>CM018691.1:8846746-9186263 GCA_009363875.1 Mikania micrantha
ATTTACAACTAGTAAAATGAGTATCGCTAACGGTTAAATCTTGTTAAAAAAACTGTATTTTTTACATTATGTAGGAAAAAAAATAATTTTTTTAATTATGTTTGTTAAAAAAACTCTATTTTTTAAACCATCTTTGTCGATAATTTACCGAACGTATATATTCCAGACATTCAAGTTTTTCTGTTGGTAGGTTTAATTTTGATGATGTTGAAAGCAGTCAAGCACCGTTAAGGGAGATCAAGACCTGGGTGAGTGTGGGGGTTGCAGCCAAAAACTCTAAAGCACTGGCGGTGCGGACCATGGTGCGGACGGTCTGGACCTTGCTGCCGCGACTCCTGCCATTTCCTTTAACCTTTTCGAATCAACTGGATTAGATATTCTTTTTAATTTGATTTATTGTTTTGGGTGCATGTTTTTTATATACTGTAAGGGAATACAAGAGCTGAAAAAATGGTCATCCTCACTCAATTTTCGTGGTTAAAACTAAAAAATAAATAATTAAAATACTCATTTATAGGCCGAATTAAAAGCAAAATCGTCAACACAATTCATTCGAATTAGAATTTAAAGAATAAGGACAGAAGTTGGCTTTGACCGATAACCCTAGACATGGCTACCAATACTTCGTAAATTATTAAATTTCAGGTACTCATGACGCGACTCGTAATTCCTCGCAAAATTACGGTCTTGGAAAGGGTCGGAGGCAAATTCTATCACAATAATTAAACGTTTTTAATGTGGAGTAGTTTAGAAGGAGACTATCTTTGAACGGAAAAAAAATTAACGGTTTTTAATGATTTCAGTCTGAAAAATTAATCAAAAAACAGATTAGTGACGAAATGATTTGGACCGCGCATGATTCAATCAAAAACCTTTTGCTGTTTGGCGTGAATTTGATTCTACTTCGAGTCTCCTTAATTTAGAATTTGAATCGAGCCTCAAACTCCGTTAGATATTTAATATTTTAGCGTGATTAGATTAATTTTATTCATGAAATTCATTAAACAAGTTGGGTGTTAGATGGACGCTTGCTTAAGATTTATTATTCAATAAGGTTCCGAGGGGCTAATGCCCCCTTAGCAGGGTCGAGAGGCATTGCCTCTGGATAGCGGGGTCCAAGAGGTTTTTTTTCTAACCTAAGTTGTTATATTGAAAAATGAATTAAAAACTTAATTTTTACGAATTCTAAAATAAAATTCATTTTATTAGTTTATGTAAATGTAGGAAGAATAAACTTGAAACCTGTATGGAGCGGTTTTCTGACATAAACTTAATTTTACGAATCCTGACATAAAATTCGTTTTATTAGTTTAGTGACAAATTTAGGAAGAATAAAACTTGGAAACTGCCTAGAGCCAGTTTTCAAAAACCTATGTATATCCAAGTTTCATACATGTTCTTGAATTAGAATTTAATTGTATCAAATATTTGGATGAATTACAAAGTGTGATCCACGATTTTCAATTTTTCTGTGATATACTCTACAAACTCACCCTTTATCGAACATGGCTAGACTTGTGAATATTTGTATAAAAGACTACATTACTGCTTAAGTGAATTGAGATAATTTAATTAATAACAAGCGGTGCTTAAATAAGCATACCGATTAAAATGAAAGTAAATTAAACGAAATTATAACAGACCATTATTCATGATATTCTACCTAATTACTCGCATGACTTCTTCACCCTGCTTTTATTCTAACAACAATCTTTCAACATTTATTCAGATCATTTAAGTTAGTTTTCCAACAAGACGTTGGGTATAAACAACGCGCTTAAGAGTGTCCCAACAACCTGTGTCTTAAGCTCACTTGAATTTGGATAGGTTTGTAAGCAAGCCGATCCAAATTCGCTTGGTTTGTAACAAGCGCGGCTTTAACCTACATTGTCTCACTCGTTAGCTTGCTTGTTGGCTAGCTTAATTCTTCGGACGTTTAACATTTTCTTAGTAAATTCAAAAAAGAAATCAATCTTTTATAACTAACTTCTCATCATTATTCGGTTTAATTGACTATAAGAATTTTCTTTCTTCAAAGATTTAACAATCCAACCAAGTCAAAGAGAGCCAACCCAAATTGAGCTAATTTTTTTTAAAATAAAGTCAAATCAAATCAATTCAAACTGGATCTGTTTAAAACCAAGTTGACCTTAAGCTCAAATTTTCAACCGTGTTTAAAAATTCAAGCTCAGCCGATTTAAAACCAAGTGAAGCTCAACGTACTGGCTTGACTTCACAAGTAAATATCTTGGAGAAATAACAATCACTCTGGTATTAAAAATAAATCTATTATCTAATACCACCCATGCATTACACTCAAGGAGGAAGCTTAGTTAGGGCCATGAGAGGTGACCCCCACCCTCTTTTTTCTTTTCTTTTTCTTTTTTTTTTTTTGTCGTCAGTAGTGCTAATTTGTCGCTATTTTAACTGCTCTAAAAATTTTCAAGCACCGCTATTGATTACACTATAAAAAATCTTCATTTGAATGGACCCCTTGGCTCTTCATGGATGTTGTGTATATTCTAACAGATAAATTAGAGGAATAAACTCATGTAAGTGAATTGATGATATTTGGTGTAATAATGGAGATGAGACAATATGCATGAATATAGTAATTGCATGCTCTACCATCATCTTTACGCCGCTCATGCATATTATGAGCATTATTTCGACAATGGTTCTCTCATAAATGCACCCTACTCAAAATTATATCTCAAACTAATTAACAACAAATTTAGACTAACTTCAAGAAATTTATTCACTAAAGAATGGGCTATTTCAGGTAATTAAAAGAGATATTTGAGCAAGAGATTCGTTAGGATTTACAAATGTTGTCAATACTAGAGTTTGAATTGGGTACCTAAACAATCTAGTGAATTAACCCTGTTTGAATTAGTCGATTATCAGTCAAAATTTTCGAACCAAATAAGGTGAGACTCATTGAACTAGGGAGATGAGGCTCGTTGAACCGGTGAACTAGAGTACGAGGTCGCTAGATAGAGTTTAAAAAAAATTATGTTACATTTTTTCTACCAAAATCTTATTAGTGACAAATTTACTACTTCGTACTTTATGTTTTGTTATCCTACACATTATTATGTATTTACATTGCAAATCTAAAACAACTTAATTTCATATTTTGTTTCATATTATCTTGTTATGTTTGGAAACATGTTTAAACTAGTATAATCAGTGAACCGACAAGACACTCACTTTGAAACATTTGGTTACGTCTAATTGGTTGGATAATATTATAATATATAAATAGAGCGCATTTTTGCATTTACTACTCTCAACTGTTCCCTACGGCCCCATTATTTCTTTAAAAGGGCATTCCCACATCCCAAATTCTTGCATGACATAAAATTGCAGCTAGGTAGATAGATAACAAATTCAAAAGAAAGATGACAAAATGGTGTTTGTTGTTACCAATTGTTCTAGCAGTAGTAGCACAAACTATTGCTGCTAGAGACATTTCCAGTACGACCAACAATCACGTTGTCGGTCTTACTGATCAAAAGAACTTGTTCACTTTAGCTGGATTGGGTGGCTTTGCAGGGTTGGACAACAATGGGCAACCTGTTGGTGGAGGTGGCCTTGGAGCTGGCATAGGCATTGGCATTGGTAACACTAATGCGGCTACAGGTGTAGGTGCAGCTTATGGATATGGTGGATCGGGCACAACAGCTGGTGGCATAGGAGGTTTTGCAAGTCTTGGTAATGGTTTTGGTGGCTTACCGGCTGTTGGTGGGGGAGGAATTGGTGCCGGAGATGATGGTGGTGCGGTTCCACTTCCTTAAAAACGGTTGTAGCAAACATATAATTCAACTCATTTGTATGTTAAGAGTGTAGTGTTATTTTGTGAACTAGTTTTTTCAACCTAAAAGATTATTGTTGCTCTTTCAAGGATGTATGTCATTTGATGTTATGGTGTATATGTATCATCTTGCGGATACATTTAGATCTAATATTATCTTATATAATTTTTAGATAATTATATTTTTATTTTAGAACGACAAATCCTCAACAATTCAAGTATAGTCACTTTTTTTCTTTAAGTTTTTTTATACATATAGTTCTTTGATATTAGATATCTAATAATAGCATTGGCGATAAATGCGTTTTTTCATTTTCAATATTATAATGAACGTAGACAATTTATTCTCACTTTTCAAATACAATGTGTCTTAAATTCCATATACAGTTTTATATTATATTTTGAAAGGGTAAATACACACCCATCTAATACTATTCTTAAAGTTATTCCATATGTATCTTTAATAAGATTGAACTCTTCGTCTTAAATATTTTTAAATAAAAATACCATAATAATATTTCTTAAAAACAAATAAATTTATATTATCTACAATTTTATTTTAACACAGAGTACCCACAAATGACGTCAGTATAGAGTACCCACAAATGACGTTCGTAAGGTCCTTTGCAGCCCTCGGTGTACTTAAATGATAGTAAGTATATAGACGACAAAAAGAGATCACTAGACACACCACTAACACTAGTGTGAGAAGAGACTAAATTGGAGAGACATATGTGTGTCAAGTACTATTAGCTTAGTAAGTATATTCTTTTGATGACCCATTCATTTAGTTTAGATCTTTATAGTCGTTTAGAGGCGTGTGAATTTCTTTCTAAAATAATATAAGGAGTAAAGTTACATGGGCGGCTTTAAAATCGATACAATTAAAAATCACACATTGTACGATTTTAAAAACATACGAAGTTATGACAAATTAGGTACGAAGATTAATTGTTACGCATGTTGTGGTTAAGGGTGTTGATCGGATCATCCCGATTGGTTTTCGAGTTAATCGGGGGTCAGTTTTTAAAAAAAAAAATTGACAAGCAACTCGACCCTAATAACGTTCGAGTTAGTTGATTCATGAGTTATTCGGGTATATTTATTTGCTACTATTTTGACCCAACTTAAAACGCTGCAAATAGTTCATGTTCCAAACATATAATACAATGGAAAATGTGTTAAACCACATTTAATTTGATTAATAGTTAGAGTTATAAGTAGTTAACTTAATTAAATATTTAGGTGAAAGGTAAACAGTTTTTATATTTAATAATTAATCTATATATATATATATATATATATGAATTATTAATCATCCTTATTTGCGTTGACCCAAAACCCGTCTAATTTTTAAAAATATACCCGAAACCCAACCCTATTAACAATTCGGGTTAATCGGGTTAACATGAATAACCTAACTAACATTTTTTACCCAAATAACCCAACCCTGTTAAGCTTATTTCGGTTTGGGTGCGGTTCAGGTTAGTCGCTTTCAGACATTTTTGACACCCTGGTCGTAGTATAAGAATTTGAAAACAAAAGGTGTTAGAAAAAAATATAAGAAAGGCAAAAGCAACATCACGCGATGCAATGTATTTCTGAACATAATTACGTGTATTGTGTCGGTGATATTGACATGATTAAGTATATAAAAAATATATAAAATTATGACTTATAAATTAAATTATGATTTATGAGGATAAAAATATATACAAACAAGAGATATATAATAGGATATCAGGATTAGAGATGGGCAAACCGGTTTTTTTTAAACCGGTTCCGGTTCCGGTTTACAAAGTCAACAACCGGTTCCGGGTTTCGGCCGGTTTTGGTTCGGGTTTAGCCGGTAAAGGTGGAACCGGTTCCGTTTTTTCGGTTCCTGTTCCGATTTCTCTGAGAACCCGAAACCGCCTGCACCCACCGGTTCGAGTACAAACCGGTTCCAGTTCGGTTTCCGGTTCCGGTTTTTTACCCACCTCTAATCAGGATGACAGGATTGATGGTTTTAAATTCACGTGACTTTTACATCAAAATTCAATACTGACTGGACCGGTCCGTATAAATTCGAATTGCAGCCCACAGCCCACAGCCCAGGGCCCGTATATTAGCAGGGCTTTCAGTACGGGTCGGATAAAAACCTTCCCCTGTGCACAAATCACAATACTCGATCGATCCACTATTCCCCAATTTCTTGAACAGAAAGACAGAACACTCAAAACCTCAACCCTTTCGCAATTTCATCTCGAACACTATCAAAGCATCATGGGTCAAGGAACTCCGGGAGGTTTAAACCGGCAAAACAATCTCGGCGATCGCAAAGATGGCGACAAAAAGGAGAAAAAATTTGAACCGGCAGCGCCACCGGCTCGAGTTGGCCGGAAACAACGCAAGCAGAAGGGACCAGAAGCAGCCGCTAGGTTACCAACCGTAACCCCTCACTCAAAGTGCAGGCTCCGGCTGTTAAAGCTCGAGCGGATCAAAGATTATCTGTTGATGGAAGAAGAATTTGTGGCTAATCAGGAGAGATTGAAGCCACAGGAAGAGAAGACGGAAGAGGATAGGTCTAAGGTTGATGATCTTCGTGGATCTCCGATGAGCGTTGGTAATTTGGAAGAGCTGATTGATGAGAATCATGCGATTGTGTCGTCGTCGATTGGACCGGAGTATTATGTTGGGATTTTATCGTTTGTAGATAAGGATCAGCTGGAGCCTGGGTGTGCGATCTTGATGCATAATAAGGTGTTGTTTATGATGATGATTTAATTGTGGTTTTTTATTGATTTGAGTTGAAGGGCTTATGTTTTTTAGATTAGTATAGGCTTCAATTAATGGGATTTGATTTCAGTCTAGTTTGAACTTATTAGGTTAGCTTCATAAGAGTAATTATGAAATTATTAGTATTGATTCTTTGGTATAAAACATTTTCAGGTTCTTTCTGTTGTTGGGCTCCTACAAGATGATGTGGACCCAATGGTGTCTGTAATGAAGGTTGAGAAAGCTCCATTGGAATCGTATGCTGATATTGGTGGGTTAGATGCCCAAATACAAGAAATTAAGGAGGCAGTAGAGCTCCCTTTGACTCACCCTGAACTATATGAAGACATTGGGATCAAACCTCCTAAGGGGGTCATATTGTATGGAGAGCCTGGAACAGGCAAGACTTTGCTTGCAAAGGTATACATATGTTTAAACTTTTAAATTCTTATGATACTATGAATTTATAATTTTAAGCTGCTAATTCATTCCTATATTTTATGTATATAAAAGATCATTTTTACTATGAGCTTTTGTGAGTTTTGTTTTTACTTTGGTCATCTTGAGGTTTTATTTGGGTATATAATACCTTTAAAGATTGCTTTGGTATCTAGAATACAAGTTTTTTGGTTTCTTATGGTCAAAAGTACTTGTCTTTTTAAGGTATCTATATGGAAGAATTGGATGTTTGTTGTCCTAATAGTAAGTCTAAGGTGGGTATTATTTCTGGAGTAAAATGTTGATAGGTTGCATGTTATATTAATCAGGTTGGGTACCAGGTTAAAATGGGATTGGGTTAAAGAAGTCAACTTTTAAGGAACGGTTTGGCTTGACCTAGGTACAATTTTTTTCATATTGAAGAAATGATTTGTGTTGTAAACATAATTATCAAAAATATATGTATCGAGATTCGAGTTCCATGTTACTACACTTAACTCTTTGTAAAAACAACAATAATCCATATAATCTGTTACAGATTCTTTTTATTTGTATTCAGGCTCATTTTTTTCTGTTTTTAGGCGGTGGCAAACTCTACATCAGCAACTTTCTTGCGTGTTGTTGGAAGTGAATTGATTCAAAAGTACCTTGGAGATGGTCCAAAATTGGTTAGAGAACTCTTCAGAGTTGCAGATGATCTTTCTCCATCTATAGTTTTTATTGATGAAATTGACGCTGTTGGTACAAAGAGGTATGCTCAAGGGCATTCAATTTCTTAATTAAGGTTGAAATTTTAATCTATTTACTTACTTTTTATTTGACAGCTTGTGTTTTTACTCTAGCCGGTCAGAGTGGTCTAGTAAAACTATATCATCTTAAAAGAATGCTAGTAAAATGTTGGGTTGAAAACCGCCCTAAGTTCATATTTAATGCATAAGCCTCCGGATAACATTTTATTTGAAAAATTAGATTTATTGAAAGAGTAGTTTTGTAATCATATTTGTCACTCAAATTATTAACCCTTTTTTCATACCACTCACCTTATGTATAGGGAAAAGCAACAGCCCCTTCAATCACCTGGCGCCTTTGCACGCCTGAGACGCCCTTTTTTAAACCCAAATTATATATCCATTCCTTTAAATAGCAATTGAACTTGGCACGAAAAGTATATTAATTGGCCAATGCGATAAAAATATGATGTTAAAATACACAAGGGGAAAAAACCTTTAATTGCTAGATATAGATATTTTACCAAATAGTGACGAAAGAAAATTTATTACCAAACTAGACCATTACCTAATTTCTATTACCATGTTGAGACATAAAAAAATATAATTAGTTACTACTTGATTGGACCATAGAAAAGTTTATTAGTCAATTGGACCTCTTTTGAGGACGTGGTCCAATATAGGGATTCATGGAAAGATGAAAGCTAAAGGACTTTTAGAGGAAGGTGTAGATGTAGCTTAGTTGTGCCTTAGAGGCTTAAATTTTCCTACACTTTTATTGAACTTTGCATGTATTTGTCTTCCTGCATTTTATATCTTTTTTGTTTATTATGTATATATGTTTTATGATATTAATGCTAAAAATTACCCTTCTACCATTTCTTTTGTTACTGGTAGTTTCCTAGCCTATTATGTTAAAACTATGTGTTTGCTTGTTTATTTTGGAACGTGGGTCTCTTTGAATGCAGCATTTCTTTCCTTAGATATAGAGATAAGGTTTGTTGCATCCCACCCTCTCCATCCACTCTAGACCTTCATTGTAAAAGTGGGCCTAAGATGGATTTTATGCAGGTACGATGCACACTCAGGTGGTGAACGTGAAATTCAAAGAACCATGTTGGAATTATTGAACCAGTTGGATGGTTTTGATTCAAGAGGTGATGTCAAAGTGATCTTGGCCACAAACAAAATTGAAAGTCTTGATCCAGCCTTGCTCCGACCAGGTCGAATTGATAGGAAGATAGAATTTCCACTTCCTGACATTAAGACCAGGAGACGCATTTTCCAGGTAAAGTTTTATGAAAATTACGATGAGTCGATGACATTGGTATAGATGGTAAGAGAGGCAGTCAGTTTTAAGATGATTTGGATGTGGCAATTTTGATCCATTTAAATTAAAAATGGATCGAATTGGGGTTGTTAACTTGTGTTTTATCTCAAATGGGTCAATCAAGAACTTTTTAACTAATATTAGAACATTTCAAGTTGGTTAAAATCACCAACATTCTATTCTTAGTGCATGCAACCTCTTCAAGAAAGGTTGTACCTGGTGGTTGGCTTAGCTCTCCTTTTGCATAGGGGTCGGGGAGTGGTGGAATCACATTGCAAGATGATGTATGTAACTTTACCCTACACTTTTCTGCAAGAGGCTTTTTCTCACGGCTTGAACCCATGACTTAAACTCTTTAAGGTCACAATGCAGCAACCTCTTAGTTAGTTTTTTATTAAATAATTTAAGTTATTATTGTAATTTATTTTGTTTGCAATCATAGTGACAATATATGTTGAATATTGCGTGTTATAATCATGCCTAATTTTGGAGCCGGAGGCTTCTTTGGAAGCAAAGTTTCTTTCTTCAGGGACTAAGGTAAGTAAGGTTGGCCACTTGGCCTACATCTCATCCTTTCCAAACCTACCAATAGCTTTGCTATGAGTAATGAGTGAGATCTATTGGGTACGATTATTTTTGTAGCGACACTATTGTTGTAAAAAGTTGCAACAAAGTGTTTGTGGGCTGACCCAACTTGAGGGAGCATGTTTTGGCCCATACTTAATAGACGACTGACGACCTGTATTTACTCTCCCTGTATTGTTATACCCAGTTATAGTTGAGACAACCTTTTTTTTTGGTGCATTTATGATTATAGAACCACCATTTAGGATGTTGCATGCATTACAAATAGTATTGTTTTTGAATGGCTGTCAATCCGTTTGATCCTTTCCCTTTTTGCTTATGTTCTTATTTGGCTTATTTGAGATAAAACACAATCCATATCAACTTAAGTAATTTGGTGAGAATTTGCCACCTTTAAATATGTAAATATTGATTCTCAAATATTGTGATTAGTGCCTAATGATTCTATTAATCTAGATACATACATCAAGAATGACATTGGCTGATGATGTCAACTTGGAAGAGTTTGTCATGACCAAAGATGAGTTCTCTGGAGCTGATATCAAGGCTATATGTACCGAGGCTGGATTACTTGCTTTAAGAGAACGCAGAATGAAGGTCAGAAAAATATATTTATTTTGTATAGGCTTCAAACTAAGAGACTGAAATTTCTATACTTTAAGGTTTTCACTTGCATATCTCATGGATCAGATGTGAATTTTTATAAACCATCAAAGGCGGGTAAACGGTTTTGGGTCAGGCATAAATTTTTAGTTCTTGTCAAACTCAAAACGGGTGGGTTGACCCACTAACATCTGGTATACTTCAAACTAATAGGTTGAAGTATTTATACTGTAAGGTCTTCGTCTCTAGATCTCTTGGATCGTCAGTTTATTGTAAATTCATCATAGATGGCATAGTGGTTTGCGTTTGTTAGTTATAGTATTTTATTAATATGATTTTATCTGCATTTATTTGAGGGTTCCTGCCTTTGTTATTGTTTAGATAATAACATATAAAATTTTAGTTCTGGTCAAAACTCAAAACATGTTTGGTTGACCCAAAAAAAAATTATATGCTTCATATTAAAAGTCTGAAATCTTTATATTTTAAGGTTTCCACTTGCAAATCTTGATCATATTTAACAGATTTGGGTCAAACATATAAATTTTTTAGTTGTCAAAGCTCAAAACAGGATGGGTTGAACCACAAACATGTGTATGGTGCTAAAAGGCTGAAATCTTATTGTTAAAGGCTTTAACTTGCAAATCTCTTGGATCATTGCTTTGTTCTATAACCCATCATTTGTGGCTAAACAGATTTGGGTCAAACATGTTGACCTTGTACTCCTGGTCAGAACTCAAAATGGGTTGGGTTGACTCACAAACATCTTAATGCTTGTTATTGAGTTAGCATTGTGTGGCTAATATTTATTGTGTGGAAAATCAGGTGACGCATGCCGACTTTAAGAAGGCAAAGGACAAGGTCATGTTCAAGAAGAAAGAGGGTGTACCAGAAGGTCTTTATATGTGATAATGCTATCAAACATTCAAAAACATGTTTATGTCTGTATTTGATGTTAACGTAACTATGATGATGATGATGATATTCTCTCAGTTTGAGGGTGGAGGATAAAAGTTGCTTTATGCGTATATTTAGGAAAAAATGATACATTTCATCTTGTCTTCTATTTGGTGATGTTGGTCATGAATTTTTTAAAATTAGGTTTTGAAGTTGCGTAATGACAACTAGTATTTTTATTTTTTAATTAATCGTGTTTGAAAATTGGTTAGTTACTGCCATGGATAGCATTTTTAGTGTCTTGAATTTTGCAACCTGTATGAATCAATTTAGTGTTTTGATTTTGTTATGCAGTTGAAGTTTAGGCTCTATTGATGGCTTTTTGGTTTGATGGTTATTAAGATGTTACCTTTTAATGGTTAATAGTTCGAATGGTTAAGAAATTACTTTTTAATGTTACTTAATTAGCCAGACAATGTTACCTCTTAATCACTAAAAAATTGAATTATTAAAATGTAACCTTTTAATGACCGTTAAAAAGACTACCAAACAGTCTTGGTGTACTTGCATTGTGCCTGAAGTTATGTTAATAGATCTTCAAAACCGATATTGGATACGGTAAATTATTTGGTATCTTGTTCTTGTTGATGCAAGATTAAAGGCTATAATACGCTATGTTTTGGTAGAGGGATTTTCAGTTTTTGAATTAAATTCAATTCAATTTTGATTTGAAAATCACCAATTCGAACATGTTCGGCAATTTAGAACTGCATCAACAGGCACCTTATCTTAGAACAGCTGATAAACCTTGATAGTGTGGACCTTTTGGTTGTTTATCTGTTAGGAATGTCTCCAATCTAACCTTAATCCTGCGATCGTGTTCCAGTTACATTTTCTTTGTCTAAAACTAAGTTTGTGTCAGACAAACAAACTCTTAACGAGTAAAATGCCTGAATGAAGTAAAAGACTGTTGGACAAACAACCTTTTAACGAGTAGGAGATCTAAAGCTACCAAAGAGTACATCCTCTAACCGATTAAAAGAAAGTCTCTTAATTAATTATAGTATAGTGAGTTCCAAACCGTGAAACCGCCCAAACCGTTCATCGGTTTGGTTTCACGGTTGGGTTTTTTTTCAAACATTTAGTCGGTCGGTTTCAAAAGTTTAAAACCATAATAAACGGTTTGATTTACGGTTTTTATAAAAAACTGAACCGGACCATATATGTGTGTGCACGCGTATATATATATATATATACACGTATATACACATAGATATATCGATATATACATATATAGATGTTTATATATGTGTGTATGCACATATTGAGTTTTTGATTTATTCGAGATTTAAAAAAATACATATATACTTGGTGTAAATATTCTGTGTCCCAAACCATAAACCAAACCGAAACCAAACCGTTGATAACGGTTCGGTTTTAGTTTTGAACGGTTCGGTTTTGGTTTTCATTGTTCAAAAACCGTTGTTAACGACTCGGTTGCAGTTTCATTTAAAAACCGTAAAAACCGGATCGTGAACACCCCTAATAGTGACTATAAAAAAAAACCCTTTAATTATACCAACTTGAAACAATTCAGGAAGAGGAAATTTTAGAAAGAAACGGATGTGTAATGTGAAACAACTCCATTAATACATTTATACGTTACCTGTACAGCATTCGGTTTATTATAACAAATGATAAAGATTTATTGAAATTTAGTGTACATCGTCCATCATACACTCCAAAGACCAGTTCAGACCATTACCCATCAATTCCACACATAAAACACCATTGATCTAGACTGTAGGTCAAACGTATCACTTGGAAGCATTTCTTGTTAGACATGTCACGTCACACATCAACCCGACGCAATCACAATTCAGTGTTGTGTGATGTTTTGGTCAACTCATCTAAAATTCAATTACAAAAGAAAAAAAAAAACACTAATGACTTCTGAATTTAAACTTTTTCAATTAGTAGTTTTTTAATTGTTTTTTCATTACACTTGCATTCTCAATCAAAAAACTTTGGAAATAATCAAGATAATAAAAAATAAAAAAGATTTGAAAGGCTAACAAAAAAAGTTCGCCAAAATAATAACCAGTTATGTTTATGAAGAAAAACAATTATAATTACTTGAAAAAATAAACATTCATTCAAGGAAAATAAAAATAAAAAAAAATAAATCAAACTTTAATATTCTTTATATGCAACTCACTTCAAACCCAAAATAAAAATAAGAAAGCGGTCATAAATCCATCATATTAAATCAAATTTATTACCAATAGTTGCCATCATAAATTTCAAGTCAAAATCCGATCCCTCGAAATGATTACATCCGTAAGAAGCATGTATAAAAATGAGAAGGAAAAAAAAACCCTAAAATCTCAAACCAGTCAAGAGAGTCGGATCAGAACTATCAAAAGTACCAACTCCATTCGTTGTACAGTTCGAAAATTCTCATAATACATGGAAAAATAATTATGAAATGAGTTATTCTTGCCTTTAATAGTCACCCATGCCTGGAGGCATTGCTGGTGATTCCTTCTCTTCTTTTGGAAGTTCGACGACCACAGCTTCGGTTGTGGTTAACAAAGATGACACGCTGAAAACCGCAGTAAAAGAAAGTTGGTTTTCGCATGTACAAAAGGCGCGATAAATGAAAAGGGTGTAACGGTAATTTTACCTTGCAGCATCAACTAAAGCCGTCCTGATAACTTTGAGTGGGTCAATGATTCCCTCCTTGACCATGTCTACATATTGACCTATTTGCATGATCATTGTAGTAATCATCAGATTTTTGTGCTCAGTAAAAAGAGGATCAAGAATTTGCAGTTTTATACTATTATGTAGGGATGGCAATTCCTAACACCACACACTTGGTTTTAAAAAGCTAGAGGCGCTCTGAGGTGTTTAGACCTCAATGCCAAGGTATAAGGCATGAACCATGAGGCGAGAGCCTCACGTACGTGAGGAGTACGAGAGGCGTTGCTCTGTATATAACAAAATAAGTTTTATCTACAACTAAAAGATGCATTTGTCTTGTCTTTTTAACATATTGGGCTTTTTTTGTCATGCAAACCATAATTAATCTCTAATCCCATTGATTGTTTATACATACCCCCTCTCACATTCCCAACTGATGATCAAATTTGACCCATAAGTTCATAAAGCGCTGCCTCTAGGCGCTGAAGCGTTAACTTGCTTGCGCCTCACGCCTCATGAGCTATTTTTAAACCGAGACCACACATATTCGACACTGATTAAACAGGTTAGAGTTGGTGCTGAAAACAGCTAATAAACACGTTTGCAAAAAGGTTGGTTTGTTAACAGTCGATTTGAGCCACCTAACCAGTTAGAGTTCACCTTTTTGGCACAACTAAATAAAAAGTGTGTTTGTGTGTGAGAGAAAGAAAGAAAACCTTTAGCAGCATCATATCCTAAGTCAGGGTTATCCTGTTCCAATAGCTTTCCAACTATAACAGCGCCTTCGACTCCAGCATTGGTCGCAATTGTGTGCACAGGTGCCTAAATATTTAAAAAAAAATTTTGATAAAATAAACATTAGCAAATAATAATATTGCTTATTTTGTGTATTACATGTATCTGATAGAATTATAGAACAAAAGACTTTCAAGTAAGACGAAGTAATCATTCTACATTAAGCATGACAATATACCTTCAGAGCATTCTGAATTATTTGAACACCAATCTTCTGATCAAAATTGGCTGTCTGAAGATTATCAAGCTCCTTGGAAGCATATAAAAGAGCCACACCACCACCTACACATAGGAATGTTTCAACAATAGAAAACAAAAAGATAATAAAAAATCACAGTATTCATAAAAACATATAAACCTAAAATAACTCTCAGTAACATGCAGATCAGAATTGACGTTTGATAATCGAACTTCTTAAATAGAAAGATTTAGGAGGTCTGATATATTGTGAATACACTTTAGGTGACTTCTGAATTATGACAATTTTGATCCAAGCAGACACTTCATTTTAGCTTATACATATTTTATGTTACCTGGTACAATTCCTTCCTCAACTGCAGCCTTCGTGGCATTTAAAGCATCAGTTACCCTATCCTTTTTCTCACCAACCTCAGCTTCACTGGCTCCTCCAATCTTCATCAATTCAAAATACGTTTTTTTGTTCATTTTCTCATTTAAAAAAATCACTGATATCAAGATCAAATATGTACATTAAAACAAAAGTCAAACCTTCAAAACAGCGACACCACCAGAAAGTTTTGCTAATCTCTCTTGAAGCTTCTCCTTATCATAATCCGAAGTACTTAATTCAATTGATGATCTCAACTGTAATATAACAGAGTACATGTTAGGCATGTCTATTTTCTTAATATTCTGACTCAAGAGATTGAGTCAAGCAAGTCAAAAACTATGGGTTAGAGAGGACCTGTTCACATCTTTCTTCAATGGCTTTCTTATCACCAGCTCCATCAAGAATAACTGTATCATCCTTTGATATAGTAACCTAAATTTACAATATATGATACAAAAGTTGGCATATGTAACATAATCCATTTATTAGTAAGCAAGAATAGAAGTAGGAAAAAAAAATTTACCCTTTTGCATGTCCCTAGCATTTCTGGTGACATTTTTTCAAGGTTCATGCCAAGTTCATCAGTTATGACCTAAAAACAAATATTCATTATGAGTTAGAATACAAGCAACACATGGAATATAAACGAATCAAGGTTGGGAAAAAAACCTCTCCACCAGTAAGAGTTGCAAGGTCTTGCAAATTTGACTTGCGGTTTTCCCCGAATCCAGGGGCTTTGATTGCACAGACCTAAAGAACAATACATTTTAGCTGATTGAGAGAATAACAAAACAAAAAAGTATTGAAGTTAATTTTGTATGCTACAAACAAATGGTCAAGTCGGCTCAAATAAAATAGTTTTTTAAGAATAATTGTTGAATACAATTGCAAAATTTATACTATTCAATAAAAAGTAGATTTTATTGCAAAAAAACTGGTAGACTTTGAGCATTAAGTGTACGCTTTGGGCCACTTTTGACCCCTTCAAAAATTCGACCCATTCCAATGGCAATGGGTCAAAACAATTGAGTCAAGTTGGACCAAATCACATTTTACTATAACTTATATAAATGATCTGGGTTTCCAAAGAACAGGGATTTAACAGATTGTACGCCTAAGAATACACTTTGGACAGCTTTTTTATCTGTTAGTTGTTTCCTATAAGCTAGTTTCTGTTTATCAACTCAACCCTTAAAAATAGGACAACCCAAATCGACTCATTCATTTGCGTGGGTTGAACTTTTGGCTTGTAGAAATGATTTGATAACATACTGCAGGAAAAAAAGACAATACCTTGATACCAGCACGAAGTTTGTTAAGAATGAGAGTAGCCAAGGCTTCACTTTCAATATCTTCAGCTACAATCAGAAGTGATCTTTGATTCTGCAATGCATCCAAAATGCAAACTAAGTAGCCCAAAATTCACAAACAAGAATTTATTATTAGCTATCACATAAATTTATTACCTTCAAAGCCAACTCTAGAACTTTAACAATAGAATTTAAGCTAGAGATTTTTTTCTCGTGTATTAAAATCAATGGGTCATCTAATTCCTGTAGAAATTAAGAAATAGTAAAAAAAAAATATTATACCCAATAGAAGATTTGACCATAAAGTATCTTAGATAGTTCTAGTTAAGGGTTTTAATGCTTACACATTTTTGGTTCTTTGTATTGGTGACGAAGTAAGGTGATATATAACCTCTATCCAACTTCATTCCCTCAACCACTTCCAATTCATTGTGAAGTGTTTTACCATCCTGCAACAGAACAAAAATTACTCTTAAAACCATCATTGGTATATACCATTATGAGGCGGCAATAGAATAATCATGAGAATTAAGTTCAATTCAATACCATTGGTATTAAAGATCATCCCCCATCTAAAACAGAAAATAGAGGGGTTAATCACATCAAAATGCATCTTAATTCCTTATCTTTGGTGTCCTATGCAAAGAAAAATGCTTTATCCTTTTATCTAGCATTTACAATATACTTTTAAAAATACCATTGTTTACAAATAAGTTTTCTATAGCACATAAAATGATGATGCTGCATTAGTTTCTTGATGACATGGAGTGTTACCACTGCCACATCACCATATACTCGGTCATGGAAGGACTTGCATATGTACCATGTAACCAAAAAGGTGAAAGTAAGTTGCATTCTGGTTTTATAAACATGACATAGAAGACATTCAGACAAGTAAAGCCTAAGGTAAACATGATAAATAACCACATAAGTCGTAAATCAGGGACAACATGAGTACAACAGAAGACAAATAACTTAAACCACTACAAGCTTTTAAAAGATTACACCACTAGATATCTAAAGGACTTTCATAAACATAATCATTATATCTTTAAAATTAACAGGAAAAACTTTATACACCACTTACAGATATGGTAATAACACCCTCTTTGCCAACTTTCTCCATAGCCTTGGCAATAAGCTCACCAATTTCTCGTTCTCCATTTGCTGATATGGTACCAACCTTTAATACCAAAGAGACAAAACAGACAGTTAATACGATAATTTATTTTCATAATGTTAATATATTTCAGTTTCAGGTCAACAAAAAACAAGCAAACCTGTGCTATTTCTTCAGATGTACTGATCATCCTAGCTCTACTCTTTAAGTTTGTGACAACTGAATCAACAGCCATGGTGATACCACGCCTAAGATCCATGGCATTCATTCCAGCTGCAACAGACTTGCAGCCTTCAGAATAAATTGCCCGCGTGAGAACGGTTGCACAAGTGGTACCTGAAATATAATGAATCATGTCAGCTTTAAAAATCGGTTCACTTTAATTGAGTGTATATAAACAAACAAACATACTCAATAAATTCCTACTAAACAGTAGTGATTAATTTTAAAAATAAATATAAAAAATAAAACTCACCATCACCAGCAACGTCATTGGTGGCATTAGCAACCTGCTTTACAAGACTGGCACCAACATTCTTTACCCTGTCTTTAAACTCAATACTTTTTGCCACGGTGACACCATCCTTAGTCACCTTGGGAGCTCCATAACTTTGTTCTATGACCACATTACGTCCCTTTACAATTCAACAACGAAAATTAGCTATCACGTTTATAAACTGCATTATAACAAATAAAGAATTGAATCATTTACAATACAATCCCTATCCCATTACAATAACAAATAAAAAGTAGCATGGTACAATATAACTGGAATCTTCCTACTTAGTTTTTAATAGAACTAGACTAGAAGTGTAATAGGTTTACTATTTTGCAAATCCGATTATTTAAAGAACTGATAAACAAATTGACAAAAATATTACATTACTTTAAAAAAAAAAAAATCTTTCATCACCTATTTTTCTGCTGAATAAAGTGAACCAGAAAATAAAAATGTTAATCTCTTTATCCAAAATACCAAAAACTGATAATAGCAACGTAATTTCATATCAAAATATTAATCTCCACTTCCAACAGAAAGCTATTAAAAAAATTGTTGTCTTTCATCAACATATGCAGAAATATTCAAACTTTGAATTCATATATCTACATTAAACAGCGATAATTAAGGCTTTGGTTCTTCAAGAATCAAGAGCCTCAATCCAATCTGCACCTTGTAAATAACCATAAAAATTGCACAAAATCCAATAATCCTATACAAAAAACAGTAACAAGAAAGAACCTTGGGACCCATTGTAACTTTAACAGCATCAGCAAGCTCCTCAACACCCCTAAGCATCAAGGCTCTAGCATCCACTCCAAATTTAATATCTTTCGCAGCATAGTTCCGGCTCCAGCTCAAATTAGAACTGATCTGAAATCACACAACGCAAGAGATTCACAAACATTAACCAATCTCACAAAATATCACAATCACATAAAAATTACACAAACAATAACACACTACATACCTGCTGAGCATTGTTTCTTGCGATCCTGAATATCAATCAATAAAAAACAACAAAATTTAATCCAATTGGTGTATTTTGTTAATGTAAATCAAAATGTTACGAAGACACTGACCTTGATTTGGATGCGATGTTGACGGCTAGACGATACATGACGGATCGACGGCGGTGGTGCAGATGATTGAAAAGTGTGAGATGGGCAGAGAGAGTAATATAACGTGAGAAGAGAAGGATCCAGAAGAAATTGAGATTTATTTAGGGTTTAGGGTTTTTCGGAAACCCAAAGACTCGAATAAGACGGTTTGTAACTTTGTATCTTATCGTCTCCGGTTGGGTTTTAGGATCTGACGGGTCAAAACTAATGGGCCTGTCCGGGTATAAATCTTTGGGCTTGTGATCTAAAAATTGTTAAAGGTGTTAAAGGCTTAAACTTAAAAGTCATAAAACGACCAAGCACAAAGTCACGGGTTATTTAATAAAAAGTAATTATAGTTAAAAAAAAAAATTTTATCCATTTATAAAGTCATAAACGTAAGGCTATGATCCGTCACAGTGGCGGACCCAGAAATTTTTTTCATGGGGGGCGGAATTTTTTTAGGTTTATTGGTATTCAAGTTGGGTTGAGGCGGATCGGGTCGGATCATGTTAAAAAAAGACAATCAAACTAAATTTTATATATAAAAACATAATGAAAATACAATACATCTAAAGTTGTTCGCTACGTGATTTTTTTTTATATCCAAAGCAACGTATAAGGTCCTGAGAATTGGGGGTGCCCATACGAGTCGAAAAAAATGCCCCTTGGTAAATTTGAATATTAAGTTGAGGTATTCAAAAAAACTAAAAACTGTTAATACTAGAAAAATGAACCGTATTCATAACCGAAAAAACGAACTGAACTCTGAATTTGGTTTAAGGTTTGGTTCCTAACTGTATCCGAATTCCGAAGTTGGTTCTTAACCGTATACGAATTTCGGTTATCGGTTCCAAATTTTTTGGAATTCGTTTAGTTTGGTTAACCGATTAAAGCGAATTCATATTTAAATTTTTTATCTTTATAATATACAAGGTTGAGCTAGGTTTATTTATATCAGTTTATTTGGTTTTTAATTGGTATATTTGATTGAATTCGGTTTAATCGGTTTTTAACCAGTTTAGAGGTGGATTTTTTATTATAATTAATACTAAACTTGATTTTACATTGGGTTTAAATTATCAGTTGGATATTTTTAAACTTAGTATTCTTAATTAACACTTAGATTTTAAAAGTTTAATGGGGGCGATTGTAAAATTTTACGGGAGGCGATCAGGATTTTAACATGTATATACTACTAAAAAAAAATTTTCAAGGTGGGCGGCTGCCCCCCCGAAGGATAGTGTAGGTACGCCACTGATCCGTCATTGTAACGAGAGTGGTATAGGTTCAATTTTTAACTGGTTTTTGTCCTATTTCGGTTCTGGTTTTAGCCAGGTAAATATGAATCTGGTTCTGGTTATGGTTTTATCTGGGAAACCGAACTGTTTGTACATGTCGATTCGGGTATGACCGGTTCTGGTTCCCGTTTGGTAGTAGGTTCTGAAATCGGTTTTTTGACCACTGGTGACTTGGGTTTTTATATGGTTTTCAATGTTAGGATGGAGGGGGGAGGGGTGTTTAAGTTACTAACTTACAATTTTTACAAGAAGAAAACTGAATTTCTCTTATGCTAAAATGTACTTATACAGTTATACTCTACTATTATGGAAACAAAGGAGGAAAAAAGGTGATATCAGGGCGTTTTTTTTTCCTTTTTCGAATGGTCACCTAAGCAACTATCGGGTACTTTGTACACAGCCCTCAATGGCTAAAGGATACCCGAGCTGGCCAATAGTTCAGATGGACGGAGCCCCTAGCCCACCAGCCACCAATTTCTGGGGAAAACCCGACTCAAACATCCACCAAAAGGCACGATGATGAAAGGCTGTTAAAACCGGGTGGGATCAAGGATCGAACCCAGAAGGCCAGAACTTGGGTCTCCTGTTACTTCCCCAATACCCCCGTCTTACCATTATAGGAGAACATCATTGGTATCAAGGTGTTTAAGTCGTCACACACATGACTCGTGTGTGAACCATACTTGTTCATACTACTTTAATTAATGAAAACATAAACTGTCCAAGAAGTGATGTTTGTCTTGTAATTTTTTTTATTTTCAGTTGTGTATTTATTTTTTTAATTTATATAATTATGTTGAATTTTTAATTAAGTTTAGAAAAGATTTTATGCCGCCAACCAAACATCAATAATTAAGTTCGCATCGATTTATAAATTCAGAAAATATTTAATTAATCATTTTTTTGTATGTTTTTTACAATTTAAAAATTAACGTTCATGTAGTACAACTTGCTTGGGTGTATCAAGGTTAAAGAGTTACTCAAATTATGTTTGTCAAATGTGGATTGGCGAAGTGGTTGAACGACGAATTTTATTGAATTACGAAAACCATGTTTAAGTTGTACATAAACATCCTACTATCATAACCCAATTGTGTTTGTTCAGACATCAAAATTGCTTTCTTTGTCTTACAATATATATATATATATATACACACACACACACACATACATGTGTTTCATCAACGTCGAGTTCAGCTCTTTTGCTAAAAAACTTCACAAATCTTATAACGAGCCTTTTGAGTTAAATTACTCAACTCAACCAAATATCAATTACACCAAACTTTCATGCTCGTGATATGAGGAATAACTCGAACAACCGTAAACTACATGTAACAACTTGTTTTGGCGGTCATGTTTTTATAACAAAATAATATAAATGTTTATGTGTTTTAAATTATGTTGTGTTAATGATTGTAACATTATTTGGTATGTTGAGATTAACTAGTAACTAATTAGTTTAGGTCGTCTAAATTTAGTTAACTAGTTAAAAAGGTCGAGGGACTAATTGTGACAAGTGCCCAAACTTGATGTAAATATGGGATATGACCAAGACTTGGTCAAAATCCAAGCACTTTAGGTGTCTGGAAACTTGTTCACGTTACCCAAAGGAAGAGAAGAAGAACACGAACCCTAGCTTTAAATCATGAATTCTTGTTTGCTAAATATGAAATTGATGTGTTAAATCCCCTTCTTTGGCGATTCTTAACAATTGTACGTATTTCTAATCCTTCTCACGAATTATTGGATGAGCAAAGATGGGTTTTGCTTAGGAAATTAAATCAAACGTTTGATTGAGTGTTGTATGTTATAGAAATTATGGCATTATACTTGATATGCTTTGAAATCAATCAACTACTAGCTATTGTGAAATTATGCTAAAAATTCCTATTGATGTTCTAGAATAACATAAGACTAATGGAAAAATACATAACAAATGTTTGAAAAACTAGTAGGATTGGTCAATACCATGATTCTAATTAGATTGTGCGTAAAATTGACTAATCTTTGTAAAATGATAGAATTTTGGAGATTTGAGAATCACAAGTATGAATAAAGATTAGTTGAGTTAATAATTCACAAAATATGTTCGATGAAATGCTTAATTTAGAATTCTATGATAAAAGTGATCATAAATTGTAAAATAGAAAATTGACTTCCAGTTAGCATTATTAATGAATATGGGTTCAAATGGGTCAAGTGAGTTTGAATCAATGTGAATATGTGTTACATGTGTTAAACATATATGGTTTATATGTATGTGTTATAATTAGATGGTAGTGGTGGAAAGTAAAGGCAGTAGACAAAGAGCTTGAAAAGAGTTAATTATTGCAAATCCATCATCTAAACAATATAAGTAACACAACCACTATAACATCCCATATACTATAAATGTTTATGTGATTGAACGAATTGTGATATGAACGTTTATTATAATTGGATAAAGTTACATAGAAATGATCCAACAAATATTGGTTAAATCCAATATATACTTTGATATTATAAACAATGGAATGCTATGATGGAAGGACCAATGGCTTAACATCATAATATAACGATTAAAATGTTAAACCACATGTGTGTGGATAGCCGGGTGTGCTAGTAAATGTCTTAGATGAAGGGACCAGTGGGTGAACATCACAAGACTTCAAATATGTGTTGAATCACAGTTTTCGTAAATATGGATTGTAAACTTGTGATAGATTTATGTGTTTGGATAAAAATATGTTTAGAATGTTTGAACAAGAAGTTAATATTATAAACAAGGGTTTGGAAAACAAAAGGTTTTCTAGACCAACTTTGATGTTTTGAGAATTAAGATAAAAGGTAACATGGATTATAAGTTGGTATCATAGCAATAGTTTGAGGGATTAAAGTGTGTCGCGAACACTTGAACTCAAATCCTTACGCTCTTTTATATGTGATGAAACGTTCTTGGAACCTTGATCAATAAAAGATTGTGAATGAGACATAATAAAAATTCATGATAGTAGAAATGCAAATTGAGAGTATTTTTTGTGATTTTGAGTTTGATTTAATGAGATAACCAACCAATTCATCAAACATCTATTTATATTAAGTTCAATGTCCATGCATTTGTTATAGATTATTTAAAAAAAACTACAAAACCATTTTGGAAACTTTTATTGTCCATGTATGAATCAGTCTTACCAAAATAAAAAACAGGGTCTATGCTGTCAAATTTTTGAATATGAATAAGGTCGAATTTAATTTGAACACGTATATAAAGTTTAGACTATCCCCACTGGTGCCTCTTTAAGAGGGTTGATCATCACCTTTATAAAATGAAAATTTTAATAGGTGGCTAATTTTTTTATGACTGATCCTTACCCCAAAGCACATCTTAACCCAAATATAACTAGTCTGTAATTGTCCGATGGTTGAGTACTTTATAATTTTAATCTAATCACTCATTGAACCTTTATCTAAACAAAAACATACTCGTGTTAACCTTATTTAGTTTGTGTGCTAAATAATTGTTTAGATCATCCAAAATGCGTGCTTGTGGTATTTAAATTTATTTACAACTCCCTCGCTTCATACATGTAAAATTATCTCATTTTATTGTAAAGCTTGTTCTTGGTAGGGCTTCACTCTTGTGTGAGTGCTTGTGTTATTGTTTATCAGAATTTTGTCGAGTGTTAAACATTGTACCTACTATTAATACATTAACTATATACCAAAATAAAAAATTAAAAAAAAAAATCTAACCAATTAACCATTATTCACATCTTAATTTTTACTACAATGTCAAGATTATATCACATTGAAAAGGAAGAACACATTAATAAATATATATGGATGACATTAGAGAAATAACAAATGTGACGATTTAACAAAAGTATTATAAGTTTTTCGATTTGTTGGTTTTCTTTGAAAGTTTAACAAAATCAAAGAAAATATTTTAAAATTTAAATACATAAAAGCAACAATTATTAAATATATATAATATAACATTAACATACAAAAGAATTTGATACAAATAATCAGATGTAACGATTTTCTTAATTTACATGATTTTCATAGGTTTTATGTCACGTTATTTTTTAATAATGGTAATATACTTGTATTAACATAGGAAAGTCTTTGGATGTAAATTTCACATTTATCTCAACATTTCTAGAAAAATCTTGGTGGCAATTCATTGATTTCTTTGTTTTCTTTTTATTTGTTTATTTTGTTCTTTAAGGAACCTAAGTATATTGCATTTTTAATTTTATCTCGCAAAAAAAATGATAATATTATGTAAAAAATATTGAACTAAGCAAATAACTAATAACTTTATGAGGTATGATAAGATTTAGAATTAAGAAATTTAGAATTTAGGTTTGAAAATTTTAATATTTAATATAAAATGAAACGTTGAGAAATTTTCAAAATTAGAAATTAGGTCTAAATCCAACAACTTTGCTTAAGTTAATAATTAACTTCTGAGTAAAAAAATAAACCTGAATATATTTGAACATTTGTGATATCCATTTAAAGCGTTAGCAATCTTCAAGCATAAAAAAAACTTGCACTAATCACTAAGCAGCAAAATATATATATATATATATATATATAATAAGTTGTTAACATACATAATTTATACCCACTAAAACCAAAGACCTTTAGAATAAATGTTTTGTGACACCCATGTCACTTTATGTCACCTCCGGACATTTTAAAACATTATTTAACAAACTACGTTTAGGTCGCAGCAAAAACTTTCGTGTTTTACACATCTTTAAAAATACTACTTGCTAACACATGTTAAAACAAAGTTTAAGTATGTTTATATATTCCACAAAACATTTATTACAGGAAAGTTCACACAAGTTTGGTTATTAAGTTTAAAACCATCATACGAGACTCCATGTTCGATTTTCGATCACCTTCACCACTCACCCGACTCTTTAGTACCTATAAAAACCACATTTAATTTCATCATTAGTTCGTTAGAGCTAAGTAAGATTACCCCACTATTTTCTCAAGTGTATTCCATAACACCATATGGATACACTAATGATTTTCCAAATATTATTTGGTAATATTATTCAATCGCATACAATAACATGTCGTTATCACCCATCTCGTAAATCTCCCATTCATGCACAATCATTATAATTTAACACAACACATATGTGCACACAAAACTCCAGTTGTGCATCATATTTCCCAAAAGTCAAACTTAAACAATTTGACTCTTGAAATTAGATGTCTACACTCTTGTAGATCATCTTTTGTTCACACACCTTGTGAATCTATTACATTGGATTTGTAAGTCTTATGTTCACACACCTTGTGAATCGAAGCATACACATAGTCAATTTAATGTCTACACTTTTGTAGATCATAACCTTCACATTATGATGCGTAACGACCCATTTTGTGAAATTATTATAATATAAACGATTGGGTGAAATGTTGATTTAAATAGTTATTTAACTAGTATTTAAATTAGGTTGGTAAGTTAAAAGAAATAACTAGGTTAGTTAACTTGGTTATATATTAAAAGTTTGAGGGGTTTAAGTTGCCAATTAGGCAAACTTGAATTGTGAAGAGATAAGAGACCTTGACTTAGTCAACGTCTCATATCTCTTGTTTTTGTGTGTGTGTTATCGTGAGAGCAGAGAAGAAAGGAGGAGAAGAAGAACTCAAGCCCTAGTTTTTTAATCTTGTAAAATTCGTGGTCCAAATCGAAGATTGAAGGCTTAAATCACTATCCTTTATGATTACTAACATCATGTAAGTGATTTGTGATTCCTAATTTGATGTTAGTCATGATTTCTTGAGATGAACAAGATATGGGTTTTGCTCAAATTTTGAAATTTGTTGTTTAAATAAGTTAGAAATCATGAATAGATGTTTGTTATGAGTTTAAAACAATCAAACTACTAGTTGATATGATATTTCGTTGAATTTGATTTGGTATGGATTTGGGTAACTTGAGAAGTTAAGAGAAAATTTATATGATAGTGTCTATCAACTAGTAGGAAGGTTGTAGGCATGGTTTTGATTGTGTGATGCATCAATTTTGACTAATCTTATATAAAAATGATGAATAGATGATTTTGAGTGGGATTGATTAATGTTAAACATTATAGAGATTAGTGTAATAGATTGATGCACACAAAGTGTTTGTAGAAATGCCAATAGTTTTATTTTTAGTCAAAGTTGGTGAAGTGAATCATGAAACTTGTTTGAAGTGATTATCATTGTAAAATAAAGAATTTGATAGTCAATGAATTAACTTAGATAAGCTAATGTAAATCTTAACTATAATGATAGTTAATATACTTGAAATTTGATGTGAAATAGGTGGTGGTATTGAAAGTGGAAAGGAAAGTCAAAGAGAAGACAAATCACCATTTGTTAATCTCTAATCCTAGTGCTAAAGTAAGTTATCTAACTTAGTAAACACCATATATACACGTAGTAGTGTTAGTCTACTACTTGAATTGGGTTAATTCATAGATGGAGTTGTTTGATTGAAATGGATTGAATATGATTTGGTTGAGTTATAGAAGATGTTAGTTGATTGTGTAGTTTGACTAATTTAGTCAAACTGTGCATATCTAGATTAATGTTTGAATTGTGATTAATTGTATGACATTAAGTGTTAGTTGATGAGCTAGTCTCACAACTGAATTAAATTGGTTATGAATTGTTAAATTCATAAAGAAATAGAGTTTGATTGTGTGATTTGGCTTATTTGGTCAAACTATGCATATATCAAAATATGGGATTGTGATTATGTGTAATCCACTAATTGAGTTGAATGGACTATGAATTGTTGAATTCATATTTGAATTGGATTAATTATGAATTATTTAGTTCATAATTGAAATTGGTTTGAGTGTTAGATTTGACTTTATTTAGTCAAACAACATAAAGATCATAATGTTTGAATTATGACTTGTGTAATTGAATTGAATATCAATTGGTTGGTAAATCTATGATAGAAGTATCTGAGGATGAATATCATAGAATTATGGTTTATAAATGTTTATAAACCTATGAATTGTTGGTTGATATAAAATCTATGATGGAAGGACTAGAGTGTGAACATCATAGTATGAGTGGAAAATGTTGATTACTTCACCACTTGAATGTGGAAGTAAATTTGGTAAGTTATGATGGAAGTACTTGGGTGAGAACATCATAACTATGTTGAATATCAATTTGCCACTTGAGTGTGGTTTAATTGATTTGAATTGGTTAAAATTTGATTAATTGATGTAGTTGATTTAAAATCTATAATGGAAGTACCTTATGTCACACCCCGAGCCGGCGGGGTTGGATCGGATTCCCCGTCGGGCGGAAGGTTCTCGAGGTGCGATATCGAGGGTGATAATCAAGATGATCAGATTGTTTACATAGCATCAATGTTTAAGAATAACTAAAGCACAATCAATGATAACTAGAATTACAAAGTTAAATTACATTATCAATGTTCTGCAATTTAACTAAGTAAACCTATCAAAAGAATAACATGTTTATATCTTGTATATGTACAAGATATCAAAAGTATTATGTATCATCAACAAAAGACGTGCTTCTCAAAAGTCTACTAGGTCCTCTATCTGGGACGCCTAGTATGCAAATCCAAAAGCCTTAACTTATACCTGTTCATCACCTGAGAATGCATGTAAGAAAACAAGGTCAACACAACGGTTGGTGAGTTCATAAAGTTTATAAGTTTAAAAAAAATAGTCTTAACAAACCTCCTTCGGTAAAACCTTAACCTCATTAACTCCACCTGTAATATCTGAATCGGTATGCTTATATATAGGGCATATGTAAGGGACAAGCCCTAGCCAACATCGCACCACATACTAATTCAGATATGACACTGTTGTTAATAATAATTAAGCATTTTACCTGCCAATCAACCCCTTCCTCATCAAGCTTTTATTTTCTGTTTCAAAGTTTACAAGTCTATATTGTGTACAAGTGTCAGTTTCCATGTATGTTTATCAAGCATCAAGTTTCACACGCACATAGTTTAGTTGTTCCTAATCCCATATGTGAGTACAAGCTCTGCGCTAGCAGTAGTTTAGCAATTACGTAGCTCACCGATTAGTTAAGTTTAGTCTAGCAATTACGTGTCTCCTATACAAGATAAAAGCTCTGGTTTACCAGTAGTTTAGCAATTACATATCTCATACATAGACACAAGCCATGCATACACAAGTCATTCAGCAATTACATATCTCATATAAGCAGACAAAAGCTCTGGATTACCAGTAGTTTAGCCATTACATGTCTCTTATATAGATAACAGCTTAGCATCGCAATGTTTATGTTTAGCAATTACATACATCATATAAGCAGACAAAAGCTCTGGATTACCAGTAGTTTAGCCATTACATGTCTCTTATATAGGTAATAGCTTAGTCTCGTTACGTTTATGTTTTACATATATCTCAATCCATAGGTACAAGCTCTGGATTACCAGTAGTTTAGCCATTACGTAGCCTATGATTAGGTATATGTACCATGTTTCATGCGCAAGTAGTAGTTTCAAGCATACAATTCAAGTGTTCATACAATGTTTCATCATGAATCCCATATGTTTGCATCAAGTCTCAAGTTCATAGTATCAAGTTTCTCAAGTATAGGTATTCAAGTCTCACGTTTGAAGTATAAAGTCTCACAAGTCTAAGCATTCAAGTCTCATGTTTGAAGTATAAAGTCTCACAAGTCTAAGCATTCAAGTCTCATGTTTGAAGTATAAAGTATCACAAGTCTAAGCATTCAAGTCTCATGTTTGAAGTATAAAGTCTCACAAGTCTAAGCATTCAAATCTCACAAAACATCAACAATGTTTATAGTATAAAGTTTCATGAATATAAGTATCATGTTTCATGCATATGTATCAAGTCTAAGGCCTTTTCAATGATTACTATGTTCCACCAATAAGTTTCAACATAAGTATAAAGTTTATGTTTAAAGCATTAAATAACATTTCAATACTTATATGAAAATGTTTGACATGCTTCTCAGTCCCGAAGTAAAACAAATAAGTTTGAAAAGGGACAAATGAACTCACCTTATGTCCGTTGTAGTTGACTATGTAGAATAGGAATACACGCGCTCTTTGTTTGCTTTCGTTATGATGTTCACGCTCCTGTATTGAGTTCATGATGTTGTAGCTTATAAGTATAAGTTTGTAAGGATTTGTTATGCGTGTAAGTGTTAGCCCTATTGTTGGCTAACGCTTGTGAGTCATGGTCTTTATCCGGCCCTACTTGATTCATGAGGACTTAAAACCTTCAAAGTGTTTGGCTTCCCATTGGTTTCACATGGTCTTTATAATTATACTTAGGTTTCCAATTAGCTTTATATAAGAATTTCATGAAATTTCCGTCCATCTTGCCAATGTATTAAATTAGAGTCCAATTCAAGTGAGCAGTATAATAGTTTGCCAATATAACCGATTATGTGTTGTTATTGGATTGATTAGTACTCATGGGCCAAGTTTATATAGGTTGGGCCAACGTATGTTCATTGGGCCGGTTAGACCAAATGGAAACCCATGGGCCGAGTTATTGGGCCTTATGTGTAAGCATGGGCCGAATGGCTATAGCCAAGAAATAAATAGGCCAGCTTATGTTATTTCCTGGGTCGAAGCAAATAAATGGACTTTAGGATTTGGGCCAAACGATCCTAATGGACCAAAAGAGCAAATTGGGCCCTAGGGGTTATATGGATCCATCCAATAGAAATTGGGCCTCAGTAACATGCATGTGGGCCGGTTAGCAGGAATTTGGGCCGAAAGAATGCTACTGACCCAACGGGTGATATTGGGCCTGTTGGGCCTTAGTGGGCCGAAGTGAAATAATAATCTTGGGCCAAAGACATGGGCCTTGGACCTAACATTTTCTGTTGGGCCTAGAGCAATAGACTATTGGGCCTGGTGATTCTCAAATGAACGGCATGTCTGATGGAATAAATTCAACAACAAGGTTTGTATAAAGGCTCGGCTAGGTTCACGGTTTCTAAATTTAAGGTTCGGCTATAGATATGTCTTCAGCATGGTTCGTCTAACTTTGGCAATCCAAGGGTTCGCCTTCCCAAGATGGTTCGGCCTTCCATGGTTTCGGCTGGAATACTTGGTTCGCTGCCATGACTAGGGTTCGTGTGAGTATGTAGGTTCATTGGCCATCTCTAAGGTTCGTGTATGTCATGGTTCGTCTGAAGTGAAAACTGCATGGAAGAAGGTTCGCTCATGTAGGGTTCGGGAACAGTGAAATGGTTCGGCTGCTCCTATGTTGCACAGGTTCGTCACCGGTCATCCTAGGGTTCGTTGCTCATCCAGAAGAAAAGGGTTCGGCTGTGTTTGGTTCTCCAAGGTTCGTCGGGGAGGAGGCTAGTCACAAGGGTTCGTGGCGTGCATTAGGTTCGACTAACCAAATAGGTTCGGTCGATCCCTCAACACATGCGAACCTGTAACATCACTCGTCCCACTGAGTGAGTTTGTGGAACTGCTCCTATGTCGATGACGACCCAGAACCATGTCTCAAAGGTGTAAGGTGGTTGTAGGGTGACTCCCAACCGGTTTAGATGGAGGTGTCGACTAAAGGGGTTTAGAAAACCCTATTTTCAGCCACATTTCACGAATCATACCTCCGATTTTTCTGGTTGTTTGCTCAGATCCGTTGTACTTTCATGTAGAGCTCGTCAAGGGCTTCGCGTGGGCGCAAGAATCACTCAAATCGGATAAGAAATGAGGAAGTTATGCTAGTTTGAAGGTGTAAAAATGGTGGATCTTGGTTTTAGCCGGAAATGAGAGAGAGAAAGAGATGTGAGAGTGAAAAATGAGAGAAAAACTCTCATTTAGGGTTTTTATACCCGGTGTGGTGTTCGGGTCCGTTTCGGTTGTCCGGTTCGTAGTTTCGTCGCGTATCCGGCACGTTACGCGCGTAAATCGTAAATAAAATAAAAAGAATATTTTTAGAATTTTTAGAACACAAATATTATTAGAAAACATTTTAAATATCGTTTCATTAAATTATTTTTCAAATTATAATAATTTACTCGTTTTATTTAATGTGCTTCGCGATTTAATAAAATAGTTTGATTTAATTTATTTTATGATGAGTTTCAAAATTGTAAAATAAGAAATATTATATTTCTTTAAATTTATGATCGTTCGTGTCCTCATTCGTTTTCGTTATCGTTTCATCAAATCGCGTCGCCATCGCGCGTATTCGTTCGAATCGTCATTCGAACGAACACGTCGATGGTTTGGCTTTCTGATTCTTGTTTTCTACTGTTAAGTCATTATTTCAGAACGTTAAACTATCAGAATTATTCATACAGATCGTCACCTATACGAATAACTCGTCGGTTTAGCATACCGTAACAATAACCGTTATAGTTTTGTTTTTGTTTAACCTCACATACGTTTATGCAACTAATATCATATCAAGAATTTATGTTTCAACACTGTGTTGTCTGACATGTTTTCTGACTGTTAAACCCTAAGGTTTAAGTCAGATTCAGACAATCGTTTAATAGTTTCATGTAAATCAAATGCATCAATAGTCTAAACATAGTTTCACGAAATGTGTACCTGAGTTACTGTACATGTTTACTGTTGCGATCACTGTTCCGGCACGCGTCCGGCACTGATGTTACAGTCTCCCCTTGTTAGAGAAATTTCGTCCCGAAATTTAAGTCTCGTTATTCGGTACGACTTCCTCTGCAAAGAGTTGGGGATACTTGTTCTTCATGTGATCTTCACGTTCCCAAGTAAACTCGGGTCCGCGCCTTGAGTTCCAACGAACTTTAACAATAGGAATACGGCTTCGCCTCAGTTCCTTAATTTTGCGATCCATGATCTCTAGAGGTTCTTCCACAAACGTAAGTGTTCATCCAATTGAATTTCTTCAACTGGTATGATAAGAGTCTCATCGGCTAAGCATTTCTTCAAGTTTGAGACGTGAAACACGTCATGTACACCACTAAGTTCATCCGGTAAGCTTAATCTGTACGCCACAGGACCAATACGTTCAATGATCTCGAACGGTCCCACGTACCGTGGTGTTAGTTTGCCTTTCTTTGCGAATCGAACTACACCCTTCCATGGGGAAACCTTCAACATGACACGGTCTCCCACTTGGAATTCTAACGGCTTGCGCCGTTTATCAGCATAGCTCTTTTGTCTGCTTCGTGTCGCTTGTAATCTTGTTGTATCTGAGCAATCTTGTCTGTAGTTTCTTGGATAAGTTCTGGCCCCGTGATACGATTATCTCCTACTTCTGACCAACAGATCGGTGACCGACATTTTCGACCATAAAGGGCCTCGAATGGGGCACAACCAATGCTGCTGTGATAACTGTTGTTGTAGGAGAACTCGATTAGTGGCAAATGAGAATCCCAATTACCACCAAAGTCTAGAATACAAGTTCTCAACATGTCCTCTAGGGCTGAATAGTACGTTCGCTTTGACCATCCGTTTGTGGATGATAAGCTGTACTCAAGTTTAATTGCGTCCCCAGAGATTTCTGTAATGATTGCCAGAACCTTGATGTAAATCTGCTATCACGATCCGAAATGATAGACAATGGCACACCATGGCGTACCACTATCTCATTGATGTAAAGCTTCGCTAGTTTATCCATTGAGTAAGTTTCTCGCATCGGCAAGAAATGAGCAGACTTGGTTAATCGATCAATGATAACCCAAATAGTGTCGTGTCCACTGGAAGTGCGGGGTAGCTTGGTGACAAAGTCCATAACTATCTGTTCCCACTTCCAAAGTGGTATCTCAGGCTGTTCCAGTAAACCTGATGGTCTCTGGTGTTCTGCCTTCACTTTAGCACACGTAAGGCATCGACCAACGTACTCAGCTATGTCTTTCTTCATACCCGGCCACCAATAAAATGCACGTAAGTCTTGGTACATTTTATCGGCACCGGGATGCACAGAGTACTTGGTCTTGTGTGCTTCATCAAAAATAAGTTTTCTTAACTCATCTACTGCAGGAATCCAGATACAATCCTTGAAGTAAACAAGTCCATCGGATTTTGTTTCCAAATGTTTCTCCATTCCACAATCTAAGTCTTTCTTCAAGTTCCCTCGTTCAATCGCTTCTTGCTGTGCTTGCATAATGTGGTCGTGTAGACTTGTCTGCACGGTCATTCCCATTGCTCTGACGCGCAAGGGTTTGACTCGTTCCTTCCGGCTCAAGGCATCAGCAACAACGTTTGCCTTGCCCGGATGGTACTTGATTACGCAGTCGTAATCGTTCAGAAGCTCAACCCAACGTCGCTGACGCATGTTGAGTTCTTTCTGATCAAATATGTGTTGCAGACTTTTATGATCAGTAAATATGGTACACTTGGTGCCATACAAATAATGCCTCCAGATCTTCAATGCAAATATCACAGCTCCCAATTCCAGATCATGAGTAGTGTAATTCTTCTCATGAATCTTGAGTTGTCTCGAAGCATACGCAATGACTTTGTCACGCTGCATAAGTAAACAACCAAGTCCCTGATGGGATGAATCACAATACACAACAAAGTCATCGCAACCATCTGGGAGAGATAAGATCGGAGCATCACATAACTTTTGCTTCAAAGTCTGAAAGGCTTCTTCTTGCTTTTGTTCCCAAACAAACGGCTCGCTCTTCTGTGTCAACTTTGTGAGTGACAGAGCTATCTTAGAAAAATTCGAGATGAACCTTCTGTAATAGCCTGCTAAGCCTAGAAAAGAACGTATCTCCGTAAGTGTCTTCGGAGTGTCCCAATCTTTTATTGCCTCGATCTTGGAAGGATCAACGTGTATTCCCTCACTTTCTTTGTGCTCCAGGTTGCACTTTCTTTGGACAGTTGCAGGTCGGAAATAGATGATCTGTCAAAGCTCATGATTGGACGCGTAAGTTGAAAGTTCAAACGTTTTGGTAAATTTTGGTTGTTGGGTTTTCATACAAACTATTGTATGATGATTTTAGAATGTAATTAGTAACTAATAAAGTATGTATTACTTGTATAAATGTTTTTGACGCTTCCGCATTAAACTTTGATAAAGTTTTGAGATAAAACTTAACTGGGACACTAATTGGACACGTGTGAACGTGAATTGATTTTGGGTGTTACATGATGGTTGTTTACACTCTTGTAAATCAACTCAATCATTATCACTAGTTGAATGTTCACACACCTTGTAAATCATTCAACTACAATAACCATACTAACCATAAGCATTTATATCGAATTCAATCAAAACAACAAATCACATATATGCAAAATGCACAAATACTTGTAGTGTGGACTCACCCAATCCTACAACTACAAGTTCAATCAAATGGGTAACTTACCTTGATTTGGAGAGCTATCAACAATCTCTAATTCTTTTCCAGGCCTTCTAGAACTAGACTAGATTCACCTCCTCTTCCTATTATATATCCACATATACCCTGATTTAATAACCTGAACACACAACTTGTGTTATTTATGTAATCTAATTCATTTGACATGTTTTACTTTTCATATTCAATAAAAACCTCATTGAGGTTTTTTATCAAACAACTCATGTGCAGAAACTAATCTGCCTATGTTCTAAACCACATTCAATTATCAAAATTCCATATTTTGTAATCTGTCGCTTGACTTCCATCATCAACACCTAGTTGCAAATCATATGTATACAACTAGTTTCAATACACCCAATACCCATACATTCTGATTCAAACTCATTTGAATCTCATTCGTTACTATGTGGCATTTAGAAGTCAAGTCATCACTTATAATTAGTGTATTTATACAAAAATCATTAACTTTCAAATCTCAATATTTAATCAAACACTTAAATTGGATTGATCATTACAAAGAATGATCCAACTCCATCATAATCATGATTTAATTATCCTACTAGTATCATACCCAATGATATAGATTTCATAATAACTGGACATTATAACGGGTCAAAATCAAGATTTCACCGTTAAAACATCTAGTTCTTCGTTTCTAATTATTACTAGCCATCATCTAGGCAATAATCATCAACAATGATCATTATCTCATGTTCACAACTCGATTTAATCCATATACTATCAAACGAGTAGGAGAGATCGAATCGTTATCCTTTTGAACGGATTTCTGGTTGAAACACGACGATCCGGACTTGTAGAAATGATCCGTGGCTCAACCCGAATGTTTGGATAGCTTCCAAACTGAGTTTATGTGATAGAAATTCGAATTGGGTGATTGTGTTGAGTTTGAAGAAATAAAAAAAATAAAATTCTGGAATAAACTTTGATAAAAGAAGAAATCTGCCAAACCGTCATGCGCCAGGCGTATCGCCAGCGTGGGCGTTTGGCCTAGGGTGTAGCGCGCGAGGCCATAAATATCAGATATTTCTTTCCTTTCGCGCGCATCGCCTAGCGTGGGTGTCTGGGGCTAGACGTACCGCCTGGCATAACTGATTTTGATGTTTTTTAATTTTCTTCGTTTTGCGATTCCGGAGAATCCGTAACTCTGTTTCGCGCACGGTGTTTCTCTCACGTTCATGATTTCTCGCATATTTTCAATTTGTAACAATCACAATCGTTCTATTAATGATTATTTAAAACATATTCGATTGTTAAAACCGGTTGTTACATGTTTGGTTCAAGTATTTAGCAACACATACATAAAAAAACTCAAAAGTTTTTATTTATCTTACTTAGAATTTTCTTCCTGCTCAATCTTTTAAAACAAACATCAACACAAACCGTCTCTCTTACATGTTATTTGCCATTAGAAGATATTAAAAAACTTGTAATAGTTAAGGCCTTAAGGGTTATTTTGTAATAGTGGTCATAGTTTGTTAATCTGTTAGCTCACATACATATAAAATGATATGATGTAATAAGAAATGTAGCTAATAATTTTGCGAGTTACTCTCCTTCTCTTGTGATGTAATCTTCTACTCTATTTTTAGCTTTTAGTTTCTTGATTACCATTTTTGCAGTTAACATTCTCCCTCTGAATTTAGAGTTTGCTTCTCATCTAACATGGAAAAAATGATTCTCTCTAAAATCAAATACGATCGAGAAAGGTGACGTATGTAGAATACGGCGACGTTAAAAAATGTAAATGTAAACAACTATGGTACACACAACACAATACTGCTATTATCATATTAAACATATGAAAATTTGAAGTCAAATTTATAAAACTATAAATGACATACTTATAAATTTACTCAAAATCAATTTTACTTCAACTTACATCCCTTAACTAATTCCATTCAAAGTTTATTTTATATGTAGTCTAAATCTAAACAGTTAAATAATCTATCCTAAAACAATTTTAAAATTTAAATAATGAATCTAAAGTAGGATTTTTTCGATGAAAACCTCATAAATATAATTTTATTAATATTGAATTTATTCATGTTGAGTGAAAGAAAATATTATCTTCAACTAACACTTTCTTGATATGCCCAATTTGAAGGATATTGAAATATGATTGTGTTTAATTTTTTTATATACATAAAGTAAAAAAATAAATATTTTTTACGAGCTTTAACAAATTTGAAATTTTATAATAAGGCTATAATCATGTTAAGTTAAAAAGATTAAAATAGAATGTGCTATTCTAGAATGATAAAGGATACGACTTTTAAAATTTTAAAATTTAACAACTAATAATTGTTAAACTCAATCTAATAATGCATTTTAAAGATATCATAATTTATTGGTAATTAGTTACTCTAAATGCATTTTATAATTAATAATTGTAACATAAGTTTAAAATATAATCTAACAATTGTAATGATTAAGAATTAATATAATGACAGTAAGTACCAAAATATGATTTAGATGCTTTCAAAAACAATTTGTTATGATACTCAATCAGTTATTTCTTTAAAATAGAATTATTATACTCTAACGGTATTATAATGAAACAAAGAAATAAGGAGTTCAAACCTAAACATAAAAGATAGTTTTCAAATTTATACGGTTTAGGCTTATCTAGGGTATAGTGCCACAAGAGTTGATGAATCAACTTTGTCTATAAGACCATGTTTAGTACTCACCCAACTAAAATCCCATCTGATCGAAATTTTCTGTCACATTATCATTATACTGAAAAGTAAAAACCTTAAAACCCTATAGTGGTCACCCTACTGAAAATGTGAGAGAGGAGAAAACGGGTGTGAGAGAAGGAGAAACTGGGAGCAGGAGCAGCCGGGCTCTCGGTTTTGACCCCGCCAGGATGGGGGCTGTGTGCCCGCCTGGCCCCGCAAGCCATTGGAGCCCGTTGGGTGAGAGGTGAATGTATTACGGATGGTCTAATGTCCGATTTGTGATGACTAGCATGTGAGATCATCTTGTGTGTAAAAAAAAGGGTCAGCTTATTTGGACACGCCCTATGAATCAGTTAACACCAACGAAGCTCATACGAGTCGTATGACCCTATACGGGTAGTATGTGTGTCAAATTTTGTCAGATTCTGTCTGACGGTTGGAAGTACATACGGGCCGTATGGACCTATACGACCCGTATGGTTATAATTTTTTTTTTTACGAAAAAAAAAGTTTTTTTTTATGGGAAACTAGCATTTCAAATAGATACATTTACTTATGCCCGTATAATAATAAATAATAATCATAATAAACAATGGATAAATATTGGATCTCACAACTCTTTTGATATAGACATCTCACTTGTCTATATTGTAGCATACTATTGGATTTGACAACTCTTCTGATGTAATCATAATAAACAATGGGTAATATTGCAGCTTTATAGGAAACTACTATCATGAGTGTACGTGATCAGGGTATGAAATCATATTTTGATAGGCTAAACGGGCCGTATGTCGCAATACGGGCCGTATGTCGCAATATGGGCCGTATAGGGGTGTGTCAGAACTGTGATTTGATGTGCCAGTATTTGTCAGAAATAAAATATTAATACGACCCGTATAGGTCAATACGAGTCATATTAGACGGTGTATCTTGAACCAACCTGACGTTTCCCTAACATGTCCCAAATAAAATTAAAAGAGATTCATATTTTCTTAAGGCCCCCACTATCCATACACCACTCCTCTCTATCCATACACCAGGGCCCACTTATACGGTCGTATAGGCCCTATACGGGCGTATAGAAGATGCTATATGGGCGTATATAATTTTTTTTTATTTTAGAAAATCAATTTTAACGCTAACTTTTTTGTACGATTTTATCACGAATATTATGCGTTTTTATATAAGTTTGTACGCATATTTTTTTAAAACTTGCTTCATTACGAAAATTGTTTATAATATGTTATTTATTTAAAAAATGTTATGACTAAACTCGCATAAAAGTAAATTGTATTACTATCTTTTTAAAAAAAACCGACAATTTCACAAACGTTTGATTATATAAACTATTAAAGAACCATGGAAATAAATACACAACCATATAACTACATAAATTACACATAACCAAATAAGAAACAAATAAGTAATACACAACCACATAACATATAAAAATGAACTATATGCCCATATAGGGCCTATAAGGCCGTATAAAATGAACTATATACCCGTATAGGGTCTATATGACCGTATACAGATGAACTATATGCTCGTATAGGGCCTATATGGTCGTATAGAGATGAACTATATGCCCGTATAGGGCCTATATGGTCGTATAAAGATGAACTATATGCTCGTATATGGCCTATACGGGCGTATAATTTCACTTCAAACCTGATACATCAGCGGTAACAGCTTTTGTCAGGTTGACTGATTTTACACGAACGTATGGCGTATAGGCCCTATACGGCCGTATAAGAAGACAGCCAGATGGTGTCTCACAATGGGGGTGGTGTATGTTTAGTACAACTCTTTCTTAATTTAGATTTTCGGAAAACAGGAAAGGGAAAGGTACAAAAACGAAACAAATCTGAAATTAGGGTTTGATTGGACCGCGATTTTCAAATTCTCTGCAAAATCAACGAACTTGTCGATTTTTTTTTTTCTGAAGAATTCAAGAAATGAGGACTCCATGCTGCCATTCATTCGTGGCATTCATTCTCAAATTTCTCATTTTCTTCCAAACATTCATCGGAATTTCAATAATTGTTTACTCTGCGTATATGTTAAATCAGTGGGAAAAACACTTGCCGATTCCTCCATCTCCAGCGCCACCGTCACCGTCAGATTTAGCTCCGGCTCCATCGCCGGATTCATCTGATTCTTTTTTCAATATCGGTAAGGTTTCCGATCAAGTAATTCACTTGAATTTTGAAGCTGGCACGATCACCGGTATCTATGGCGGGATACAGCTTGAATCCGATACCATTCCTGCTCCTTGGTAAATTTTAATATTCAATTTTGTTTTGAAGGTTGTTCGTTACGGTTTATTATATACTTTCCTGGTTAAAAAATCTAGAAATAAAAAAATTGGAGGTCGATGACTGATCAAATGTGTATGAATTTAAAAAATTTATTTTGAATGGTTGTCTGAATTTGGTTTCTGGTTTATTTAACAGGTGGTTGTGGCATTCTTGTTTAATTTTGTGATTGCTTATGATACTATTACAGAAACAGCTTTTTTATAAGATATTGTCTTGCAGGTTCATATACGCATTTATGGGATTGGGGATTGTTCTGTGTTGCATCTCTTGCATAGGTCATATTGCAGCTGAAGCTATCCATGGGTGCTGCCTTTGTTTTGTATCCCTTTTTTTTTCAGTCTGAATTATATTTTTAGTTGTTTGCAATAATTTATGTGATGTCCATACATAGTGAACGAGGGTGATGATTTCTGTATGTTCACAAAGCGTACATATTGCTTCAACAGTGATCCATAATACGGTTATAACCAAAGAGACACTTCTCTTTCTCAATCCCACTAAATAGGGTCAACACTACGTGCAAATGTTTACAGCTTTTGAATTGGTTTTTATTGAGTGTTCAGTGTTCCCTTATGCCTTATATATATGTGTGTGTGTAACCTACTTCTTTTTAACTATTAATGCAACATATTTGCTACCAAAGTAAACAACTTGTGTGTTAAATGGTGAACTAATAGTAACTAGTAAGTTCCATGTTACATTTTAAGGATATTTTTTAATACAAGTAAAACTCTTATTGTTAACTTTAATATTTTCCATCTATCCAAACTATTTAAAATCTGTATAAGTATATGTAAACAATACACCTGATACAGACAGGACCCATCAATATGCAATTGGATGTTCATGTCGTGCCCTACTCATCCAGTTGATTCAAATTCTTAGTTACTTCCTTAGCATGAAAATTTGGCAGTACACCATTCTGAAAATAGTGTTGATCCTGCTTGAAGTTGCTTTAATTGCGTTCATTGCCCTTGATCATCGCTGGGAAAAGGTGTGATACAGGAATTAGTACAAAAAGTTATATATATGTTGGTCTTGAAACCTTTCACCAATGCCATGGCATTTGACAATTTTTTAGGATATACCAGAAGACCCGACTGGAAGAATTGATAACATTCGGGAATTCATTGAAGACAATGCTGATATTTGTAAATGGGTTGGCATTACTATTGTTGCAATTCAGGTAACATTTTTTTTTTAAGAATTTGTATTTATGAGAAAAATTTAGACACCTGCTAGATATATTCATATTAGTTGCTAGTTTGTTACCATTTTTTCTTGGTGCCTTTACGATGCAACTATGCTTTATAATGCATTTGATTCATCATTTTAAGTTCTAGTCTAAAAGCTTCTATTATAATTGAATCTGAAAGTGGAAAAGAAAACTGCTGCAGACATGTTTTGAAAATCCATGTTTCACACAACCTTATGGCCACACAAGCATTAGGTTAAAAAAATTTTCCCATGAAATTTGTTAACAACTAGTAATATTGGATAACTATCAACAACTTGACCTGTTTACTTAATTGTGAAAAATTTAAACCTTAACTGGGACAAGCTAAATGATGTAACCCAGACACGACTTGTTTATCTAAGCGTTTCAAACGAGTTGGAGGGTGAATTTGTGGTAAACGGGTTGCATCCAGGTTGGGGATTTTTTTTATGACCGTGGGAACCCACTTATGTGGTAATCAGGTTGGAGATTTGAATTTGTTCTACTTTGTTTTTATAGTTGTTAATTATAATTTTAAACCAATTCGCGGGTTGACATACTTTATCAACAATCTGAACGCAATTTATTTATTAAAAGTGGTTAAGTGGGTTGAACTATTCACAACCATATCCGTTCATTTTCATGGCTTAGCAGGATTGCCATCCCTAGTAGATGTCATTTTCATGTCTTGTTAGGAATCACCACTCCTACTACTAGATGTCAGATACTTTAGTAATCAAGCCTATTAAGTAAAGTGATGTTACATATGGTTGTTCATAAACTATTGGACCAACTGAACCGCCCAAACAAGAGCAATTTGGTCCGGTTTAGAACTTGAAACCGGCCGCGTAAAAAAATTGCCTTTTTACTTCTATCATTTATAATTTTTATATAACTTCTTCATTATTGGAATATTTAGGTATGACTATTATATTCATAAATCGTGTTTATCATTTTAATACAAACTATTGAGTTTGAAAACTAAAAATAAAGCTCCAAACCAAAACACCGAACCATTAAACCACCAAATTGTTAAGCCCACTGGTCCAGCGACCCACCCAACTTGGCCGGTTGGCTGGTTATTCTTCTAAACCGTGGTTAGCTGTTTGACCCCAAAATTTCGTCAAAACTCATTCTAGTGGCACATATTCATGACATGCAACAATTTTAAAGCTCATTACAGTAATATATTTACATCATAATTCATCTGTTTTTCAGGTTCTATGTATACTTCTTGCTGTTGTGTTGGGAATGATGGTATCTTCACAGAAGAAGGATGAAGATATCGAGGAAGGTTCCGGAAGAGGGAGAGCATGGGAGCCTTTGCTAAACCCAAATTCAAATCAAGCATCAGGTTCAACCAGCGCTGATGGTAAATCTTTTCATTCTGATATCTGGAGCTCTCGGATTAGAGAAAAGGTATTTTCCTGATTTTTATATACATGAAATGTTGTAAAAAACCAGTGCTGCTTTGTGTGTGTGTATATAGGATGTATTCAAATGAGAACCAACACGTTGTAGAGAACTAATAGGAAATATTTTATCGTCATATGATTTAGGGGGTATAAAAGTGATTTTTCTTTAAAGTAGAGAGAAATTACTTTTGTGCTCTTTACATATGTGATTATTAATTAAGAACCAATACTAATTAAGAATTAAAAGAATCGTTTCTAACCACAATAAACTCCCCCCCCCCCCCCCCCCAACAACCCCAACACGGCAATATCACCTTGCCTCTCACAAGGCTTGAACATCCACCTTTTTGGTTATTTGTTTATATATGTTTACAAATATATACCATTTGGAAAAGGCAATTATAATATGGAGGTGGGAATTTGGATGGATCGAGCGGGCTAGGTTAGATCACAACAGGTTCGGGTTGGCTGTACTTTGGTGTGTGTCAAATAGGGGTGTAAACGAGCCGAGCCGATCCCAAGCTCGTTAAGGCTCGATCTTGGTTCATTTAGATAAATTAGGGCTCGAGCTCGGCTCGGCTCGTTTAGATGTTATTTATTTAATTTATTTACTTTTTGATTTAAATATATTTATCATAGTTTTATATATAAAAATAATTAATTTTATAAATAAACACTTAATATAATAAATAAAAATTATATAAACAAAAAGCTCGTTAAGGCTTGCGATCCGGCTTGAGCTCGATATGTAAAGCTCGAGCTCGGGCTTGTTAAGGCTCGGCTCGTTCGAGCTTTTTACCGATCCGATCCCGAGTATTTCACGAGCTTCCTTGGTTCGTTTACACCCCTAGACTGTCAAAACACAACAGACCCTCACAAAAGTTTTTTTTTAATGAATAATTATGGTCCAAAATATGATCATTGTAACTATATTATACAACAATGATGTAATATTTTTTAATAAAGTTGTTTAATATGCTTTTATACAACTGAATACGCTTCAGATTACTTTCAATCTGTTTGACCAGTTTAATTAGTAGTTAAACCCACCCTTTACTTCAGCCATTTAACTCATTTATTGTAAATCTAACCCAAATTGACTCATCTATGGATACAATGGGTTGCAATTGCCATCTTTGGTATAATTGTATGATTTATAGAAACAAGAAGTGTGGGATAAAGGACAATCAACCCTCTTAGATGAAACGATTAACAAATTCTCTACGTTATCTTTAAAAAAAATTAATATCATTTTAAGCTGCCTTATTTAATTTTTTTTTAACAAAGATACAGGCATTAATGGTTTTGAAAGTCAAAAGCAGGACTCCCTCAGTAACTTTATATCTGGATGCCAGCTTTGATAAAAAAAATCTTACAGCTTAGAGTCTTAGACCATATGCATCCCCCGCTGGCCGGGCGGGGTTGCATGTTTCGGCGGCACCCAGCGGGAACACCGCCTCCTCTCCCGGCGGGGTCAAAACCATGAGCCCAGCGGCCCCCGCTCCCCGCTTTCCCCTCTCGTTTTTGATTGGCCACTGTGGTGTTTTAAGGTTTAGTGGGGTGATAATGTGGCACAGTGAGGAAGGTTTTCAGTGGGGTGACCATTAAGGGGTTTTAATATTTTCAGTGGGACGTGGCAGAAAATTTCGGTGGGGTGGGTATTACGGATGGTCTTATGGTTCTTGGCACGGGTTTCAATATTAGAAAACCGTATGAATTTCTCTATTCTAGCTATAAGAAAATAGAAAAGGACAAATACCATAAACTATGAATTGTTTTTCTAGAAAAAAACCTCTTCTATAAAAAGCACATTTAGTACAAAATCAATTGTAACTGCAAGAACTACATAATACACTTGTACGAGAAGATTTGTTGACTTAATGTAAGCGGTTGCGTTCGTTTTTTGTATCATAGTTTTAAAAAGGTGGTTCTTGAAATACTCTACTTAATGATGGTTATGTATTGAGAATCCCTCCTTTTCGTAATATAACAAAGATTAAATTAGCAATTTTATCCATGTAGTAGTGCTCCAATTGCATGTTTAGACCCAAATTTTTTACAAAGTAATAGTGAAGTACAATCTGAGTTCACCATTAAGATGACTTCCTGTTAATTTATCAAGTGTAATGGTATGGGATCACGTTTAGTCATGTGCTGTGCATATGCGTCAAGGACTTGGGGAATATTTGTTTTTCTTACACCCCTTATTTTAACTCTTCATTCTCTTGAAGAGTATTTTGACAAAATTTGTAAGTTAAAATACAAAAACTTGCCTTTATACATGTGAAATTTGTAGATTAAATGAATTTTCATAATTATAGACATATTGTTTTGTTTCATTTTCAGTTTATCCTTACAACCCATTAAACTTCTTTTAATTTGGTTTTGGTTACAGTATGGATTGGGTGGCAGTCAATCAAACCCGAGTGCATAACCACAACTTGAGTCTAAAGGCATGGTTTGTGTCATGTTCGTGCGATTTCTTAGTATAGATCGAAATGTGAGCAGTGTGGTAATTTTCTAGCCAATGCGAGATCCATTGAAGGCACGGTTTGCATTATGTTTGTGCAGTTTCTTAGTATAGCTTGAAACGTGAGCCGTGTGATCATTTTCTGTTGTATTTCAGGCATCACCGCTACCACTTTGAGTTTGACATCTACACATGTATCATAATCATTCATAGATGTACATTGTGTGGTGATTTACCTTCTATGTATATTTATTTGGTGTTGTATGTTTGTTACGAGTTCACATCAACATATATAGTGTTGAACCTCTATGTGTGTTTGTTTTCTGCTACTTTGATGCTAAAAGTTGGAAGTGTTGATTGAATATTAGACGTTTATGCGTTTTTGGTTTCTAAAATGCATACAAGAATTAGACTTTCATATTTTACAGCTGGGGAACCATCTCGTAACGACAAGAGAAAACGATACAATACTTTATGATAGAGCGTATCGTATAATAGTTAACGGTTGACAAGATCAACTTATTGTTTTTTCTTTTTGAATGGTTAACTTAGATGGTGTTTGTTTTTTAGAGACAAAACATCTGCAGTTTGCGGACCATATCGGCAAACCTCTTTTGCAGAAGAGGTGGACCAAACATCTGCAAAAAGAGGGTTTGTTTTTACCTCTGCAAACCTCTTTTAAAAAATTCTCTTCTTAATCCACCGTTCCCAAAGCCACCGTCGAAGACATGAGGATCCACCGCCACCTTCAATCTAAGCAACAAAGGGGGAAATCGAACATGCTCAGAAAAAAAGGGGGAGGTGGAAGGGCTCGTGATCGGTGGTGGTTGAGGCGGCTGTGGAGGATTAGCGGTGGTTGAGGCGTGCTGTGGAGGGCTCTCCATCTGTGGGGATCAGGTGGTTGTTGCGGTGAGCAGGTTGGTGGTGGTGGAGGGCGCCGACGATTTGGGATGCGATGGAGCAGGCTCGACGGTGGTGGAGATGTGCGGTGGAGCAGGTGGTTGTTAGTGGGGCGCCGACAATTTGGTAGAGAGATGCGGTGGATGGCCGGCGGTGGATGGCTTGGCGGTGGTGGGATGCGATGGAGCAGGTGTGGACCGAATATTTGAGATGGAGGCTGGTTACCTAGAAGATGTTTGAAGAATTTAGAAGGGGTTGTACCATGTCTGCAACAAAAGGAGGTTAAAAAGAGGTTTCGCAGGCCTTTTTAAATGAAACGTCTGTGAAAAAACAAACACTCTTCATCTGCTCGTGGTCTGCGGTCTGCGGGACGCAGACAAAAGATGTTAGAAGAGCTTTTTCATAAAAACAAACACCACCTTACACATCTTTGAAATTACACTTTATGTGTTACTATGGGTCATGGGACCTTGATCCTAAATTTCTTGAGGAAGAACAATTGTTAAACATCTTGGAACTTTTCGGCCAAAAACCCTTTGATCAACACTTTGTTATTGTTAAAATTGATGTTTGGGCGGCAACTCAATTACTATTGAGTGGTGATAGCCTAAATTGCCGTTGATCACAAATTACAACATTTTTCTCTCTCTCTCTCTCTCTCTGTGGAATGGCAAACCCATGCTACTCTTATACCATCCTTAAATTAGTACAATCTTTACAAAGGTTTGAACATATTACCTCTCCTCTAAGAGACAATACCTAATCAAATAAAGTAATAAACTACTCCTGGGACCGGTCTAATAGGCCAAAATGGTTGAGCCGGCCTGGGCTACTCTCACATTGGCATCACATGTTATAACTAATTACATATTGAGTGTTGATGATAGCAGTTACAATAATACAATATATTATATATGCTTGTAATTGATCATAATTTGCAGGACATCATAGAATCTTGAGCTCATTTGATTCATAGATTTTGGAGGAACGTTTTCGAATTTAATTTTCATTTTTATGCAAGCAAACATCTTATTTGATAAAATAAAAAATTATTTCTTTGAATTTATGTGGCAAACAATATATATTTGTTTGTTTCCTGGTGGAATTTAGAAATATATTTTTTGCTTTTGTCGATGGAGAGTGCAACTCCACATGGGAACATCACTGTGAGTAAGAAAAGGTTTAAAATAATTAATAATTGTACCTATCCAGTTGTATATTGCTATGGGTTTTAGTTTGGTTCCAATGAAAACTCTTAAACATTTTCAACAAATATTTTTATTTTAAACTTTAAGTTTATAAATGAATAGGATGTAGAAAACATTTTTAAAATACAGTTCAACTTGAATAAGCATCTCTAAAAGTTTTTATTCAAATTTGTTGGCTTTAAACTTTCTTAGACCAAAATAATCTATTACTTACAAAATAAATTCTTATTATTTTTTTATACATAGAAATAATTCTCTACTTATAATAAAATTTCTATTTTTTTTAATATACAAGTTCTATACTCCTTTACTCTCAAATGTTTTATCTCTTCTTTTGATGTTAGGGTTAAGTTTTGTGTTTGCTTTTGTTTCATTATACTTTTTTAAGCTTTCTTGTAGTTTTGCATTCATGGGTATGTTTGTTTATTTTTAGTCACACAAGACATTAAAAATATCAATGTAGCTATTATTTTTAGGTAATAAAGAGTTTCAAGTTTAGTGGTACCTCTTTTACTTCTCTAATGAAAGCTATTGAATTCGAGTCTCGTAAGGAGAAATTGCTCCTGGATGATCAGAAAGTTTTCCCAGAAGTGGGTTCCTCCAAGATTATTGAGTTATACGTAGTGTGACTGATGTAGGAGTTTTATTTTGGAAACATGTAAGTTAATCAACTAGTTTCTGTTAAAAGAATATATATCTTTTGTGTAAGAATTAAGAAAGTTCACCTTTAACATTTTATGACCATATGTAGAAAATTCGTTTCTAAAGATTATAAATAGTTAAGTTTATGGTTGATGATAAATTTAATAAAAAGAAACTATTGGATCATGTGCATCAACCTTTAGTAGTTTAAACTTTTTTTTGAACGACATTTGATCTCAACGTGTGAACCACTGATTTTCAGGCTACGTCACCAAAATCTTGTTACCATGACCTCCGTTGAGACCCCACCACCACCTCAAGAGGAAACCGCACCGGAAAACCCCCTGACCTCTCAAGGACTCCTATTTCACCTTGGGAGTGATTTGAATCTATGACCTTCAATTTGGAAAGCCAAGAAGTACCGCTAGGACAAATCCCTTTGATTAGTAGTTTCAACTCACAAGTTGTCTTGAGTTCAACGAAATTTACTTCGTGATAATCCAAATAAAACTGTGTTCTTCATAGACTAAAATTCTGTAAGTGGTTATATAATAATAACCAAAGTAATTTTTAGACACTTTAGCATTTTTTTATGAGAAGATAGTTGGTGTCTTATTTATTTGGTATAATATTAACACATCATTATATATATAACAAAAAAGTTAGCAGGGTCATGCTTAGTAGGGCCAGAAGCCTCTTGGCTCCTACGCATTATCATTATTGGATTTGGGATATTTTTAGCTTCTACAAGTTTACATTCAACGCTCCCTAACATGTATTAGAGCTTAATTTAAACCATCCTTAATTTCATCTAAACCTTAATCAGATTACATGATTGACAGATACCACTAAATTCCTAAACAAAGAATATCGTTTCTTACGAATATTGGATACCGGAGAATAAGACATTATTTTTTTAACAGTGAATCAAGAGTGCATTAGGGTTTCTTTACGCTAACATTTTTTAGACAAAGTATCCGGTTTCTCAGGGATACCACTCGTCTCCTACACATAAGAAGAAAACCCATCTTTTAAGTTATGTCTATTAGGAAAAACCTCATGTTCATCCAGAAACAAATTGCTCTTAGAGAGATTTGAACTCAAAACTCTTTATAAAAGAAATCAAGGACGTACTGTTAAGCTAGAAGCTAGTCCTTTGATTTAAGACATTAAATCCTTGTAAAGACAGGATTTGTTGGTATTTAAGACTACAAAATTGTAAGAAAAAAGAAAATAGCAAAGTAATGTCATCCACAAAAAAGGGAACGTGACCAATTCTTTTTGCATCGGTGTCAATCTTTAATGTTTGATTTGGATGTCTACCTAGGTCCTGTAAATAGTAATGTTGGCTAGCTAAAGCTTAAATATCACATTATTAAAAGTATAATATTTGCAAGAATATTTCAAAGTACACATCCATGAGTTAAGGCAGATATATGTGTTATCGTCTAAGATACCAACCCAAATTAATATCACAAGGGTCTCATTCTTTCCATAAAATCATGTGAAGTGGATGTAAATACTTGGAGCTCTAAATTGGATCAATTATTGTACTTTGTATGCCACAAAATTGTCTTTTTGACATTATAGTATTATACTTTACAACATAATAATATATACTATGGTCGTAGACATACTCTAATAATACACATGAGACAGATAAGTTGAAACATATGTGAAGCTCAACTTACCAAGATATGAAGTGGCACATTAAACATAATTGTTGTCAATAGATGTGTGAGATGATCAAATCGTGTGTAGGGGACACACCAACTTGAACATAATATGGTCCCGTTGTTCGCGCATATAATGTATATACGTGTCGACCGTCTAGAGATAAAAGTAAAATTGTACAAATTTTAATGTTATTTACTTGATTTTTGTAAAAATAACGTTAAAATCGTTGGATTGGTCAGTTAATCAGGTATAATGAGCCGATGATCTAATTGGAAAAAACCTCTTTATTTTAATGAGGCAAAGGTAAAACTTTTTACAACTTAACATACTCAGATCATACCTTAGTTTTATTAAGGGAAAATGTTATAGAAACATAACCAACTTTACATTTGGTTTCAATTAAGTCACTCAAACTCTTTTTTTTTTGTTTTAATTAGATAACTTAAGTTTGACTTATGTTCTAATCCTAGATAAAAAACCTAGATAACATGTCAAATTTTATAACTCAAAAATCTAACTAAAAACAAAGTTTCAGAGCGGTTATTCTTCATTTTCTTCACCAAGACAGCCATAGCCACCGTCGGAACTCTTCATCTTCTTCACCGATATAGCCATAGCCACCGCCGGAAAAGCAGCCATCGGAAACTCACAATCGGAAGTGCATGACCGGTAACTCAACCACTGCAGGAAAAGCAACCACCGGAAACGCACGACTGGAAACACCACTCGGTAACGACGGTTTTGTCATCTTCAACCGGAAAACCACGATGGTTCTTTCTCAATGCTGGTTTGTGAAAATATTGAGTATTGATTACGTGAAAGGGGTCCAACATGCTGCGAATAAGAGCTGCTTCTAAAAGAATAGAAGGATTGAAACCACATTGATACTAATGCCCATTTGTCGTTCGGATTTTTAAAGAATTTTACGATCTTGCCATGGACAAGCAAAACAAAGATGATATTTTGTTTAATTTAAATTGCAATAAAGATGTTACCTCAACTTCAACTTGCAATATTCAACTTTCTCAATACTGGTTTGTGAAAATATCGAGTATTTTCCCAAAATTTTTTGAAAATATTCCCAATTTGTTATATTTTTTAAACTTTTTAGCAATTTTTAAATAATTTTGAAATTATCTTTCAAAATCCATGTTATTTCCATGTAATCATACAATAAAAAAAATTATGGTTACAAGTTATACATGTCACATATCTAGGATTGAAACATAAATAAACTTAAGTTATCTAATTGAAACAAAAAAAGTTTGAATGACTTAATTAGAAAAAAATTGAAACTTGGTTATGTTTCTACAAAATTACCCCTTTTACTAATAGTAAAAAATACTGAGTACATTGATTATGATTCACTTTGTATGTCACATATGTTTGCTATTTTTATTATAAGATTGTATTCTACAAAATAATACTTGTACTTTGTTTTAAGGTGCAATCCAAAGCTCAAATTATTGTAAACTAGGTTAGTATCATATGTATTACATGTGTTGAATGGATAAATATAATAAGTATGAAAATTTAGACACTATAAAATAAATTTTTAATAAAAAATACGATTATTATTCTGTATAATTTGTTACTAAAAATAATGAAATAATAATATTATTTTTTTAAATGCTAACTTTTATAATGTTTTTTTCTTTAAATAATTTTTTTAAAAATTTTATATTTTATACAATTTGTTTTTTAAGAAAAAAAAATATGTTTTTTAATATTACTATAATTTATTGTATTAAATTTTTTTAAATATATAAAAAATATCCTTAATATTTAATATGAGATATATGCGAGAAATTAAACTTGAGTTGCTATATGAACATACCATATGTCTCTAGAAACCAAAATGGATAGATTTGTTTTTACAAAAATATACGCATTGTTGTAGACATGTTAGATATAATATATTTATCATCTTAGTGCGTGTTAAATTAGTCGTTAACACTTTGAGTCGTATTCTCCCTTTTTTGGGTTGAGTAGACCTGATGATAGCCACTGGCGCATGTGTTTCATTTGAAACAAACCCAAAATTGGAAATAAAATATAAATATGACCGTACCCCATCTAACATGATATTATGTTGCGAGGGACCATGAGTACATGGGAGCCATGTGAGGTCATCTATCCATCTCTCTTTCAACACCATTCACTACAGGAAAATCGACTTTTAGCGGCGACATTTGTCGCCGCAAATGATCAAGAAATCGCCGCTATTGGTTATTAGCGGCGACGCGTCGCCGCTATTGAGTCGCCGCTAATACCCCTGTGTCGCCGCTATTGATTTCGCCGCTATTGGGTGTCGCCGCTAATACTTAGCCGTCGCCGCTAATGGTTCTGTTTCAAAATAACAGACGCAGCCTGTTTTTCGCTCGTTTCCAGCCTGTTTTCGCTCGTTTAACCTGTTTTTCATGCCAAATGATCAACACAAATATAATACCACAAAACAAAAACTACGCAATCATATAAATGATTGAAAAATATCGTTACAAACAAAAAAAAATCGTTACAAACAAAAATATCATTACAAATCATTTAAAACAATCATTCGTCGTCGTCGTCTTCGTCGTCATAGCCGTCGTTACCTTTGTTTGATGGGTTCATAGAACCCAAGAACTGTGTAAGTTCATCTCTGAAGTTCGGGTCTTGAAACATTTCCTGATAATCCTCCTAAAAAAAAATGAACACAAACTCATTTTCATACACTTAACAATTATCAAACGGGTCAAATAAACACAAACTCGTTTTCGTACACTTAACAATTACCAAACGGGTCAAATTAACACAAACTCGTTTTCATACACTTAACGTTTACCAAACGGGTCAAATTAACACAAACTCGTTTTCATACACTTAACAATTACCAAACGGGTCAAATTAACACAAACTCATTTTTATACACTTAACAATTACCAAACGGGTCAAATTAACATAAACTTATTTTCATACACTTAGTAATTACCAAAATACGGTAAAAATGAAAACTTAGCATATAATTCTAAAACATTGGTCAAATTAACACAAACCCATTTTCATCCACTTACCAATTACCAAATTGGTCAAATTTACCAAACTAACAACATAAACCAAATTTATCAAACTACCAAATATATCAACATTTACTAAGTGTGTTCGGGTCATTTACCTTGGTGAATCGTGGTTGTCTCTGCGAGTGTCCCGAATAACCAACAGAAGCGGGCGAAGCTGCACCAGTCGGTTTTGGTCCAATACCTCGATAATGTCCTCGTCTTTGATCCATCACCTCTTCAAAGACTTCGACATCATTCATGTGGGTCGAACTACCAGCGTCATGCTCGCCATCAGTATTAGGTTCCGTTCGGGAGTCGAACGCAGACTTTAATCGATCCTGTATTTATCAAAAATAATTTAATAGATTTATACACACACACACACATATATATTTTAAATAAATACTTACGTAGTGGTCCTGAGCTAGCGGCGAGTCAAATGTCCCATCCTTATAGGTATGAGCATTGTAAAATGCGTCAAGTCTGCTTTTCTCCTGTTTAACACAAAAAACTAGATTACATAATGAACTAAACACTTAAAAAATTTAAATATCTATATAATGTCAATATATATATATATATATATATATATATATATATATGATTTACAATTTTTAGTGAATGCAATATACATTATTGCAACATCATTGTTATGGATTTAATATTTATGGGATTTGCAATTTTCATATGACGACATTACCAGTTTGTAGCAAAAGCTACTATATGACGACGTCCCTCCGCGGTTTGTATACTTCTGTTGTTGACGTAAAGAAGTGTTAACGCGTGACCGCGATTTATGGCCATCCGATGTGAAATAATCAATCGCCCTCCACCAATTCTGTTCGGGCATATCCTCGAGGGGGGGGGGGGTTGGCCCGGGCTCTCACCAAATCTGCTTCACCTCCGACACTTAGAAAGTGTTGTTTGGCGCGGGCTTTCCGGTCTCTGTATCGTTTCATGATCGCCCCTTCAATGCCGCCCTTCTTCTTAGCAGCCTCGAGATCCCGTTCAACCGCATTTAGATCGAATGACTCCTGGGAATTAAACAAATAAAGCAGTTACAAAAGGTTAAAAAGGAGTTATGAATAAAGAATTAAACAAAAAATAAACTTAATTAATCATTCATCATTTACCCGGAGGTGCTCGTACAACGCGTTCTTTTCATGGTCGGAAACATTACCCCAAGATTTTTTATCAAAGGCGATGTTGGCCTGCATGTATATTCCGATCTCGCGGGTGAACCAGTCGTTACGCTCACCAACCGGGGTAAACGTGGCCTCGGTATCAAAAGGAACTTCTAAAGGCCCCTTATTCGTTGACACCGCCCGCATTAGTTTTATGTTTTTAGCTTTGCCCCTTGTTTTTCTTCTTGGGGGCTCAACTGCAAATTAATTTAAGTAATTGATAGTTAGACACAATATATATTTATAATAAATTGATAAATATAGTAAATAATAAATTATAACAAGACTTACCGTCATCCTCGTGGACTCCTCTCCTATACCCACCCGGAGGTGTCGGGTCATCATCCCCATCACCGCCATGTCCGCGGGGCATGACGTCCACCATCAGAATGGCCAACACAATCCAAAGAGTAAACATTTCCTAAAAAGTTGAAAAAATATATAATACGAAACACAACATGAATAAAGTTTTCAATTGCAACATCAAAATACATACATACAAACTTTCCCTACTTAAATATAATAAAAAAATGAGAAAAACTCTTCTTTTAATCAGAATCTCCATCGAACACTTCATTGCCTGCCTCAGATCCCTCTGTGTCATAATCAGGATCCTCCTCATCATATCGCTCGCCTTCGGACGCTTCGTCAACATGAATTGTTGGTGGATTAACTTCTCTTGCATTCTCGCTCTCTGTAACATGAGCAGGCCTATTTTGAAAGTATTGGCTAAATTCAATAAAAAGTACACAATTAGACGAAGAGTTGTTGTGAACAACGTCAAGATCTTCGACTAACTCATTGTCAACATCTTGAACCTCAGGTAGATCCCAAATTCTTCTATGATTAACATCCTCGACGACCCACCGATGGTTTTTGTTTTGGTTGCCTCGAGAAGGTTCTCGGATGTAGAACACTTGTTTCGCTTGCGAAGCAAATATGAGTTGATCTTCTTTGTGCCATTCGTGTTCAGTGTTGATACTGGTGATATTATTATCAAACCTAACACCCCTTCGAGTATCGAACCACTTGCAGCGAAATAGGACGGTCGAATACTGTTTTGTATACCATAACGCAATAATTTCTTCTATTTGGCCATAATATTTCTCACCGCTTTCTCCCTCCACTAGAACCCCAGAGTTTTGCGTTGTGCGTTGCGTGTCACGTTCATGTACCATAAACCTAACACCGTTTACTATGCAAGCAGTGTAACTATCGGCAATTTTACGCGTACCCATTGAAAGAGCATACAACTCTGAGTGAAACGCAGGAGAATTTTGCAATTTCATCTTATAGACCTAAAAAATATAGAGTAATGAGTCTTATATATGTATTAATTATCTAACGAAAATAGTAATGTTTGTTATATAAATGCATTACCTTCTCGAGAAACCACTTCGGAAATTCGTTTTTTAAATCATCTTGGGGATGTTCAGATTTGAATTCGCTACATTGATGGAAAAAATATACTTCAACTAAGGAAGGGAAAATAATTAAGATATAATGAATTGTTAGTTACAGGAACACTTACTTCATATAGTCCCTGACTTCTGGACAGTTATCGAGGACAAACCATTCTAAATTGCGTTTTTCGATCGGAGGTAGCTCTTTAAACTTATTTGCACTAGCCGGATTACATTTAGACTCAAACACCCACAACCTTCTTTTTTCGAAAACGACATCCACGTTTCTGTCTGGGCGATTGAATTGAGTCTGGACCTCTCGAAGGTACATAGAACAAAACGTTAGAGCTTCCTCAGCAACATATCCTTCAGCTATACAACCTTCGGGCCTTGCCTGGTTTCTAACATAGTTTTTAAGTTTTTTCATATACCTTTCAAACGGATACATCCATCTCATACATACCGGACCTCCGCAAATCGCTTCATCGGGTAAATGCAAAACTAAATGTAACATAATGTCAAAAAAAGCTGGAGGGTAGATCAACTCTAACTTGCACAATATCATAATAATGGCATCCTTGGCTTTCTTCATATCCTCAACCAATAGTGTTCTGGAGCAAAGTTGCTTGAAGAACGTACAAAGATCTACTATTGGTGTATACGTATCTTTCTCCAAAAACCCTCTAACCCCGATCGGTATCAAACGTTGCATGAGAATATGACAGTCGTGAGATTTCAACCCAGTAATGTTAGTATTGTTATCTGTCACTCTCTTACTAATATTAGATCCAAACCCATCCGGCAACTTAACATCTTTAATAAACTGACAGAAAAGCTTTCGATCACTGACCTTTAATGAGTATTTTGGGTGGGGACTAAAGAACTTATTACCCTTTCGTTCTAGCCACTGAGTTCTTCGAATTTTTAGATTTTCCAAGTCGACCCGTGCGTTTGCCGTGTCTTTGGTCTTATCGTTCATTAGAAGCGTACCCAACAAACTGTCACACACATTTTTCTCGATATGCATTACATCTAAGTTGTGCTTCAGCTGTAAAGAAGACCAGTAGTCAAGTTCAAAAAATATGCTTCGTTTGGACCAATTCAACTCGAAATCCTCCCGCTTTCTCGTAACACCTCCAAAATCGGGATGCTTGCCCGGCATACGATGGAGTAAACGACCAAGTTGAGCTTCTATATCAGCAGCGCTAAATTGTTTCGGAGGGGCTCTTGTCTCGGGCTCCCCGTTAAAGTCCAAATTTGTTCTCCACACATGGTCAGCATCTAAGAACCGACGATGACCGACATAGACAACTTTATTTGTTATACGCATTGAAGGAGTGTCTTCGTTGCAAGTAGGGCATGCTTTATAACCTTGACCGCTCCAACCTGATAGACTACTACGAGCCGGAAAGTCGTTTATGGTCCATAACAACATCGCCTTCATTGTAAAGAATGTGTTCGTCGCCGCGTCTTTAGTACGTACGCCTGTTTGCCACAAATGCTTAAGCTCATCCACCAGCGGTTTGAGGAAAACGTCCATGTCCTTCCCGGGTGATTTAGGCCCGGGAATCAACAAGGACAACATGAAAGAGGTCTCTCTCATGCATAGCCATGGAGGCAGATTGTACGTGGTGAGTACAACCGGCCACGTGCTATGAGCCGAACTCATGTTACCAAATGGATTGAAACCGTCAGCTGCAAGGCCTAGGCGAACATTTCGGGGTTCCTTTGAGAAGTTAGGGTACTTTTTATCAAACTCCTTCCATGAAGATCCATCAACTGGATGACGCATCGAACCATCTTCTGATCGTCCAGTACAATGCCAGATCATATCTTTTGCTGTGTGTCTTGAACAGTACAAACGTCGTAGTCTAGGGGTTATAGGAAAGTATCGTAACACCTTGTGAGGTACCTTTTTGCCTTTTGTGTTTGTATTGACCCATCGACTCTCGTTACAAACTGGACAATTCTGCAACGTTTTGTGTGTATCCCAGAATAGAGCACAGTCATTTTTACAAACGTGTATCGACTCATACCCCAAACCTATCTTCTTTAAAGTCCTTTTGGCCGCATAATGCGAAGAAGGAATCCTGTTGCCTTCTGGATGTGAAGACTGCAACAACTGGAGGAGCTCATCAAATGAACTATTAGTCCATTTATTCTTGACCTTGATATGCATAAGCTTTGATAAAAAGTCAAGAGAAGAAAACTTGGTACAACCAGGATATAATTCTAATTCGACTTCCTTTAACAGGTCTTCAAAATCATCACGGACACCACTACTCTCTGCATCGGAGTTCCCTTCGTCAAGGTTGGGATCCTCTTCCATAGCCTCAGCCATAACATCTTCGATAACACCGGCCATATCGTTTGTCGAAGCAACGTCAGTTAAAACTACATTTTTAGGAATTTTACTTTCGCCGTGATAGGTCCAAATCTTGTATTCCGGCCAAATGCCCCACGCATACAAATGGCCTCTCATATTCTTAAAAGGTATAAAGATAGTATTCATACATTTATTACACGCACATCTAACGTAGCCTCTGCTGTCACGATAATCTTTGCAAATTTCTATAAAAGACTCGAGTCCTTGCATATACTCCTCTGATTTACGTTTTCGAATGGTAATCCAACTTTTATCAACAGACATGATTATGGAACTGAAACATAATTTATGGTTTAAAGTTAACTCTACGACGACAGAATGTGTATTCACAAGGGTAGGCTGCTAAACCCACTTTTTGAATACTTTATCTCATATATGAATGTGTATTACATGATTGTTTGTTAAGAAAAACTCGGCAGCATTTCCCCTTAGCTCCCAGGTATATATAAATATATATATACCCGAGGAGCAAAGAGAAAATGACAACCGAATCTTTCTTAAACAATCATGCAATACACATTCACATCCTAAATGAGATAAAGTATTCAAAAAGCAGTCCCAAAACGGGGACAACCCTAAATTAATTACTAAATCAATTTCGGGCGGGTATTTCTAAGCTCATCGTTCTAATTTAATTTGAACACAAAAATCATAATTTCCTCATGACCTAATTTAATTTTAATTAAATCCAATTAAGCTAAATAATCTTGATGACACAAAGTATTTGTGTGATTCTAACACACATAGTTACATACACCATAAACAACGATGAAGATACCCAAATAAAACAACCAAAATCACAAATCATGTATGCACAAATGTCTGATTCTAACACACATAGTTACATACACAGTACAATCAAAAACAGCAAAAAAAGCCTAAATTTTAGTAAAAAGACCATACCTTCAGCTAAATAATCAAGTCCCAAAACGATAGAAAGAACCCGGTTGAAGGCTGTATTCATAAAAAAAAATTAAACCAAGATAGACGGTCGTGGCTGCTCCGGTACTTGCCACTGAATAAGCCACAAGACCCCCACCACTAGAAAAGTTGCATATGTAAAAATCAGTAAGTTAATGTACTAAACCATGAGATAACATGTGTCTCAGCGACGGTGGTCTTCGAGGTGGTCTTCAGCGGGTGCAGCGACGGTGGTCTTCGAGGTGGAGGTTCCTTTGATCGAGTGAAGAAATCGCCGGATCGAGATCGAGATCTAGAGCTTTAGGTGTTAAGTGGGCTGTGGTGATGGTGGTCGCAAGCAGAAGCGGTGGTTCACGGCGTGGAGGTGGTGGTCGATTTTGGGGGAAAGACGAACGGGAAAGAGGAATCGATCGGAGGTGATGCTGTGAATGATTGGAACGGCGTGGTGATGCTGTGAACAATTTTGGGGGTATATCAGTAGGTGAGAAATAAGGAGGGAAGTCTGGCGCTATTTTTTTTCGATCAATAGCGGCGACATGTCGCCTCTAAAGGTGTCGCCGCTATTGATACTCCGGATTTTTTTAGTTGTCGCCGCTATTGATGGCTGTCGCCGCAAATATTGTCGCCCCTATTGATCGAAATTCTTGTAGTGATTGTCAAATGATGTTTTTGCCTGAATAATAAATAGACGGTAAAATAAGAGGTTTTGGATTCAAATCCTTCCCACAGTGAAAAATGGGTCTGAGAGAGGTCAGGGGGTTTTCCCAGTGGGGTTTCCTCCTGGAGTGGTTGTGATGGCTCATGGGAGGTCCAGGTAACTAGACCTTGGTGACATGGCCTGGAAACAGTGGGTTCACACGATTAAGACCTTCGCCGTTCAAAAAAATAAATAAGTACCATTTTTTTAAACTTTCTACACACTATACTGTATAATAGATCTTTGAATAAGATTGGTGTAGAAAGTGATTAACAGGTTAAAAACTAAAGGAATGCATCAACTAAATATTTGTTCTACCAATAGGTTGAGATATCAAACTAGTTAACTAGGTTGTTTTGCTTATTTATCCATCTATATATGTTCACAAATCATGCTAACAACGAAATATGCAATAATATTTTATTCCTTACAGATATACAGGAAAGCTTCGCATGCCTCACGGGTCATATAAAGAAACACATTATAGGCTATGTGTCATACATGTGTGAGTTAGGGTTGCACCATGCCACACCACCCTACCTTGAGAGAGAGGGTGTGAGAGTAACAATGGACATATGAAGAACCAAAAGATTCGTTGGGCTTATTGTCCAACATCAAAAGAGTTGTTGGCTTTATTGATTTCTTTTATTAAAAAAATTCCTCAAGATCATCTAATAAATTAACAATTGTTTATTTGTTTGTTGAGATTTGCAAACAAAAAGGTGGAAAACAAATAGGAAAAGAAAAAAACAAAGTTGGAATTTACAAAGAAATCGGGTTAGTAAACTAGCTAGTTTGCAACGCATTTGCTACAAAATTGAGCGTAACAAATTTTTTTTTTCTAGTAGTGTAGTTGCATCTCACATGATATGAATCTGAACAAAATTTTGCATTTTTCAATTCATGTTTGCAAAGAATGATTTTTTCCTCTAATTTACACATGAAGTTTATAGATGAGTTAAAATAAGGTTCCTTGTAAGAATTTAATTCATGATGTTTTTGTTCTTCAATTTCGACATTAGAGGAAAAAATTGTGTTCTTGACTAAAATTCTGTAAGTGCTTATGTATCAACCAAACTCATTTTTACGACACTTAAGCATTTCTTTTATGAGAAGGTAGTTGCCGTCTTATTTATTTGGTATGATATTGACACATCTATCTATATTAATAGATAAAAATAATTGTAGACACTTATCAACCTTTCTATGCCATATAAATTTTGTTTTTCCCGCTTCTTTCTCTTATTTAATTATCTATATTTATTATTTAATTAGAAATAATAATTAACATATTATTATTTATCGTATTAAAATGAAATTATTTATGAAGCTTTTAAATAAATATATATTTTATTAAACAACTTATTTTTAATTCTTTAAGTATAGTCATATTCAAATTATATTTATTAAAATATTTAAAAATAAAGATTAATGATACTAATTGTTTTTACGAGTGATTTTAAAATTTTTAAAAAATTTAATATGAATGGATGATTTGAATGATAAAAATATACAATGTTGAAATAATAAAAACTTAAAAAGTAAGTAATTTGAAAAAAAAAACACAAGTTATATGTATTAATATAAAATTTGAGTCAAGTTAATTTTAGTGTGCTAAAGAAGAATGAGTATACTTTAATTAAATTAAATTTTATTACCTAAAAATAATAACACATAGTTGAAAAAAATAAAAAATTAAGACGTAATTTATAAGTATTGATCAAATTTTTTTAAACACATTTTTATAACTTTTTGTATTAACATATATTTTATTTAACAACTTATTTTTAATTCTTTACGTATAATAATATTCAAACTATATTTATTAAAATATTTAAAATAAAGATTAATGATATTAATAATTGTTTCTATGAGTGATTTTAAAATTTTTAGAAAAATTCAATATGAATGGATGATTTGAATGATAAAAACATACTATGTTGAAATAATAAAAAGTAAGTAATTTGAAAAAAAAAGTTATATGTATTAATATGTATAGTTTAATTAAATTTAAGTTTATTAATTACATTACCTAAAACTAATATATAACACATAGTTGAAAAAAATAAAAAATTAAAACGTAAGTTATAAGTATTGATCAAATTTTTTTAAACATATTTTGATAACTTTTTGTATTAACAAATTATAATATATTTTTATTAACTTTTATAAAACATGAGTTTAGTTAAATTACGCAATATACATGTTTTTTAGTTACACAACTTTTTGTTACCAGATATGTATATATAATATATTTTTTGAAACCTGTGTAATACACAAGATTTTAACCTAGTCATTATATATATAACTTAAAAGTTAGGAGGGTCATGCTTGGCATGGCTAGAAGCCTCTTGGCTCCTTACCCAGTATCATTAGTTGGATTTGGGATATGGTTAGCTTTTACAAGTTTTCATTTAGCTTCTACAAGTTTACATTTAGCGCTCCAACATGAATCAATAGGTTGAGATATCAAACCAGTTAACTAGGTTGTTTTGCTTATTTTAACATTTATTTATGTTCACAAATCATGCTAACATCTAAATATGCATTACTATTTTATATCTTACAGATATATAGGAAAGCTTCATATGCCTCACGGGTCGTATGAAGAAACACATTAGGCTATGTGTCAAACATGAATGACTCAGGGTTGCACCACACCACATCACAAATAAATCAGGTTAGTGAACTAGATGCAACTCACAAGATACGAATCTGAACAAAATTTTGTAGCCTTTCAATTGATGTTTGCAAAAGAATGATTCTTTTTCTCTAATTTACACATGAAGTTTATAGATGAGTTAAAATTAGGTTCCTCATAAGAATTTGATTTATAATGTTTTATGCTTTCTAATTTGACATTAGTTTAACTCTAGCATAGCTTTCAATCGGTTTCTATAAAATGACCCTCCCAAGTCCCAACTAAGGTTGTAAATAGGGTGTTCAACAAACCTGTTTCAAGTGTGAACATTTGGAACATGTAGATGCTAAATTGGGGTTTTGTATTTTGGTTATTTGATTTCCTTAAATTGCATTCGCCGCATGCATGAATGTTATACGTGTGACAATAAAAACTTGGTCATTTACGCTAACGTTTTTAATCCAGATTGACGCACGAATTTTCCGTCACAACGTGCGGATGGGATAAAATTAGTTATAATAAGGTTCTATGGTACATAATTGTCTTACAATAGCAACAGCAGCAAAAAAAAAAATAATAATGGTAAAAAATTAGCAAGCTCTACTAGTTAACTCCAACACATACTCTTGCACCAATTCCTCTAGCAACTTCCCTTCTATTTCCTTTCTTATATTATCAACTTCCCTTCTCAACCCTTCCATACACCCCCTCCCCACCACCTCCTCCCAACCACATATTTCTGTCCGTGGCATCCATTCTTTCATTTGGCCCCACACTCGGTCTATCAGATTCATAGATGACATTGTCATGTCATTTAAGCTACTGTGGGCTCCACTATAAGGCCCACAACCAGCGATATCTATCAAAACATCGTTAACACAATCAAACATGAGTTTTGTGATTGCTCTATGATGTCTTAATTTGGTTCGACTAATTATGGGTACCATTTCACTTAGGTTCATGTGCTTGTCCCTTAATGACGGGTCTAGTGGGCTTTCGGGTGAATGCCATTTGACTAAAAATGAATTGGCCGTATTTTATTGAGGCCTGCTTCGGATAATAAGGTTTGAACATAAACCAAACATTCTTGCACTTCTTTCTCTCGATTTAGTAGTGTGGATGAAGGTTTGCCTAAGTAGCATGTGGGTGACATCACAGAATCATCCCATGATAGAGTTCGGGATATGGATCCAATGGGAGGAGATTTATCAATCAAGTTGCGTTTCATATGCTCTTTTCCTGTTGATAATATAAGTAACATTAATCCCTGTGATGATTATCAAACATTGTACTTATTTTGACCCCTTTGTTTTTAAATGGATCCAATTGGTTTTTTTCTTTATTCTAATGAGTCAAATAGGCTAACGGAAAGGAAATAAGTCAAATGGGTCGAACATGACAAACATGAAGAAAGTCATTCCAAGAGAACTCAAATTCATAAACCTCTTTTATTGTTATATTATATACTAGGTTAATATCCCGTGTATTACACGGATTGTATAAAAAATATTATATAGTAATAAATAAAAATTTAGTATATAAAAAAAGATTTTTGAATATGATTGAATTTAAGTTATTTTTTAACATTTCATTTTTAAAATTGTATTAAAAACTATTTTTTATATACAAAACTTGTTGTTTAAACATCTGGGTTTTTTTTCAAGAAAAATTGTTTTTATATAATTTTTATTTTCAAAATCTATTTTTTAATATAAAGATTTGATTTAAAATTTATCAAAAAATTATTATTAATATAAAAATGTATAAATAAAATCATTAGTTATGTATTTAATTTAATTATTTAATACGAAAGAGACTATATAAACATTTAATATGAGAGAGACTGGACAACATTGTTATAATGTGACACATTTCAAAAGGGGTTTAAAAATTTGACAAGTGTCATTAAATGGTCTAAAAATTTGACAAGTGTCATTGTAGTTACTTATTTATTATAAATAGAAGATATGTAATAATATAGTATTTTCAATTATATTTTTAACACAAACGTATAAATTAAGTATACAAAAAATGGATAAAAATTAAGTTTTTTCCAATGAGCCAACCCATTGGACAACCACATAATGTTACTTTAACCTGTTATCCAACTCGCATGACCTGCTCAATTTAACTCTCTACTGAGAACGTACAAGTCGTTTATGAAAATTACCAAGTTCAAGTTGCTTGGAATTGTGATGACAGTTTGTTCTCTTGTTATCTTCAGATTGTGGTTCCAAAACTAAAACAAGGCTTGGTTGATCCTGATTGTCATTGTGGTTTATTTCAGGCTTCATGATAGAAATTCCTACCTGCAATCAACAGTTGTAAATCCTTCAACAATATATTCCAAACTTACAAATTAACAAAGTCAACAACCAATTTCATACCAAAACACAAAAAGGTTGTATGTTTTATTGTTTTAAAGACTAACGTGATATGGTTTAATTCATCTTGTATGTATATGAAAACAAAGGGTTAGAAGTACAACAAAAAGAATCATGCTCGGTAAATCCCACTCGATCATAGCAAAGCTAATAGGGTTTAAGAAGGTGGCTAACTGATGTGTCGGTTTATATATATAGAAAATGATGGTTCAACACTATCGAGTAATAAATCGAAATAACCTAAACCGAACTACACACTACAGGCAAGTGTACCTGACGTATGAAGTATAGCTAAGGAAAGTCTGGATATCGAACCTAAGGACACAGAATCTAAGAATTAACCCTAAATAAAGACAAAGCTAAGACTAAAGAAGGAAATTACTAAATAAGGAAATTGATGTTTTTTAGAAAAGAGTTTTATAACGAAGAAATAAAGAAATAATATAACCTCAACAACTGAAACGAATTAAGGAACTAAGAAATCAGATAAGAAGGGTAATACCTAGACTTGGAATCCTAACGGTAACTTTAACAGTTTCGGGAATGAGATACGGGATATCCGGTCAACAAGGATATGACAACAAAGGAAACACTCAGAACCATTAGATCACAAGGTCAGTCTCACTAATGCTAAAGAATGTTCCAACGAGTCATGTGAAAGATTACCGGGATGTGTAATGGATTACCTAGTCAGTCTCTCCCAACACTGCTTTGTTTAAGGATTCAGAAGATTGTATCACATGGTCAGTTTCAACAATCTTGATACATCAAAATATATAAGTTAATACCTTGAATCGCAAGGAATTCTAAGGAATAAACAGGAAAACCCTAAAACCCTAATAATCCAAATTCCCTTACGTGATTAGTCTCAGGAATGATAATCGTACTGTTTATAATCCGATTACAGATAATATCCTAAGATTTAATTGGCCAAAGCAAACCCAAATAGAATTAGATACGAAATCTAAGCCTAAAACTGATAAAACCGGTCAAAACACGTAGTAAACAACCAAGACTTATCAATTGGACATCATCACGCATTTATAAATCATCATAACAGCAATAAATAATCAATATTAACCATATATAATCTGATCCTAATCATAAACAATCGAAATCCCACAAAAACAAACCCGAAAACCGAATTAAATTAACCGTTATTCATCCAAATCTAAGTAATACAATGAGTTTAGCCAAGAAACATGTTTAGAACAGTAATAATATGAAAAACATTCATAAACATATCCATGGGTTCAAGAACAAACGAGAAATAATCAAGAAAACAAGAAAAAGAACCCGAAAACGCGTTTCCGGACACTTTTATATGCGTTCTGAGCCTCCCCCGAGCATCCAATTCAGCCCCAAACCTTCAAAATCTTCAAAAATATGTTTCTTGTTCGTTTCCAGCCGTCTAGGGTTGATTAATCCCGAATTAGGGCTTCAAAATGGCTTAAATAGGTGATTTTAGGCTTAGGTTCGCGATCTGGGCCAAATCAGTGGGTCAAAAGCCCAAAAGAGGGGTCCAAAGGCTTGGTCAAAGGTCCAAAATGACCTGGTCAACGAGGGTCAACGGGGGTCAAAGGGTCAACAGGCCGGTCAACGAAGGAGGAGGCCACGCGGGTCATGGGCATATCCGGATGGGTCACGCGCGGATCCCTTGTGAGGCAAAACGGTGTGGGGCGCGGGTTGTGGGGCTCCATCCGGGTTATCGCGGGTCAATGGGTGGATTTTTAGGGCTGAGGTGGCGAATTCTGGTGCTGCCACGTGTCCCATGAGCTGAAAGTTTGTCAGAATTGCACAAATACCCCCTGGACTTGCTGAAACTCCTTTTTAAGCCTCGAAACTTCATGGAATGCAACTTTTTAACCCAGAAACATCTGAAAATTATATTTTAGCTTCCCAACTTCATAAAAATTATTCCGGGCCTCAGTTTCTTCGTAATTTCGAACGTTTATTTTTGCGAAACCTATAAAAATTGACATTAAAAATAAAAATAAGTAAAAATTCATTAAAATCTACTAAAACTAAATAAAAATCTAATAAAATAAAATAAAATGCTATGAATTAAATACGAAAATGATGTGTAAATTACGACACATCACTAACTCTTACCTATATCTCTGAAAAAGAAAGGCTACTTCTAGAATCACTACAAGGAAAACCACCTATAGCGACGACAAAAGTCATCGCAATAGCCCAGGAAAATCGTCGCTATAGGTTGTAGCGACGACCTGTCGTCGCTTCATGGTCGTCGCTATAGGTTAGTCTCTATTGCCCAGAAAAGTCGTCGCTACACGTGTCATCCCTATTGGAATTTCGTTTGTTTAGACCCTTTTCCTTGTAGTGAATGACAAGCTCAAAATTAGAGAACAAACAAAAGAAAATTTTAAACACAATGGAATAGAAGTATAACATATATGTAAATATGAAAAGAGTTGTATACTTTAAAAAAGAGAGAACAAACAAAAAGAAACCATTGAAGAAGAAAATTTACATATACCTCTGGTAAACTTACTTTACCAATATTTTTGGGGGAAAATCTAGTGCATTGAGGCATGCCATTAGGCTGGTAAGACTTCTCTTTACTAGATTTCTTATTTTTACTAAAAAATAAACTTGAAACTCGCCCCTTGAAAGATGATGATTTAACTAGTTTTTCCTTCACTGTGTCTTTAGTATCATCTGCCTTGCCTTTTAAGAAACCTGAAACTTCTACACCAAGTCTAGCTGGAACAGACTTTGATCTCATAAGATTTTGAGAACCTTTATCCGCATATTCATCTTTGTTCATATGACCAATTTCATAATTTTCATCAGATTTTACTGTTAAATCAGAAAGAGCAAGCATATCACCCAATGTACTTGACAATGTTTGTATCTCTCTTTGTTTTAGAACATTCTTGTTTGATGACATTATTGCCCATCTTTCAGAAAGACGTTTCTTAGCTTCCTTACAAACATATGACTCATGAGCAGTGTAAAATGTGTGGCTGGATGAGGCGCAATAATGACTATTGAAATGATTACTATTATCCCATGAGTATCTAGATGCTGGTGAAACAACTTCAAAATCACTAAGTGTGCTTGCTTCATAATCCATCTCTGATTTAAAATATGAACTAACATCACCAATATAACCATTTGAAAAAACAGAAGAAACCCTTCTTAGCCCACTTAAATTATCACACATCTCATTTGCAATCTCTTTTGGATCCTCATCAAATACATCATCATGTGATTTTGTTGAAGAAGCTGATGAAGAAACAACTTTGGTGTTATGGGGTTTCAAAGAGCTTGGTTTCAATACCACAATGCGAGTCGATTGGGTAGGGTTATCATTAATTTTGCAAGATTTAGGAGAAAATAAAGTATCAGAACTATTTTTGTTACAACTAGGTGTTTCACTATGTACCAACTTAGATGGTTTAAGAATTGTGATACGTCTAGCGTCTGGAGGTGGTAGGACCAAGGGCAAATTGAATAGGTTTTGTGAGAATAAAGAAGATGGATCATGAAGAAACTTGAGAAACATATCTTTATTAGAGCTTAAAACCTTTAATTCATCTTGAAATTGCTTCGATCGACAACGCTTATCATCAGTTGATAAATGTTTTTCTTCCATGAACTTCTCCCGAATGAGAGCCATCTTTTGTTTCTCACTACATCTTCCCTTTTGTAGTGAATTATTTTCATGTATTTCATTAACATCTTTGTATTCACCTTTGTTTGGATGCTCATTGATCTCATTTTTTGATTTTGTATCTGTGAGCCCATGTTCATGATGCAAAAATTCTAGGGATCTTGATTGGCTCTTGAGTGAAGCTGAACTGACAAGGGAATCAAGCTCCATGAGTTTGGCAACCAAATTAGATTGACTTTGCTTGCAATCCTCTTCCTTTGACATTTCTTGTGCAATAAGCATCTTTATGGGTGATTTTCTTAAGTCAGACACAATCTGCATGCACTAATTTCAAATGCATAATTAAGATTGGAATCAAATCTTGTTATAGTATATGCACTTATGTGTCTAATAGAAAAATGATCAAGATCATGAAATGCATCAGGGATATAATTAAGTGGAGCAATTACCGCTTTATCATTTATCTGATCATCTACTAGATTTGTTCCTGTTACATTTGATTGCCTCCTAGGGAATGAAGAACCTGTATAATGTTAGATATTTTAATGTAATTGGATTAATTTTATCGATTAATGTGAATCATGAAATTCATTAAACAAGTTGGGTGTGGGGTGCACACTTGTTTAAGTTTTATGATTCAATGGGGGTTCCAAGGGCAGCGCCCCCGGTTAGCGGGGTCTAAGGGGCGGCAGCCCCTGACGGTTTTCTGTGAATTTGTTTTACAAATTTTGTGGCAAATTTACGAAGAATAAAAGTTGAAAACTGCCTGGAGGCAGTTTCCAAACTCCCATATATCCAGAAATTGATAGATCAAATTGAATTACTGGTTCATTCACGAATTCACAGAAAAAATTTCATACTCGTTCTTGATTCGAATTTAATTTTATCCGATCAAACATTTGAGTAAACCACAAATAATTTGATCAGAAAGTGTGATCCATGACTTTCGATTCTCTGGAAATTCTCTAAATATAATGTCGTACTTTGTCATAAGTACCTATCGGTGATGCCAAAACATAACTTCCATAGAAAAAAGGTTAATAAATAGGAGGTAACGTAGAACGTTAGAGGGCATATTACATCTATAATGACACAAGCTTCATGTTCATAATAGCAATGGAATAAACATATTTGATGGTTTGTAAACAGTGAAAATGTAAGAAAATCACCGTCATGATGTGGCGTTTCCGTTAGTAGCTTGTTCCCTCTCACACTAGTATTTAAATCAAACAAGTTCATCATTCTTCCCAGGCATCCTGAAACAGGTTTCTCAGGATTTCTCCTTTTTTCATTTTGAATCCAACTCATTTTATACCTACGAATGGCACACTTCACACTTAGTAATAATATTGCCACCCTTGTTTTATAACAAAATTATGCCACAAAATCAATCATCAATAAGTTGGTTTACAGATTTTTATGATGTTAAATCGAAGGCCTTTGCAATCAGTCACAAGTTATTAAGAACTAAAAAATAATCTAAATTATGCCCAATTAAAATGCAAAATGAAAACTTCGAAACTCCTACCTCAAAACTAATGCAATTTATTAAATTCCATGTAGTCTCACATCAAGCAGTCAACACTTGGAACATGAGGGTTTACACAAAAACTGAAAAAATAACAATTTACAAAATCAAACAGCAAAACAAAATCACTCATTGATTTCCGCCGGAGATTCGTCGTTGTACAGTCACACAGGCTCGTCGGGGAGAAGGAAAAAATAAGGGTAGGGATATTGGTACACCGATGCACGAATAACGGTACTTTTTGTATTATCTTAATATTAGAAAATTTTTAAAAATATTTATGAGTAAAAGTTATTTGAGTATGATGTGATTGATTTGACTTAGTTATTATGGTGTATAGATGACGCGGGTGGTGTATGAATATTAGGACCCAAAAATTAATGGGAATAAAACCAGATATGTGATGCGTCGATAAAAAGAAATTCACGTTAAAGAAATATAAGGTTTAATTTTTTATATGTTAAGTCCTTGTACTTTTAATTCTTTTCAAATAAAGCCACTTTGTTTTACGTGAAGAGATAAGTAACGATTAGGGGTGTTTATAAAAATCCGTATCCGAATATGAAATATCTGAAAATCATAACCCAAAATATCCAAAAATTCAGATTCGGATTCGGATAGCATTTTTGAAAAATTTCGGATAGTTCGGATATCTAATCTATCTATCCGAAAGAGTTATTTTTCGGATATTCGGATAATTTTATTAATATTATATATATATATATATTATTTTTATAGTATTTTTGATGTTTGTAAAGACTAATAAAGGTTGATGCTCACCAAATTTCTATTTTGTCTAAGTACCAGACTCTACAAAGACAAAAAGCCTTCGGAAGGAAGAAGTTACTCTTCGGAAGCAACACTGCTTCCGAAAGATAAATTACTCCTACCAAAGCTATACAAGACAAATCACTTCGAAAGGCCAACACTTAACAGATTTAAAGCTTCAGAGCTTCCGAAGACATTAAAGCTTCTGAAGAACAAAAGCTTCCGAAGATTCTCCTTAGCATCATTCCTTGAAGACAAAGACTTCCGAGGATAATCCTCTGACAAAGACTGTAGCTGTTTGCTTTTAATAGTAGGTGCTGACAACAAGCATGTTGGTTTGATTAAATTAGAGGTATGTTATAAAGTCAGACACAATACCTTACTTCTCCTCAGCTGCATTAAATGCAAAAGATCATCCGAAGCCTTGAAGATCAACAACATTGAATGCCTTTTGTATTTAGCTAGTATTTGTAAAGTCAATGTCTATATTTATAATGATTGTAAGTAAGTGTCTTAGCCTGTTAAGACACTCCATATACTAGAATAAGATTTACTTTATGTATTGTCTAGTATACCCAACTTGTATTCCTACGAGTATATAGTTGTAGTATTGGCTATATAACCTCTCATTGTAAACCTGTACAAGTAAGTGTGCTTGTGCTTGTAAGCTGTAAGCTTTATCAATTTTGAGAGAAATATATCTTTGACATTGAAATTTGTTCTTGTGTTCTTACCTGTTCTTACTTGTGTTCAAAGATTATTTGTTTACCTCTGAGTGTTTGAGAGATACCTCTAACAGAGATTCTGCATCTGTTAGGTTGTTTAGAAGAAATATCTTGTGAAGTGTTGTTTGAGATAAACAACCCGCTCCTACAATGTTTTACAATAATGGTTGCATATGCGTGTTTATTGTGTGGTGTTTTTTTAGGGTTTCTTTAAACAATTTTGTTTCTTATTTTTATATCATTGTGTTTGTGTATGCATTTCAGTTTGAGACTTCGCTCGGACTTTTGGAAAACAATTTGCCTCGAACAAAAGAAGAATATAAAATCTACGAGTAATGCACATTGGCATCATCTATTTATAAAGGTGTTGTTATTATTACACCTCCTATATATATGGCTATCGTATGGCCCAGGCCTGAACATGCCGTATAGCACACCAATACAACCAATACATCGGGCTTACATGGCTTGTACGGTCGTACATGGTAGAAGGGTTCAGACTACAAGGGAATTTCAGGGGACGCAATACGGGCCGTATAGCTGTCTCCTATACGGCCCGTACTAACCTATACGGCCCATATAGGTTGATTATGGTGTATAAATAAAAAGTGGGGTATCTAAATAAAACAACCATTTTTAAAAGAGTGATCTCACAAGAAGTTGCACCACATGAGAGATGATCAGTGGGACTTGGTGAAAGGAAGGTGAAGCTGAGCTGGACTTCGTGTTGGTTATCAATCTAAAAATTCACGAACAAAGGAATCGAAAAAAAGCAATTTACTCTTAAATCTTGCTACATTCTTTTATTCAATATCAAACAAGTCTATATAAAGACTTACATAAACAAACTTGGGAATCAAAATAAACCAATAAAAGAATAATTCTTCCTAAAGAATCGGTACACACCACCGACCCATGACTCAGCAACACCATACAAAAAAATTAAACACATGCTAAATTCCTAACGTTCATATCTCAACAAACTTAATTTACCCGTGACCCGTTAACAAAACCACAACCCGTGAACTAACCCGCGAACAACCGATTAACCCAACACTTCGAACAGGCGTTGGATATCACCATGACTAACTCTAGAACGAGGTGAAGGGGGAAACTGAGAATCTGCTATCGGTGATCCAGTTATAATTTCTTCTTGTCTACAACTATCAAGTTAGAGACTGCTCGGCAAACAACCTCTTAATAAGTAACATGTTTGAATGATTCAACATATGCAATAAGTAACAGACTGTTTGGCAAACAACCTCTTAATAAGTAAGAGGTCTGACAGATTAAGAGATGTCAATAAAAAGCTACCAAACAGTCCAATCTCTAACCGTTAGATAGCCTCTTAATTAATTATAATGACTATCAAATAACCCTTTATTTATTATGCCAACTTAAAACAATTCAGTACGTAAGAGGAGAATGTAAAAGATAGACAGTATATATGACTTATGACAGAAAAGGAAAATATTAGAAAAATAAGTAACACGGATGTGAAATGTGAAAGAGGATGTGAACCAACTCCATTATACATTACTTAATTGTGCAGCATTCGGTTTATTATAACTAATGATAATATTTATTGAAGTTTATAACTCATGTTCGTTTTTTTAGTAAATAAACGAATATGAACAAAATCTTTTATTGATTTAACTAAACGAACAAATATGAACAAAGCATTGTTCGTTCATTTACGTTTGTAAACGTTCATTTATGTTCGTTCATATTTGTTCATTTAGGTTCGTTTATGTTCGTTTGTTTATTTTTATTAATAAATTAATTCATTTATTTTAATAAATTAATGATATTATCGTCTTCTTTATAAATTAACATGCGCGTGACATTTTTATTTTACCCAAATTTTAATGAATTATTAACTGAAATGAGCTAATACCAATGCAACTTTAGTACTTAGTGTACATAAATCGCCCATCGTACACTCCAATAACTAGTTCAGACCATTACACGCCAACTCCTCATATAAAACACCATTGATCTAGAGACTGTAGGTCAAATGTATCGCATAATAGCATTTCTTGTTAGAACGAGGAAAAAAACTAATGACTTTCGAATTAAAATTTTTGCACTTAGTACTTATTTATTTTTTTTCATTACACTTGCATTCTCAATCAAAAAACTTAGTGGGAAAGAATCAAGATAATAATAATAATAACTAAAATAGAAGATTATATTTTGGGTTGAAACAGTTAAAAACTAAAATCAAATGATTTAAAACCGTAATTTACTCTTTACGAAAAAAAATTATAACTAGTAGAAAAAATAAACATTCATTCAAGGAAAATAGAAAATTCTCATAATACGTAAAAAAAAATAATTTATGAAATGAGTTATTTTGGAAGTTCAACGCAATGTTTTCAGAACCGGACTGGACGTCGAACCGGTCTCCTTACTGGTCAGAGGTCGGACCGGTCGAACCGGATTTAAGAACCGGATAATTTTATAAACATTTTATAAATATATATATAAAAAATCAAAAAAAATTAAAAAAATAAAAAAATTTAAAAAAACCGGTTCAACCACCGGTCCGACCACCGGTTTTCCGGTCCGACCGGCGGTTCACGGCCATTTTGTTAATAGCCCATTGGAGCCACCAACCCAGTTAGGGTTCACCATTTTGGCACAACTAAATAATCAGTGTGTGTGTGTGAGAGAGAGAGAGAGAGAGAAACACCTTTTGGGTTATCCTGTTCCAATCAAGCATCAGGTTCAACCAGCGCTGATGGTAAATCTTTTCATTCTGATATCTGGAGCTCTCGGATTAGACAAAAGGTGTTTTCCAGATTTTTATATATATACCAGTGCTGTTACGTGTGTGTCTATATATATATATATATATAGGGACTTATTCTATTGAGAACCACTAAATATGAAAGAACTAAAGGAACTAATTTTGAACCATATTTTTTAGGGGTATAAGAGTAATTTTCCTTTAAAGTATGAGAAGTTACTATTTTACCCTTTTAAATAACCACTCTATGCACAAAACTTAAAGCATGATGTACAAGTATGTTATGCAGTTCTCAAGTTCCTAACATAAAAGTGGTTCTTAATAGAATACATCCCTATATATATATATATATATATATATATATATATACACACACACACACATATGTATGTATATGAGGGGGGACTAAAGGGAGATCGAGAGGGTACGAAGCGTAAGAAGCGTCCGTGTAATCTAAGTAAGGGTATTATTATTCATGTAAAATCATGGATTGCGGTTTAAAATATTACAGACCGTGTTATTAAGGACCAACTGGATAATCACGAACCGTCATTTTAACACGCATAATCAAAGGAAAATTCTCGTAATCACAGAACGCGCCATATAAAAATCACGGACTGTCATTTTTACGTGCGTAATAACGGACCAATAATGACGGATCAAATGAAAAAATAACGGACCATGTAAAAAAATGGAAAAAACTATTGCAATGCTATAATCAAATTAAAAATAATAAAATTCTCTATTTTATGGTGTAACTTTTTTCTTAAAAAAATGATTAAACGTTTAAAAATTATCCGACTTTAAAAAAAATGATGGAATTTGATTTACTAACAAAAAAGTCAACATATGTAGGCAATTCCTTTTTTTGTCTTTTTAGATTTAATTCACGCAAGTTTTAAATAAAATTTGGGAATCACTAAATCTTAACCATTTGATCGATCAAGTGTCCAGATTCCTTCATATCCTTCTCACGTTAATAACTCTTTGTATTTGATCCGGCTTCTATATATGATAGATATTAGGTTAGTAACCCGTGTATTACACGGGTTGATCGATCATCAAGGAAAATTATTATTGTATTTTTTAAACTCTAATTTTTTCAATGTTTGTTTCCTTAAACATTTTTTTTAAATATTGTTTTCAAAAATTGTATATTTTATAATATATTGGTTTTCTAAAATGTGTTTTTTTTAATATTAATACATTTTTAATGTATTAAAATTATTTTTCTTAATTTAAAAAATGTATAAAAAGTATATATTTAATATTATTATTTAATATGGGATGTATTTAATATGAGAGATAGACGGGAAATCAAAGTTGAGGTGTTATAAAAACGCGACATGTGTCCCTCAAAACCTTAATTTATTATAATAGATAGATATATGTATAGGGGAAGGTTCCATTGTTAACCCACTGTAATTGTGGTAACCCAAATAACCCTACAAAAATGACCGAATCTTTGATTTTTTTCATGGTCTTTATTATACATATTTAAGGGGGTTTCTTTTTTGTGTTTTGGCTAATTCGCAAGGCAAATCGAATTTGCATCGATTAATTCACCAACGTTCGTTATTCAAGACACGTGCGAGTGCTTTATGATAATTTCTCGAATTATCTGTGTGTTTGGACTGTTGTGCCACATGTCATACTAAATATTAACCATTCTAGTGTCACGTATGTAATAATAATACACATTATTATTAAAATAAAATAATTGCTGACCTGAAATTTACGAGGTGTCACATCATCCCCCAGTTAATAGGAATTTCGTCTCGAAATTCAGTTCGTGTTGCTGGTGCTACTCTGATCTGAGAACACGTGAGGGTATTTCTTTTTCATCTAATCCTCTCGTTTCCAGGTGTATTCCGGTCCACGCCGTGAGTTCCATTTTGACTATCGGTATGCGACTGAGTTTGAGCTTTTTGATTTCTCGATCCATTATTTCCACTGGTTCCTCAACGAAGTGAACTTGCTCATCGATCTGAATTTCCTCTAAAGGAATCGCGAGCGTTTCATCCGATAAGCACTTCTTGAGGTTCGATACACGGAATACGTTATGTACGCTACTCAGCTCTTGCGGTAAGTTTAGCTCAAAGGCCACGGGGCTAATACGTTTCGTGATTTCGAATGGTCTGATGTAACGAGGATTCAACTTCCCCCGTTTTCCGAATTGGTTCACTCCCTTCCAAGGTGAGACTTTAAGAAGTACACGGTATCCTACTTGGAATTCCAAGGGCTTGCGCGTTTTGTCGGCGTAGCTCTTCTATCGATCCTGGGCTGCTGCCATTCTGTTTCGTATCTACTTGGAAGCCTCTTGGATCTTACCCACTATCATTAGTTGGATTTGGGATATGGTTAGCTTTCACAAGTTTACATTTAGCGCTCCCTAACATGTATTAGACTTTAATATAAATCATCCTTAATTTCATCTAAACCTTAATCAGATTACATGATTGACATATACCACTAAATTCCTAAACAAAGAATATCGTTTCTTACGAATATTGGATATAAGAAGTTAAAGACATTATTTTTTTTGAGCAACAATGAATCAAGAGTGCCTTAGGGGTTCTTTCCTCTAGCATTTTTTTATACAACGTATCCGGTTTCTCGGGGATACACCTGGTCTCCTACTCATTAGGACGAAACTCACCTCTTAAGTTATGTCTATTAGGAAAACCTACCGTTCATCCAGGAACAAATTGCTCTTAAAGAGACTTGAACTCAAGACTTCACATTAGAGAAATCAAGGAGGTACCGCTAAGCTAGAAGTCCTTTTATTTAAGACATTAAATCTTTGTATAGACAGGATTTGTTGGGGTTTAAGAGTACAAAATTGTAAGAAAAAAGAAAATTGCAAAGTAGTGTCACCTACAAAATAAAGGAAACGTGGCCAATTCTTTTTGCATCGGTGTCAATCTTTAATGTTTGATTTGGATGCCTAGCTAGGTCCTGTAATATTGGCTAGCTAAAGCATAAAATTAACAAGAATATTTAAACGTATACATCCATGAGTTAAGGCAGATATATGTGTCATTGTCTAAGATAACAACCCCAATTAATATCACAAGGGTCTCATTCTATCCATAAATTCAATTTTATTGTGATTGAGAAATGAGAACCAAGATTCCTAAAACAACATAAAATTACGAAGGCCCATTGCGCATAATAGTTGTCAAGTGTGCAAGACGATTAAATGATGAAAATCATGTGAAGCAAGTGGATGTAAATACTTGGAGCCTAAAATTGGATCAATTATTGTACTTTGTATGCCACACAATTGTCTTTTTGACATCATAGTATTATACTTTACAACATAATAATATATACTATGTTGTAGACGTACATACTCTAATGATACACATGAGACAGATAAGTTGAAACATATATGAAGCTCAACTTACCAAGATATGAAGTGGAACATTAAACATAATAGTTGTCGGTAGATGTATGAGATGATCAAATCGTGTGTAGGGGATACACCTACTTGAACATAATATGGCCCCGTTTGTTGATCGCACATATAATGTATATACATGTTAACCCTTGACGGACAAAAGTAAAATTGTACAAATTTTAATGTTACTTTACTTGATTTTTGTAAAAAAACATTAAAATCGTTAAATTGGTTAGTTAACCAGTTATCATGAGCCGGTGATCTAATTAATTGAAAGAAACCTCTTTATTTTAATGAGGTAGAGGTAAAACTGTATACAATTAAGATACTCAGACCCTACTTTAATTTTACTAATAGTAAAAATACTAAGTATGGTGATGATGATATCACTTTGTATGTCACATATGTTTGCTACTTGTATTATAAGATTGTATTCTACAAAATAATACATGTACTTTGTTTTAAGGTGCAATCCAAAGCTCAACTTATTGTAAACTAGGTTAGTATCATTTGTATTACATGTGTTGAACAAATATATATAATAAGTACTTATCTATGAAAATTTAGACAGTATAAAATAATTTTTTAATAAAAAATACGATTACCATTTTGTATAATTTATTACTAAAAGTATTGAAATAATAATATTATTTTTTTTAAATCTAACTTTTATAATGTTTTCTTCTTCAAATAATTTTTTTAAATTTATATTTTATATAATTTGTTTTTTAAGAAAAAATGTGTTTTTTTAATATTAATATATTTTAATGCATTAATTTTTTATTTTAAAAATATATAAAAAGTATACTTAATTTTTTTTTATTTTAATATGAGATGTATTTGATATGATATAAATTCGAGAAACTGCACTTGAGGTGTCATAAGAACATTACGTATGTTCTTAGAAATCAAAATGGATAGATTTGTTTTTATAAAAATATGTGCATTGTTGTAGACAGGTTAGATATAATATATTTATCATCTTAGCGTGTGTTAAACTAGTTGTTAACACTTGAGGCATATTCACCCTTTTTTGGTTGAGTAGCCTTGATGATAGCCCCTGGCGCATGTGTTTCATTTGAAAAAAACCCAAAAATGGAAATAAAATATAAATGTGACCCCATCTAACAATGATATTATGATGCAAGGGACCATGAGTACATGGGAGCCATGTGAGGTCATCCATCCATCTCTCTTTCAACACCATTGTCAAATGATGTTTTTGCGTGAATCATAAATAGATAGTAAAATAAGTACCATTTTTTTAAAACTTTCAACAGGCTATACTGTATATTAAAAACCAAACAAAAGAAATAGTAAAATTATAGTATTTTAGATTTTAAGTATATGCTATATATTAAAAAGCGAACAAAAGGAATAGTAAAATTTTAATATTTAAAATTTGACCTCCACAAGTTAGCTTTTAACCTTAAAAAGAAGTTAAACATATTGATGTGTTATATAAAATAGATATATTGGATGTGTTATATAATAGATCTTTGAACAAGATGGGTGTACATAGTGTTAATAGGTTAGACTAAAGGAATGTATCAACTAAATTTTTTCCTACCAATAGGTTGAGATATCAAACCAGTTAACTAGGATGTTTTGCTTATTTATCCATCTATATATGATCACAAATCATGATAACATCTAAATATGTGTTACTATTTTATTCCTCACAGATATACGGAGTCTTCGCCATTCAATGGTACCCCAAGAGTCTTCCAAATGGGAGGTCTTGGGTTCAAATCCCTCCCGCAGCGAAAAAGGGGTATGAGGGGGTCAGGGGGTTTTCATAGTGGGGTTTCCTCCTGGGGTGGTTGTAGTGGCTTATAGGAGGTCCCGGTAACTAGACCTTGGTGACATGGCCTGGAAACAGTGGGTTCACACGATTGAGACTTTCGCCGTTCAAAATATATATATATATATATATATATATCAAGAAATGCATTAGGCTATGTGTCAAACATGTGTGAGTTAGAGTTGCACCACACCACACCACACCACCTTACCTTGAGAGAGAAGGCGTGAGGGTGACAATGGACATATGAGGAACCAAAAGATTCGTTGGGCTCATTGTCCAAAACCGAAAGAGTTGTTGGTTAATTATTTTTTTTCATAAAAAAAATTCCTCAAGATCATCTAAGAAATTAAATTGTTTATTTGTTTGTAGAGATCTGCAAACAAAAAGGAGGAAAGAAAATAGGAAAAGAAAATAACAAAGTTGGAATTCACAAAAAAATCAGGTTAGTAAACTAGCTGCAACTCACAAAATACGAATCTGAACAAAATTTTGCAGCCTTTCAATTCATGTTTGCAAAAGAATGGCATTTTTTCCCTCTAATTTACACATGAAGTTTATAGATGAGTTAAAATTAGGTTCCTCATAAGAATTTGATTCATGATATTTTATGCTCTTCAATTTTGACATTAGTTTTTCTCTAGCATAGCTTTCTATTGGTTTCTATAAAATGACCCTCCCAAGTCCCAATCAAGTGTCACACCCCGATAGACGGGGAATACGTTGAGACGTGAGTTTGATTGTTCATAACTCATGGTGCTAGTTTGTAAGTTTCAATATTAAAAAAATTATTTATTCAAAACATAATATTCATTCAAACATAACATACAATCACAGAATAAGCCACACATTACATCATGAATTGAATACATAACTTGTTTAATGTTTAACTAGGTCCAAAGTTCCTAAATGAATCTTCATCCAAACTTCTAACCTGTTACACATATAAAATAAGATTTAATCAACTATTTGCATAGTTGTGAGAATCTTATACAATTTGATATATAGATATATAAAGGAATAAGATGCAACAATAGTCTAATAAGAATTGAATACTATACATACATACATATATATATATATATATATATATATAAATATATATATTCCACAATGTATGATGATATGATTTTGGCAATGTCACATTTTTTAACATAATGGCATGAAGTCACTAAAGAAAGGATACTAATATTACTAAATGTTTTTAGCAATTTCACCTTCAATATAAACAATGACACAAGTCATGTTAATAAAATGCTACTAGTAATAATGTATTGTATATGTTTATCCCAATAATAACCATACATACATATACAAACAAGTAGGCAACACATAACATTCAAATCTAATTCTAACTTAAACTAAAGATTTACATCCTTGTATTTATTTGACTCAAGAATAACTTGTTTGATAATACATGTGTAACATACCAAAAATTTTAAAAGAAATAAGGAGGGAGTATAAGAAACTCACTTGTCATAGGTTTTCCAAAGATGTTTATGAATGAATCTATATGTTTGAGAATCACAAGTCAACCTATGTTTGTGTAAACATAATTAACTTAATGTCCAAGTCATATGTCATCTTAAAATTTCATGCCTTTCAAACAAATGCTACAACTTGATTCTAAAAGCTAGACATATGATATTTATTTGAATAGGAATGTAAATTTATTTAATAATTTAAATAGATATTTTTAAATAAAAGATCTCAAAGACTTTAATATTTTTAAAACCAAAATTTTTGTAATAGTTATACCTATAATTAGGAATCCTGTCACATTCTATTGTTATTAAATAACTTTAGTAAAATATGTAAGGAAGTTAATAAATAATTATTTAGATACTTATATAAAATTATCCTAAATATTATTTATATCGTGCTTTTATGAGCTAGATACGTTTGAAACTTGATTTCGGTCATGGGGCATTAAAAACCATTCATTTTGGTGTGTTAATGGGACGATTTTGTGGTCTCGCCAGCGCTCGACCGGAAACCAGTGAGTGTTGTCGCCAGAAATACGGGCTGATGGGGGAAGGGGAGAGAAAATTCCAAATTTATAGTTTTACCCCTTCTAGTTATATATTTATCATTTTATGTTAATAACCTTCCATAAAAGAGATTTTTACTTATATATCTATATAAACAAGTTTATGAGTTATTCATACACTTTTGTTTGTTCAAATAAGGATCTAGAATTAAAAATTCCCTTGAATTTTCGTTTATTTTTGTTTTGACACATTTAAGTTTACAAAAAACCTACATGTTACATTAAGGTTGTAAATAGGGTGTTCAGCAAATTTGTTTCAAGCGAGGACATTTGTAACGTATATTTTAAATTTGGGTTAGTATATTGGTTATTTGATTTCCTTAAATCGCATTCGTCGCATGCATGATTGTTATATGTTTGACTATAAAAACTTGATCATTTACGCTAACGTTTTTAATTCATATTGACTTATGAATTATCCGCCACAACGCGTGGATGGGATAAACTAGTTATAATAATGTTCAATGGTACATAATTATGTTACAATAGTAATAGCAGCAAAAAAAATAATGATGAAAAAATTAGCAAGCTCTTCCGGTTAACTCCAACACATACTCTTGCACCAATTCCTCTAGCAACCTCCCTTCTATTTCCATTCTTATATTATCAACTTCCCTTCTCAACCCTTCTATCCACCCCCTCCCCACCACCTCCCGCATCACCTCCATCTCCACCACCATGCCACTACCATTCACCTCCTCCCGACCACATATTTCCGTCCGTGGCATCCATTCCTTCATTTGACCCCACACTCGGTCTATCAGAACCATAGATGACATTGTCATGTCATTTAAGCAGCTATGGGCCCCAATGTAAGGCCCACAACTTGCGATATCTATCAAAACCTCGTTAACACAGTCAAACACGAGTTTCGTGATTGCTCTATGATGTCTTAATTTGGTTCGACTAATTATGGGTACCTTTTCATTTAGGTTCATGTGCTTGTCCCTTAATGATGGGTCAAGTGGGCTTTCGGGTGAATGCCATTTGCCTAAAAATGAATTTGACCGTATTTTTTTTAGGCCTGCTTCGGATAATAAGGTTTGAACACAAACCAACCATTCTTGCACTTCTTCCTCTCGATTTAGTGATGTGGATGAAGGTTTGCCAAAGTAGCGTGTGGTTGACGCCACAGAGTCATCCCAAGATAGTGTTCGGGATATGGATCCAATGGGAGGAGATTTATCAATCAAGTTGCGTTTCATATGCTCTAGACCTGTTGATAAAATAAGAAACATTAATATGTGAGATGGTTATCAAACATTGTACTTATTTTGACCCCTTTGTTTTTAAATGGATATAGTTGGTTTTTTTCTTTATTCTAATGAGTCAAACACTCTAAAGGAAAGGAAATAAGTCAAATGGGTCAAACATGACAAACATGAAAAAAGTCATTCCAAGAGAACTCAACTTCATAAACCTCTTTTATTGTTATATTATATTTGTAATAATATGTTTTCAATTATATTTTTAGCACAAACGTATAAAATATAAAAAAATGGATAAAAATTGAGTTTTCCAATGAGCCAACCCATTTGGGCAAGCACTTAGATTACTTTAACCCATTACCAGCTCATTTTTACTCTCTAGTGAGAACATACAAGTTGTTTATGAAAATTACCAAGTTCAAGTTGCTTGGAATTGTGACGACGGTTTGTTCTCTGGTTGTCTTCAGATTGTGGTTCCAAAACTGAAACAGGGCTTGGTTGATCCTGATTGTCATTGTGGTTTATTTCAAGCTTCATGAAAGAAAATCCTACCTGCAATCAACAGTTGTAAATCCTTCAACAATATATTCCAAACTTACAAAACAAGGTCAACAACCAATTTCATATCAAAACTGTAAACTCAAAATGGCTAGGTTCCCCAAAAACACAAAAAGATTGTATGTTTTAAAGACTAATGTGATATGGTTTAATTCATCTTGTATGTATATGAATACATAGGGTTAGAAGTACAACAAGAAGAAGAATTATTCTCTGTAAATCCCACTCATAGCAAAGCTATTAGTTGTTTTAAGGAATGTGTCTAACTCTTGCCTCGATCTCTGAAAAAGAGAGGCTACTTCTAGAATGACAAGCTCAAAAATAGAGAACAAACAAAAGAAAATTTTAAACACATAGGAACAGAAGTACAATATATATATGTAAATATGAAAATAGTTGTATATTTGCATAAAAAAGCGATAACACACAAAAACGAACCATTGAAGAAGAAGATATACCTCAGGTAAACTTACACCTTTTCTTTGATAGGACAACGATGCTTCTTCAACAATCAAGTCTCTAGGGCATTGAGATCTTCCATTCCCAATGTTTTTTGGGGGAAATCTAGTGCATTGAGGCACGTCATTAGCTTGGTGGGACTTCTCTTTACTATATTTCTTATTTTTACCAGAAAATAAACTTGAAACTCGCCCCTTGAAAGATGATGATTTAACTAGTTTTTCCTTCACCATGTCTTTAGTATCATTTGCCTTCCCTTTCAAGGAACCTGAAACTTCTACACCAAGTCTAGCTGGAACAGGTTTTGATCTCAAAAGATTTCTTGAGCCTTCATCAACATATTCAGCAGTGTTCAGATGACCAGTTTCATAATTTTCATCAGATTTTACTGTTTTCTTTAAATCAGAAAGAGCAAGCATATCACCCAATGTACTTGAGCTTCTTTGTATCTGTCTATGTTCTAGAACATTCTTGTTTGATGACATCATTGCCCATCTTTCAGAAAGACGTTTCTTAGCTTCTTTACAAACAGATGACTCAGCAGTGTAAGATGTCTGGCTGGATGATGCACAATAATGACTATTGAAACGATTAATATAATCCCATGAGTGTCTAGATGCTGGTGAAACAACTTCAAAATCACTAAGATTGCTTGTTGCATAATCCATCTCTGATTTACAATACGAACTATCATCACCAATATAACCATTTGAAAAAACAGAAGAAACCCTTCTAAGCCCACTTAAATTATCAGACATCTCATTTGCAATCTCTTTCGGATCCTCATTAAATACATCATCATGTGATGTTGATGAAGAAGGAGATGAAGAAACAACTTTGGTGTTATGAGGTTTCAAAGAGCTAGGTTTCAGTACCACAATGCGAGTCGGTTGGGTAGGATTATCATTAATTTTGCAAGATTTAGGAGAAAATAAAATATCAGAACTATTTTCGTTACAATTAGGTGTTTCACTATGTACCAACTTAGATGGTTTAAGAATTGTGATACGCCTAGAGTCAATAGGTGGTGGGACCAAGGGCAAATTGAATAGGTTTTGTGAAAATAAAGAAATTGGATCATGAAGAAACTTGAGAAACATGTCTTTATTGGAGCTTAATACTTCTAATGTGTCTTGAAATTGATTCGATTGGCGAAGTTTATCATCCGTTGATAAACGTTTTGCTTCCATGAACTTCTCGCGAATGAAAGCCATCTTTTGTTTCTCAATATATCTTCCCTTTTGCAATGAATCATTTTCAGGTACTTCATAAACATCTTTGTATACACCTTTGTCTGGATGCTCATTGATCTCATTTTTTGATTTTGAATCTGTGAACCCATGTTCTTGATGCAAAAGTTCTAGGGATCCTGATTGGCTCCTATGTGAAGCTGAACTGACAAGGGAATCAAGCCCCATGAGTTTGGCAACCAAATTAGATGGATTTTGCTTGCAATCGTCTTCCTTTGACATTTCTTGTGCAATCAGCATCTTTATGGATGTTCCATTTGATTTTCTATTAGACAGTGATTTTCTAAAGTCACACACAATCTGCATGCACCAATGTCAAATGCATTAGATTGGAATCAAGTCTTGGTATAGTATATGCACTTATGTGTCTAATAAAAAAATGATCAAGATCATGAAATGTATCAGGGATATTAAGTGGAGCAATTACCACTTTATCATCCATCTGATCATCAACTAGACTTGTTCCTGTTACATCGGATTGCCTCCTAGAGAATGAAGAACCTATATAATGTCACGCTTTGTCATAAATACCCATCGGTGATGCTAATACATAACTTCCATAGAAAAAAGGGTCATAAATAGGAGGTAACATAGAACGTTAGAAGACATATTACATCTCTAATGACAAGCCTCATGTTCATAATAACAATGGAATAAACATTTTTGATAGTTTGTAAATACAACAAATAATCACATGTGTGTATCTAATGAAAAAGAGGATGAAATAAAGGTAAAAATGTAAGAAAATAACCATCATGATGTGGCTTTTCTGTTAGTAGCTTGTTCCCTTTCACACCAGTATTCAAATCAAACAAGTTCACCATTCTTCCCAAGCATCCTGAGATAGGTTTCTTAGGATTTCTACTTTTTCCATTTTGAATCCAACTCATTTTATACCTATGAATGACACATTTTATAGTTATTAATAATTGCCACCCTTGTTTTATAACAACATGAAGCCACAAATTCATTGACAAGAAATGATTTTCAATAATTTATAGAAAAGTTATTTTTTCTCATATATACATGAGGTAAAACTAAACATGAGTTTTCTAAACTGAAACATTCTTTAAAAATCAAATCAATCATCAACAAGTAGGTTTACAAGTTTTTATAATGTTAAATCAAAGGCCTTTGCAATCAGTCACAAGTTACTAAGAACTAAAATATAATCTAAATTTAGAAATAGTATACATGCCCAATTAAATACAAATTGAAAACTTCAAAACACCTACCTCAAGACTACTGCAATTTATTAAATTCCATGTAGTTTCACATCAAGCAGTCACCATTTGGAACAGAGTTTGCACAAAAAACTGAAAAAAATATCAAAAATTTACACAATCAAACAGTAGAACAAAATCACTCCACTCGTTTAGATTGTCATAATTATCTAATCAATTGTACTAAACAAAAGCCCTAATTCTATTTCACTTCAATTTATCTTAAAAGCTATAAGATGACACGAGATCATTTCCAAAACATAAGGCTGCAATAAGAGAAGAAATAAGAGAATCTAATTCTGTTGTTACCTTTTAGAAGCTTAAAAGGGGATCAAAAAGCCGCATCAGATAAGAAAAATAAAGTAGAAGAACAGTGAAATCAGTACCTTCTACTGAAACTGTCGCTCTTTAGACGTAATTTGACATTCCGTTGACAAAAATGTGCCGGAGATTCATCTATTTTCGCCGGAGATTCGTCGTCGTACAGTACGAGATCACACAGGCTTGCCGGGGAGAAGGGAAAAAAATAACGGGAATCAAACCATGTATGTGATGTGTCGATAAAAATATATTCCCGTTAAATAAATAAAAGGTTTAATTTTTATTTAATGTCCTTATACTTTTAATTCTATTCAAATAAAGCCCTTTGTTTTATGCGAGGAGATAAGTAACAATATGATTCTGTATTGTTCCTAAAAACTCAACCCAATGATTAGGGCTCTCACCTTCTAATATGGAGGTCAGGGATTCGAATTCATCTGGAGGCAAGTTTGAAGGACACCAGGTGAAGAGTCAGCTTGGGGTTTATCCCAGGTTTAATTCCGATGAGGGGCGAATGTTTACCCATTTAACGGGGTTTCTTGTGCATCAGGGGGTATGGGTTCTCACGGCGGTTGAAGTAGACCGTCCTTGGACGATCGCCCCGAAAGGGTAGGAACCACGTAAGAATACCGTCGTTTAAAAAAAAAAGTAGGCTGCATTGACGACGCCCACGCCTACACAGTCATAAGAGTTATAAATTGCTTGAATTGTTAACCCATTTTTAAATTTTTTGTTTTTATAAAAAATCATATTTATTTTTTAGAGAAAATTAATTAAAAGTGTCAACATTTATTTATTTTATACTTTATTTTTTAATTTCTCTCTTTCTTAAAACTTTAATTATTATCAGGCTGATATCTCAATGTATTGTATATGTAGACTATTAAATATTAAATCACTATAAATAAAAATTTATAAATTATAAAATAATTTTAGAGACGTTTGAGGATTTTTATATAATATTTTTTTACTCTATTTAGGTTAGTTTTTGGTCAGGTCGGTCGGGTCATGTTAAACATAAATTATAAAAATTTAGGCTAATTGATTCTGGATGAGTGATCTAAACATAATTACTTCAACAAAGGCAAATTAATCATAGTCAAAACTATATTCCAATAATTTATACTTTTTTAACTAATGCAAATAAATCAAACATTTATACAGTAAGATGTAAATACAATATATATTTTTTTAATCATAGTCCAAATGGATCCTCGGACCCAACAGCCCACACGCTGCGGCCACAGTCCGGTACCAGCTCTCCAGTATCTAATGCCCAGGTGTTGGCGAGCTCTGAATCGAACAAATTAACCTACTCCTCAGGACTCAATCCACTATGTGGTAAAACCCCCTACTGATCGCTTTGGCCAGGATTTGAACCCATGAGTAAAGTACCGATATGGTCCTTGTGTTTTGCTATTATTTCACTCTTTGTACCTAGGTTTCATAAATTACTCAACTTTTGACATTATTAACACATATATTCCTCACGTCACTAAATTACCCTATATAATTGATCAAATTACCCTCCATAAGAACTATATGGTTACAAATATCAAAATTAATGACCATATGGGTAGTTTATGAAAGACCAAAAATGAAATATTAACAAACCAATATCCCAAATTCTCAGTTTCCCATTTTTCTAACGTCGGTCATCATCCCAATTCCCAAATTGGCAATTACCAGTCACAAGATTTCAAGGGTTTCATGAAGGATTTCAAGATAGCAACTTACTTTCACGAGCAGACAAACTCACGGTGGCGAATTTCAGTCTACGGCAACTCCAGTCCCACTCGTCACTCCGTCAACCGTCACAACATCACGGTGCTCCGTGCGGTTCTCTCCGCTCCTTTCACGGGCACGGCTCTTGCAGTATGGCCGTATTACCGTATAGATATCTCTATATATATTGTGATGGGTTTGGTGTACGTGCAAGTTTTTTTTTTTTTTTTTTAGATTTTCTTGTTTAATATTAGTCAATATGGATCCAATTATAATAGAAAGGCAGGTAAGCGAGCAACAAGCTGCGCCGCCACCCCCTTTTGAATGACAAATCCGATCCTACTAAAAACAAAGTTAGCGTTCTTCGGTGTCGATGAATTACTATGCACGACCTGCTGAACTCTCTTCAGAAATGTAACAGCATCGGGGGCAAGAGACCCAAAAGTATCGAAAGCAAACGGAATGAAGGCATGTTGATTCTCGGCACACGCCTTCTCGTGCTTAGCAATTTTTCCCAATTCTGCCTTTAACACGGCCTGCCTAGCGACGAACCTGGTGTCCCTAAGCCCAACAAGGGGGGACACCCCAGTAAGGTCTACACAAGCATGCTTCCCCCTGCCCATCCAAACACAAGAATGTCCGCGGGTCGAAGAGGAGACCTTCCCTCACACGGATCAGACAAGAAATTCACGGGAGCCTCTTTTTTTGCCGAGATTCCCGTCCGTTTTAACACATCACAAAGGACATCCCTGACCAAATCATGTCTGTATTTAAACCCTGGGAGTTATTTGCAATGAACCGCATGTTCACCGAATTTATCTAAACAAACTTTACGGCAGATCGGGCAGGGCTCATCCACTGGGAACAAGGGGATCATTAAACGGTATTTAAGAATAGCCCGGTACTCCACTGCTGACATGTGTTGGCCTAATCCTTCGATTGGGATGACAGTCAGAAAGTCTTGAGCATGCGGAGTCTGAAGACATTCTAACACCGCTTTTTGGCGAGTTGACAGACCAAATTTTTCTCCCAAACTTTGGACGGTTTTACTATAAAGGGCACTCGCCAGAACATTTTGGGCTTTAGGAGGGGCGGTGTCCTTATTAGTGAACCCGCCAAGATCAAGATCGGGAATCGAGTTGTGCAAACAGTCCAACGCACACCCAAAAACGGGATCTAACCCATCAACACTACAATTACGCAAAATGTGATCCTGTAACTTCCAAGATTGTGCTCTCGAGGCTACAAAAGCATAGGTAGAAACATCCTCCGCTGAATATAGCCCTAAATCACCAAAACAAATGGGGAGAGAGGCCAGTCCATTGAAAATCCCCAAAAAACGGACCCCCACATACCACAATATCCTCAATCGCCGCTCTGAGCCCTTTGTCAAAAACAGAGACAACATCTTTAACGAACGTAGGCTGGCATGTTCGGAGACCGAACAACAACTTAGCCACTCCCATACAAGAGCGAAGCAAGAGAAGCTCACATTGAGGGTCACGCAGGCGAGTGAGACATCTCATCAGATCCACTGCCTTTGAGGCTCTGTGAGTAGCTAAACTACTAATAAAACCAGCGTCTCGGCTAACCGCCCCTCCAAGGAGTTTGACCCCTAACTTCGGTCTTCCAATCCCAACAGGAAATAAACCACTCTTTGTCTTTACCCCATTGCATGACGGCCAAAATACTTCAGTCTTTTTAATATTAAGCTCAAGCCCCAACCTTGGCCCCTTGGATCGAATAGTCTCCAATGCCTTAGCTACTTCAGTGGCGTCTCCTATAATCGTGCCATCATCTAAGTACCAAGCATGGAAAAGTAGCTTACAATCATCCCTCACTCGATGAATGAGAGGGTGTAAAGCTAAAGCAAAGAGAAGGGGTCCTAAAGGATCGCCTTGTTGAACCCCGGTGGTTGACTGAATACAATCATTCCCTACATATAGTCTAGCTGGTTGCCCGTAAAGAAAATTAACCCATAGAGAAATAGACGGGCATCTAGCGCGAACCTCCTGTAGGAGTGTGGTTCTATCCACCAGGTTGAAGGCATTAGAAAAATCTACTGTGAGTAAAGCCAACGACCCATCAGAGTGGAACATGTTAAGAAATCTATTCGCGCTATGAAGCACCGCCTCTGCTCCACTCGGAATCCCCACTCCGAATTGAAAATCACCAAGGTATTTGGCCATCTCGTTCCCAACACTCTTCATCGCCACTTTGGATACGAGCCTTCTCCAGATCGCGCCAACGGCAATTGGCCTAATCCCATTGTCGGGCTTCAGCAGTGGCGTTAGGGGGGCAGAAGCCACAAACTCCGCCAAAGCAACAGGGCATCTACCACCTAACCACAAGTTAACCACCTTAGTGATAGCTTTAAGTAACCCCACAGCAATCGCAGATCCTTCCCCACATAGGGCATCCAAAATATGTTGGGCCCTCAAACCATCTCTCCCACAAGAAGTCCCTTTGGGAAAAGATTTAATACACCCTAGAACACTTTCAACGTCCACAACCAAAGGGGGCTCCGATAGCAGGTCCCCAGGCAAGGCATGCGGGGGCAAGATAGGGTGCTTATCAAGCAATGCTTTCATAGTAGCGCCACCAAGAGGAGCAACACCCGAAGAGCACAAAACTTTAACCGCAGCCGTGAAGTGTCCGTCTGCAACTTTTCGAATACACTGTTTAGCATTGAGGCCCCCCCTCGAATGATCACCCCTGAGAGAGGCCTCATTGGCACTTGAGTCCATATCCATCGGTTGCTTAAAGATCGACTGGATAAGGTCAACACATCCGCTGCCATCACCCCAAATTGCCAAGGCCCGCTGAATAGAAATGCATTGTAAGGACTTCCTATACCCCGACCTACGCTCTTGTCGGTTGGAAGGCTTGACAAGTTGTAATGTGCAACGTGGTAATATCAAAAGTCTAACCCACGCTTCAATGGAGTCTGGCATAAGCGCCACTTTGCCCAATGAAACAGATAGGGCCTGAGCAAATGCCATGCGACAACTATGAGGGATGCTTTTTACGGTCTTTAAAGGGAGTGCGAAAATACGATCAAGGAGGGTCGCATCCAAAACTATTCCGCCCGAAACATCTACATCTATTGCAAGTTGTGGCCTAGGGATCCCCACAAGGAAGTCTTCCACCCCTCCCGAATCAACCTTGAACTTGATAACTTTGTCAACATGGTGGCAAGCCCGACTGAGAGAGTGTATGTAACAACCGGTTTTTTTAATAATGAATGTATTGTGAATAATTGTTAATCAAACGGTTGTGGTTGTTGTGATTTGAAAAATATGTGATATTACGTCATCTATGGCAAGAGCACATTTGGTCGTGCTTGAAATCCACGAGGATTTAGTAACTTTTATTATTGGGAATTGATAGTATGTGAAAAATGATGAACGTGGGCGAAAACCGCGCGCAAAACGGAGTTCGTATGCTCCCGGAATCGCGAAACGAAGTTAAAAACCAAAATGGTGACGCTGGTGACGTGGGGCGGTACGCCTGGCGCGATGCACCCAGTTGGGGCGATGCGCCCCGGAGCATATGTCGGCCAAAAACTTGTTTTAACGATCAGAACGCATTGAAACCTTCAAAAATCGTATTTCTTCGTTCTTACTCGACCTCCAGACGCAAATTTAGCTTTCTAACACCCCAAATCTTCATATCTGAGGTTTCTGAACATCCAGATCATCCCAGGAATCATATATACAAGTCCTGATCGTTGTTTTAACCGTAGAAATCCGTCAGATCAGGTAACGGTTTGTTTTATCCTACTGGTTCAATATTTTGTGGATTAAATCTAGTTTTAAATGTATTAGTATGATTATGGGTATTGATTATTGCCTAGTTGATAACTAGGGATTGTTAGAAACGAAGAATTTGTTGTTTTGATGGGGAAATCTTCGTTTTGAAGCCGGGATGATGTCCGGTTGTTATGAAACCCATATCATGGTGTGATAACCAGTAGGAATGGGTAGATTATGGTTTTAAATGAAATATGGATTATGATCCATGGATTAAACGATGATTATGATGAATTGATGTTAAAATTATTAATAGTTATGATCTTAAATGAAAAATTAAATAATAAAAGTGATTAAAGATCGTAACTAATATAATGAACATCAGTTATTTGATAAATTTCCTGGGGAGGCATGAAATATGATTAATTGTGATAATTGACTAAAACTTGCTAAAAGTAGTAAGATAGAGTCAGTTATGTGATGAATTGACTTTGAGGAAGTCAAATCAGTCAAGTGTGTTAAACTTGATTGTATGTGCTATATGTGTTGAAACTAGTTGTATATGTGTTTTACAACTAGGTAATTAGTGGTGAAAGTCAAAGGACAATTCACAAAAGTGGAAAAGAGGTTGTAGGAAGTGAACAACCGCTTGAACCAGGTAAGTTACCCAACTTACTGTAACATTACATATAAGTAGTAGAATGAGTCTACTTGCGTATTTGATATATGTGAATAATGTTAAATATGTGATTGAAACTATGGGATGAGAAATCCTTTAGTTTGTGTTTGTTAAGTTTCAATGGGAAACGTATATGCAATATAATTGCATTAGAATAACTGGATGACCCGGTGATTAATTAATATGATTTGGTGTTTATAAAATAATAGGGCATAACTTGATTAATGAATCTAATGGAATTATAAGACCTTTGAGAAGGCATTATTAGTTTCAAAACGAATGTTATGCTTGTGTGGTGTGCATAATATAAATGCATTAAAATTTAGCCGGATGAGCCGGTGAAATTAATTAAATTGTTGAACCACAAATGTGTGGCTAACCGGTTAATCCGGGAACTAAATTGTTGAACCATAAATGTGTGGCTAACTGGTTAATCCGGAAACTAAATTGTTGAACCACAAATGTGTGGCTAACCGGTTAATTCGGGAATTGAATTAAATATGACTCCACAATGGTGGATAGCCAGAGGTGCTGACAATTGTCTAGATGGAAGTACCGGTGGGTGAACATCTTAGACTTGATAAATATGACTCCATAATGGTGGATAGCCAGAAGTGCTGGCAATTGTCTAGATGGAAGTACCGGTGGGTGAACATCTTAGACTTGATAAATATGACTCCACAATGGTGGATAGCCAGATGTGCTGGCAATTGTCTTAGATGGAAGTACCGGTGGGTGAACATCTTAAGACTTGAATTAATTATGATATCACAAATGTGTGAATAGTCAGATGTGCTGACAAATAGCTATGGTGGAAGTACAGAAATGTGAACACCATAGTGTAATTTTGATTAAATTATTATGAACAATAGTTGATGATTGGTAATGTGATATTATTACCTGGTGAGAGTCAATTCGAATAGAAATGACTCGGTTTGAATATTGATTGTGAAAAATGTATTTATACATTTTGTTGTTGAGAAAGCATTGGGGTTACTTACTTAGTTCATATGAACTAATTGTGACTTATATGTGATGTTACAGGTCAAAGATAAATATGCATTGGGCCATCAGATCGGGCACGTTGTGAAGCAGAACCAAGCGTTATGTAAATCTTTGGTGAGGTTAAATTTAAACACACCAGTTTTTACTAATCATAAATGTAAATGATTGAAATTAAGTGTGTTTAACTTATAAAAATGAAATTTCACGCTTCCGAACATAAATTTTTGATAAAGTTTAATATGGGACCTAAAATGGGACACGTGTAATCGTGTGGAAAGTTTGGGTGTTACAAGTTGGTATCAGAGCAATGGTTTGAGTGAATCAAGTGCGTCATGAACACTTGATCTCAAACTTTTCTGCTCTTGATATGAAAACATAACGTTTGATTCGAAGACCCGATCATGATGCTGAATGTATGAGGTTAGCATATCTATGTCCTGTATTATAATTGTAGATGTAATGTGAATCATTACATGTTAAATATGATTTGAGTGATTGTTTGAAACCAAAATCAATGTTTTGAGTATGAAATGAAGGAAGTAAGGAATTGGGCATAAAATGAATGAACTAGTATGTCTGGCCAACTTACTAGTGCAAACATGATATGAACAAGCTCTTATGGGAATCATTTTATACTTAGGCTATTGAAATTAGGTAAGGTATTGTGCGTTTAATGTATCTATTACTTGTGGGTAATAGTGTTACCAATTCAAGAGAAATGAATTGGAAAATTAATATGAAAAGACCTACATGAGTGTAGGCAATAACACTTGATGTGTTGGGGGAAATTAATCCATTTGAACATGGAAAATGTTTTAGTGTGTATACACGAATCAAAAATGTGAAATTTGACCCGTTTAGGGTAAAATGGGGAAAAAAGACACATAATTATGTTCATGTGTTCATACATGTTTAAGTTTGAGAGGTAATGATTTAAACATGTTAATAATTTATATAATATGCATATAATTATATGCGGGATATATAGAGCTGTAAGTATACAATGTGTATACGTATGGTGAATGTTATGATATGATTTCATAAATCGTGATAGTGTCACTACATGTTGATAGTAATTGACACATTGAAATGGAAACTATTTATAATAGTGTTAAAGCAAATTTAAGACCATAACGTATGGCATTTTGTGTATATTTAACATGTAAGACCACTGGTGGGTGGCATTGGATTTAACATGTAAGACCACTGGTGGGTGGCATTGGATTTAACATGTAAGACCATTGGTGAATGGCATTGGGTTTATCATGTAAAACCATCTTGGAATGACATTGGGTTATCATGTAAGTCCTCCTTAGTGAGGCATTGGAAAGAATCCACATGCATGTGGATTGGTCAATATGTGAGTATGCGTTGAACGACATGGACTTTTAAAAAGTCAAAGTTATGATTAATGTGAATAGGTGAGTTATTTACTCGCTAATATGCAACCATAAGACATATTAATGCTTATGTGTTATGTGATTATGTTCTTGTTAGTACTTGTGATTAACTTGTAGTAATTGTGATTAATTAATAAATTGGTGTTTAAATTAACAATGTAGGTGGAATATGCATTGTTATAATGGTGGTATTTAACTACTTGACAAATGTCTTGTAGTATTAGATGAATGTTATGTGCTAAATGCATAAGTTGAAAGGTGTTATTAAATAATAATTTATAGTTGACACTATAAATTGATGATAATCCACATTGTGTGGAAGTATATGAATATGAAACCACATGGGGTGGTATTTGGATAGTTGAAAATTGATTAATGTTATGATAAATTGCATAACTAATGAAAATGTTGTTATATGTTTAGAATAACTGACACAGATAATGGGTACGCTTCACATTTGTGTGAAACTGATGTAAGACCACTGGTGCGTGGCATTAATATTTGTCATGTAAGTCCACATTTTTGTGGCATTGGGGGTAAACCATGTACATGTACATGATAATATGTTACCCATTTTGTTGAATTTGTAGTTATAGGACTGGGTGAGTCCACACTACAATTGTTTGTGCAATTAGCATATATGTGATTTGTTGTGTTAATTGAAGTTGATATAAATGGTTATGGTTAGTGTGGTTATTGTAGTTGAATGATTCACGAGGTAAGTGAACATTCAACTAGGTATAATGATTGAGTTGATTTACAAGAGTGTAAACAACCATCATACTGTGAATGTTATGATCTACAAATGTGTAGACATTAAATTGGCAAGGTGCATGCTTTGATTCACAAGGTGTGTGAACATGAAACTTGCAAATCCAATGTAGTAGATTCACAAAATGTGTGAACAAAAGATGATCTACATGAGTGTAGACATCAAATTTCAAGAGTCAAATTGCTTAAGTTGACTTTTGGGAAATATGATGCACAACTGGAGTTTGTGTGTACACACATGCATTGTGTTAAATGATAATGGTTGAGCAGGAATGGTAGATAAGAATGTCTATCTATGTGAATGAATGCACTAATTACCATTGTGTGTAATTAATAGCTATTATGAGATGACGAATAACGCGAATGTGAAGTCATTCGGTTATGGAATGAATGGATAACGCGAATGTTAAATCATTCGGTTGTTGTGTGTTGAGTACATTATACATGATGTTTGACTTTAAAAAGTCAAGGTTAAGCCTATTTGTAGAGAAATAGGATATTTATAATATGTATAAATTGTATGTATACATATGATGGGATGAATATTTATGTGAATATTCAAAATAGAGATAAGATGTATGTAGAAATACATTTGAGTGTATGGTTTGGTTTGAATGAAGAAAGTCAAACCAAATAATAAATTGTGGATTGATTATGTGGAATCATATATAATGATTAATTACCTTTAGCCGAGTTCTCATACAAATAACGTTTATCATTCCAGTATTGGAATGCCTCCATATGAAATGTTGTATGGGAGGAAATGTTATACTCCTGTGTTGAGGAGAAGTTGGGCAATGAGAACTGGCTAATAAAAAGGTAGTTAAAGTAACGAATGAACGAATGGATTAGATACTAGTTCATTTGAAGGCGGCACAAGACCGTCAGAATTCTTATGTTGATAAGCATAGGAGGATTATTGAGTTCCAGGTGTTAGCTTTTGTATTGTTAAAGGTCTCTCCTTGGAAAGATGTTATGTGTTTTAGAAAGCAAGGGAAGTTAAGCCGCGTTTCATTAGACCATTCAAGATTATAGCTCGAATTGGCGATGTTGCTTATCGTCTTGAGATACCGGAGGAATTGAATGGCATATAAGACACTTTTCATGTGTCATATTTGAGAAAATGTTTGGGGATGAATCGGCTTATGTGCCACTAGAAGATTTGGAAATTGATGACAAGTTGAACTATGTAGAAAAGCCGGTAGCTATATTAGACCGAAAGGTCAAACATTTGAGAAAACAAGTCCTTGAACCAGGTAAAGTGTAACATCGGAACCGTCACCGGAACAGTGATCGTAACAGTGCGTGAACAGTAATCAGGTACAATTTTCATGTAATTCAGTGTATTTCCTGTTCATATCAAATCTCAGTATCATTTCATATTATCAAAACAGTGAATTTACAGTCATTTCAGAGAAACCAATTCAGAACAACGATTCTTGAGTCAGATAATTATCTGGCAACACAGGATCATCATGTGAATTATTTGTTAGGATCTTATTACGTATAAACGTATGTGAGGCCTTACAGGACAAAATAACACGAATATCGTTAAGTGAATGCTAAACCGACAGATTATTCGTATAGGTGACGATCTGTACGAATAAATCTGAAAGTTTAACGTTCTGAATGATATTCAATAATTAGAAAACAATGTTGAAAAGTGTAGTTATCGTCGTATTTGATTCGAACAAATACGCGCGATGACCGCGCGATTCGATTTGAACGTTAATTAAAAATATTCTGTAAATTTAATAATTAAAAGATATTTAGTTAATTTATTAGGAATCACAATCTAAAATAAATTTTATGATTCTATTTTAAAACCGAGTCGTTTCGTAACAAAAACAACGCGAAATCGACGTTTTTACGCGAAACCACTCGAAACCGAACGAACCCGAACGAACCCGGATAAAACCACGCCATTTATTATGGCATTTAATGTCATAATCCCAGCCAACAACCACCCACCAACACCCAAGTCGTTCACCCCTTTCTCTCACTAGAATACTCAACTTCTCACTAAGATCTTGAGCTCAAATCTTCACCATTTCTTGTGTTTTTGGTGTCTAAATCACCACCATCACTTGTAGATTTCGAAAGTACAACAGATCTAAGGTTGTATCCAACAGATTTGAGGTAAATTCTAAGTTTTCGTTCGATTTAAGGGTTTGAAAACCCTAATCACGAGCCCACCTTCTAAACCGGTTCTACACCATGATAAGCCATAGGAACCACGTTGTAACACCTTAGAACAAGTAGGAATGAGTGATACATTGTTTGAGAGTCTCTAGGTTCGATTAGAGGAAGCTGTTTTTGGGTTCATATGGTCGGCCGAATGACGCACCTACAGGTGGTCGAATGGCTCCATGCGAACCACCTTCATGCGGCGAATGAACCAGGAACTACATTCGGCGAATGGGGCCAAACTCCAATCGCCAGATCAGTCATTCGATCGGGCATAGCCTCATTCGACCCCCCCTCATTCGGACATGGATTCATTCGAGGACCAACCACAATCGGCCCACTTCATTCGGCCATCTTGGTTCGGTCACCACCCCATTCGACTTTAAGGCTCATTCGACAAACACCTATTCGACCGAGCATCATTCGGGCTAACTGTTATTCGGTGAAACAGGGTGGTTCGGTCGGGAACTTTTAGGGTTGGGTAAGATTTGGTAAACATGAGTTCATGCATGGGAGGAAATCAAATGGATGTGTGTGTGCATGGGGGATTTCACGCGAGGTATGCATGGTTGGGGTTCAAACAATAGTTTCGATTATAAAGCAAACAAGAAGTTGGGCTATTAATGGAGTTGACATTCTCACAACACACTAGCTTAACATGAGTCTTAAGGTTCATTATGTTAGCTTAACATATTCGAGGATTTCAATAGAATCATGTGAACCAAAACAATGACCTAAAGTTTATGGGATGGATTTAATTATTAACACCTAAACCTTAGGAATTCTCATAAGGATAAGTCAAGTAATGGGTCAAAGGAGACCCAGTGGGCTTCACCTAGGCCCATCAACTTTAAAATTTACGTTTTATTAACTAAAGGATGTTTTCAATAAAAGACATCATTTTTTTAAAACTTTATTAAATAATACCAAATAATGTTTTTCTAAATGATTAACCTATAATGAAATATATAAAAGGACAATCCGACTAAAGACCCGTAATGTAATTAAAATGAACCCTAATCACCTAGGGTTTATTAACTACTATTGTGGGATAAAGGAGTTGCTTATGGGTAATGAATTAGACTAAGTTTTAGGGATGAAGTCTTGGAATCACGTTAGTAATCTAGGACACATAGTTGCACACCGAGACCAAACCTTGGTTACAACGTCTATTATATATACTTATCGTATGCGAACTCTTTTAAAACAACTCAGGAACCGAAGATACTTAGGCTACAACAACGAGCGCGCATTTTGTGGTAATTCAGTACAAAGCAACACAGGTGAGTTCATTGCCCCTTTTCTAAACATTTTGCGTTAAAACGCGGGGCTGAGAAGCATGCGTAAACTGTTTTATTTAAACTGTTTATTTAAATGCTTTTATTTATTATATGTTCTTACATATATATGTTGTTGATACTCCTAGACTCCTGTCTAGGAAATTATTACACAGATCAAGTTATCAAATAAATGTAAGTACTCTCAGGAGTAATACCTTAAATTTAAACTCTAAAACAACCCTTAGTCCATCAAGTTCAAATTCAAGAATCTAAATTCAAAGTGAAATCTGATGAATATAATCAAGAGATCATAGTCAAGGGAATCATAACTCAGTGTGTGATCTGAGACCCAAAGAATCATAACTAAATTCAATTATCATTGAAAATCATGGGAATTCAAAGAATCAAGAATCAAGAGACTCAGGAAATCAGGAATCATAAATGTGTGTGAATCATTGAAATAATGAAATCATTATGATCTAATGAACTCATTAATACTCAAGTCAAGGTGGATGTCAGTTGTATATGGAATCAAGACCACGTGTAACACACATATAAAGTCCCTTCAGGTATAGAAGACTCTTGTAGTCAGACTATACGGGCAACAACGTGAACAATCATTGAAATCTATATCAAAGTCTAAGAGAATCAAGAGATCCAGAAACAAAGGATATCCTTAAAGTCCCCGCATGTACAGAAGACCTTTGGGTCAAGCTGTAAGGGCAAAACATTAAAGTCCCCGCATGTACAGAAGACCTTTGGGTCAAGCTGTAAGGGCAAATCATTAAAATCCCGTCACGCCCAGGTATACTCCTTGTGAGTTATGTCTGGTATGGGTCACGTGTGAGAGGTTACAACTTGGACAACCACCAACAACTAAGTCTAATTGATTGAGTAAAAGTTTACCCAATCATCATGTCTTAGTTGTATTCAAATGTTTATTTATTTATTTCATTAAATAATTACATTTTATTCACTATCACTGATTTTTGGGAAAATCATGTATCTATGTTCAAAATCAAGGAAATCAAAGGTAAATCAAGTTTTGGAAATCATAATCTAAATCAGAGGTGTGTTAGGTAAAAATGCTTAATTATCATTAATATCAATGTCCTATGCGGAGTAGTATGTGGTGGGATGGCGTCTGGGGCGGGGTTGTAGCCTTGACCCAGGGGTATGCCCTATATATAAGCATACCGATCTGGATGATACAGGTGATGTTAATGAGGTTAGGGTCTTTACCGAAAGAGGTGTTCAAATCATTTTCATTTACAAAACTATATGAACTCACCAACCATGTGTTGACTTTGTTTTTGCATGACTTCTCAGGTGACGAACAGGTCAACTAAGGAGTTATTTCCTTTGAGACTAGGACTTCAGATAGGAGACTTAGTATTTTGGACCTGCATATTTTTGAAGACATCATTATATGAATTATTTTGTATATCTTGTGTAAATACAAGATAGAAAATTTATGATGTTGATGGTAGATTTACATTGTTAAATTATAAACAATACTGATGTAATTTAACTTTGTAATTCTATTATATTTAGCACTTCTCAGTTATATCATGTGCAATGTAAACAATCTGATCATCACGATTATCACTCGCGATATCGCGCCCCGGGAACCTTCCGCCTGACGGGACAACCGATCCTATCCCGCCGGCTCGGGGTGTGACAGATTGGTATCAGAGCCATGGTTATAGAGAAATATAGGTCACTTATACAAAGGGTTTGGCCTAGACTATAACCTAGGGACCCTGCATGTAGAGCACTTAGGATTTAAGGCTTATTGCATTGCGTCTTCTGCATTCGATCATTGCACTAACCAATATTCATTTGGTTATGATCAGAATGCCGCCACGAAGACAACCTCCGCTGTTGACATCAACACAAGACCAAGCTCCACACTCCTCCACGCCATCACCAAATGACTCACCACCGCCACCTCCTCCACCGCCTCCACCTCCTCCCCCACTGATCACACAGGCATCAGGTTCAGGCACGACTCCCTTACTGGATCCTACCACCATCGCTTTGATGACTCTGCTGAGCAATCAGATGACCAATCAGATGAAGGAAGCGATACCGGAGATGTTCAACCTTCTCCGTAATGAGATGAACAATATTGGCAACTCATCTGGAGAAGCCAGTGGGAATACTGGTGGTACCTCACACTACTCCTACAAGTCATTCGTAGGATGTAAGCCGCCTAGCTTTAGCGGATCTGAAGGAGCCGTTGGATTAATCCAATGGATTGAAAAGATTGAAGCTACTCTGGATCTCTGCAGTTGTCCAGAGCATCATAAAGTCCGTTATTCAGCTGGAACATTCAACAAGCGGGCTCTGACCTGGTGGAATGGTCAGATCAACGCCCGAGGAAGAGAAGAAGCCATGGCCATGCCATGGGAAGATTTCAAGACACTGCTGCGAACAGAGTTCTGCCCCAAGAATGAGCTGCAGAAACTGGAGGTTGAATTATCCAACCATGTGATGAAGGGGGCTGATCACATGGGGTATACAACTCGTTATCATGAGTTGGTTGCTTTGGTACCTGACATGGTACCAACCTTGGAGAAGAGAATAGACCGATATGTGGGTGGACTTCCCGCCTGCATCCAGGGCATGGTTGTTTCAGCCAACCCTACCACTGTTGAATCTGCAGTGAGACTGTCTGGAAAACTTACTGATTTGATGGTTGCCTCTGGAGTACTGAAGAAAGAGGCTGACACCAGTAAACGCAAGGAAGAGTCTTCAAAGAAACCACAGCAGCAGCAACACCAGAAGAAGAAACAGAAATTTATCAAGAATTACACTGTGGCTACTCCCCTGAATCAAGTAGCAGCAGCACAACAAAATGTGCCCAAGAGACAATATACTGGTCCACATCCTTTGTGTACTAAATGCTAGTATCATCATGCTGCAAACAACCAGTGCCGTCAATGCACGGGTTGTGGAAGAAAAGGGCACTGGGTTCAGCAGTGCAGACTGACACCAAATCCAGCAGTTAACAATGCTGCTCTAGCACTCCCTCCACCAGCCAACCAGAACAATGGTGGATGCTTCAACTGTGGCGAACAAGGCCACTTTGCAAAGAACTGCCCGAAGAAGGCACAACAGGCAGTTCAAGCTCCTCGTGGAAGAGCTTTTGTTATTGGAGCACCAGCTGCACGCCAGGACCCGAATGTGGTCACTGGTACGTTTCTCTTACATGACTTTTATGCATCTGTTCTATTTGACACTGGTGCGGATCAGAGTTTTATCTCTGCCGATTTTGCATGCCAACTAGATTCTATAGAAGAACAGTTAGACTCCCCTTACATTATAGAAGTAGCTAATGGAAAACAGATCACAGTTAGTACAGTTCACAGGAATTGCCCATTGACACTTAACGGTTATACATTCTCTATCGATTTGATACCGATGGAGTTGGGTAGTTTCGACATCATTGTTGGAATGGATTGGCTTTCCTCTAACCGAGTGGAAGTCATCTGTTCTGAGAAGCTGCTTCGAGTTCCATTACCAGATGATCGTGTGTTGGAAGTCAAAGGGGATCAAGCAAAACGAAGTGTCAAAATCATTTCATGCATAAAGGCGCGTAAGTGTTTACAGAAGCAGTGTGTAGCTTTCCTGGCACATGTATGTAACACCCCGACCGACGGCGGAATCATCGGGATGCCACGAGGGATGTGTAGATTGTTCAAAAGCTCATGGGCATCTAAATCAAATCATCATATATCATTTAATCAACCACAATAATTACACAAAAATCATGTTCATCATGAATCAAATACATCAAATACACAAAAGATTTAGTTAAACTAACTAAACTCAAATCGTCAGAAATTTAGTTAATTAACTAAGTCCAAGAATCCTATATGATGATGATGTCCAAAATAGAAGAGATCATCCTCTTCATCCTACTTGTCTCCATCACCTGAAACATGTAAGAAATCAAGTGTCAACTACAAAAGTAGTTGGTGAGTAATCATAAGTTTTTATATTTAAAAATGTTTTAGTAAAAATGAGTTTGAAAGTTTATGCTTAAAAAGGGTTTTATAAAATGCTTTGTTTTAAAACGAGTATAAAACTTATGATCTTCTTGAGAAAATCCATATGAATACCTGTATGAGATAATCCAACCCACATCCATCAATTCAACAACCAAACACATATACAATCACATAATCACATAACCAATCATTCATAATCAATCATAATTAATCATAGTCAAATATAGTCAATCAATCCACAACAAATCAACCAAACTCAATCAATCATATTCTCAATCAATGTTCGTGACTATACATGATTCCTTATGTAGTTAACATAAGTTAATTACATGAATCATGGAGTGGTCGCTAACCACGTGACAATACATGAAGTCAAAGCAATTAACCGAAGTCAAGAGCAATACTTCACGGATGTGGAAACCCTCCACGTGACAATACATGAAGTCAAAACAAATAACCGAAGTTAAAAGTAATGATTTCACGGAGTATGAGACAATACATGTAATCTTTGTTATTAACCGAAGTCAATAACAATGTTTACACGGATTTATAATAATCAGTGATAATCCATAATAATGATAATTCATAATAGTGAATATCATAATGATAAACAGGTATTATCCTTGTGTTATCAAAATAATAATTAAACCGGTATACATGTTTCACCTCCGAGTTTTAAAGCTAAAACAGTTTAAAGAAAAAGGGAGGTTATGAGAACTCACCTGCAGTCCTTAAGGTCAGTGTTCTCTAAAAGTGCGCGCTCGCGTGCGTAACCCAAGTCAACTCAACAATCTGTGATTATTGTGTATTTTATATTCGTAAGTACTTGCGTTTAATTTAGGTCATTTGACCATAAGTGTTTCTCTAACTCATTAGATATATATTCTTAACTTAGTTTACTCTCCTAAGTTAAGTTGTTACACTTAAGGTTTTTATTGTTTATCATCTCATAGAATAATTCAATTTTGATAGTTCTAAATTATTTGGTGACAGTATTCAATTGTTAGAAACTATGTGTGTTCCCATAGTTAGATATGCTGAAAGGAAAATGTATCTTCTTTTACACACACCTCTTATATACATGCATGATAAACTCACTTTCCACCATCATTGTATAGTTTATAAAATTCCATTAAGTTTTAATAATATTAAGCCATTCTCAGAATTAAATCAAACAATATGCCTTTAAACTTTACACCACATTACTTAAAAAAAATGGTGAATGGTGTTCTTCATACATGCATGAATGTGTCCACGTATAAACATCCTTATATCCATGTTCATATACATTGAATTACCCCTAACCCCCTAGAAACCCTAACCTTGAAGCGTTCAAGTGCGATTAGTCATTAGGGCAGCGAACCCTTTGGCTAACTCCATGGGTTCGGCACAAACAAGGGAAAGGGTTCGTGAGGGTTACATGGCATGGGTTCGCCCTTCTCAAGGGTTCGTGAGGCAAAATAGGGTTCGGTGGGGAACCAAGGTTCGTGGCCTCAACAGCAAAGTTCGGCCAGATGAAGGTTCGCTGGTCAAGCAGGGCGCAGAGGGTTCGGCAGCCAGGCTGCCTGGTTCGCGAGCTGATGGCCTAGGGTTCGCCATCCAGAGTTCGTCACCTGGCTGAGAAGGGTTCGTTGCCAAGATGCGCATGGTTCGTGGTCCCTAGGGTTCGTCACCCTAGGGTTCGACTGATATTGTGTGAGGGTTCGGTGTTGGCGGCCCGTACAAGGTTCGTCCAATCCCTTTAGGGTCCGGCCGACTGGTTGTACCCACGAATCATCACACCATCGTCTCCTCTTCGACCCACGACCTGCAACAACTTAACAATGTTCTTCCCAATATTCATCCTAGTTCGTTTTAGTGTTTTACAAGAGCTTTAATTCGGTTACAAGAGCTTTAATTCGGTTACAACAACAAACGATTAAGGATTCGTGGTTCACACCAAAAACCGAAAACAAGGCTTTAGATTTACCTCGATATGCTGCGCAAATATAGGATCTCTTCGTATCCCCTTGTAGCTCTCGTCCACGCGGTCGTTTTGAGCCAAAGATCACCCGATTTCGTCAAGAAACAAAGAAGTTAGGCTAGAGAGAAGTTGGGTGGATTGTGAGTGACGAATTTGAGTGTTTAGTGAGAGAGTAAGTGTTGGTGAAATGAAAAAGAAGAGGAAAAAGACTCTTCCTTATATCGCGTATTGCCTCCCGTGCCCGGTCCCGTTTTTATCGCGATACAATATAATAAAACTCGGTTTTTTTCTCGTTAACTATATTTAAATATAATGTGCTTAAATAATCATATGGTTTCATTATTTATCATTATTTCTAAATAATCTTTGTCTCGTAGCGAATCTCGTTTCATACGCGTGAATTATAATAACATGCTCGTTTCTCTAACGTAACATATTTAAACAATAAATCGTTTTAAATAAATGAGTTTTATTTAAAAAAAAAAAAGTTTAAATAATTCGTATCGTAAAATAAATTCCGTTTTCGTTTTCGTTAAATAATTATTTAAATAAATTAATTTATTCGAAAACATTTTTAGGTTGTGATTCCTAATAAACGTTTTAAGTTTTATTTATTAATTTTATATCGTGAGATATTATTTAATTAATCTCGTCGAAACACGTCACTCGCGTACGTATTCGTAAAGATCGTCACCTTTGCGAATCCGATGCTCGTAACGTATTTCGATTTGATTTATTATTTATGGAATATCGTTTCAGTATATTATTCTTAATAATTATATTCGTGTGAATCGTCACCCACGCGAATACATTATTAAGTTAATATTTCTGAATTAATATTCTCGTTTTAATGATATCCGTAACCTCACCATCGCGTAATCAATTCTCATTATTAATCATCTTTAATATTATCATTTCCCAAACCAAAACCCACTAAAGCCTAGTCACCGACACATCCATGATAGACCGAAATATGCATATATATAGGGCATATGTAAGGGTCAGTCGCAACTGCCCTAGCCACCGTCCCACCGCTATTTCGATAAACCATGACCATGGGTCCTTGACTACGTTTAGTAACCAGACTCAAATAACTACCAGTTCTAACCTCAATCCAATATCAGACCATTAATCCATCATCATCAATAATAAGTAACTGCGATAAACACTACGGGTCTGTTTAGTTGAATTACAACTAAACTTCCCGTGGTTTGCGCGTATAATAAATTATGAACATGCATACCAGTACAGTGATAATATCAGTAATGACAATCAATAATTCATAATCATTAATAATTAATAAATCTCCGGTCGTAACAGTACATTCGTACGGATGTACGGACGTACGGACAACCGAAAGTACAGTGATGTTACAGTCTCCCCTAGTTAAAGGAATTTCGTCCCGAAATTCAACTTGGAGTGACCGTAGTAAATAAATGTGGGTACTTAAGCTTCATCTGATCTTCCCGCTCCCATGTGAATTCTGGACCCCGCTTCGATTCCCAACGTACTTTGACAATTGGAATTCTACTGCGTTTGAGCTGTTTAACCTCACGATCCATTATCTCCACTGTTTTTCAACAAAGTGCAGGGTATCATCGATACGAATGTCATCGAGTGGTACCTGAAGATCTTGATCAGCTAAGCACTTTCTTAGATTGGACACGTGAAACGTCGGATGCACATTACTAAGTTCAGGAGGAAGTTCCAATTTGTAAGCGACCTTCCCAATCCGTTCAAGGATCTTAAAAGGGCCAACATATCGTGGAGCAAGCTTCCCCTTCTTTCCGAATCGAACAATGCCCTTCCAAGGCGACACTTTAAGTAATACCATATCTCCCACTTCAAACTCCAAAGGTTTTCTTCTTTTATCCGCGTAGCTCTTCTGTCGACTGCGAGCAGCTAACAGATTGTCACGGATCTGACGGATCTTGTCAGTCGTTTCCTGAATAATCTCAGGACCAGTGATCTGCGTATCGCCGACCTCGGTCCAACAAATAGGTGACCGACATTTCCTGCCATAAAGAGCTTCGAACGGCGCCATACCGATGCTCGCGTGATAACTATTGTTATACGAGAACTCAACCAACGGTAGATGGCCATCCCAATTGCCACCGAAATCGATGACACAGGCTCTTAACATGTCTTCTAATGTTTGGATCGTTCGCTCTGTTTGACCATCCGTTTGAGGATGATAAGCAGTGCTAAGATCCAATCTTGTTCCAAAGGCTTCATGAAGTGATTCCCAAAATTGTGCCGTGAAACGAGCATCACGGTCCGATATTATGCTTAAGGGAATACCATGCAGGCTAATGATCTCATCAATGTAGATACGAGCTAGCTTCCGCACAGGGTAAGTTTCGCGTATCGGTAAGAAATGAGCCGACTTGGTCAATCTATCAACAATTACCCAGATGCTATCCTTACCGTTCGTGGTGCGTGGGAGTTTAGTAATGAAATCCATGGAGATATTCTCCCACTTCCACATCGGTATCTCTGGTTGTAATAAAAATCCTGAAGGTCGCTGATGTTCGGCCTTGACTTTGGCACAGTTAAGGCACTTAGACACATACTCAGCAATATCCTTCTTCATTCCAGGCCACCAGTACAAGCCCCTAAGGTCTTGATACATCTTATCAGAGCCCGGATGGATTGAGTAACGAGATTTATGAGCTTCATCCATAATCAGCATCCTCAGATCACCCCTGTTCGGTATCCACAACCGATTCAAATAATACATCAAACCGTCATCCTTAGTTTCCAATAAGATTTCAGCCCCACAAGACATCTCATTTTTCAAGTTATCTTGAGCTAATGAGTGTTGTTGAGCTGTGAGAACATCATTACGGAGATTAGTGTGCACTCGGACACTATGAATCTGAACTTGACTTTTGCGACTAAGCGCATCTGCTACTACATTCGCTTTACCAGGATGGTAGCGAATTTCACAGTCATAATCGTTCAACAGTTCAACCCATCTCCGTTGTCTCATATTGAGCTCTTTCTGATTTAGAATATGTTGCAAACTTTTATGATCAGTAAAGACTACACACTTGGTGCCATAAAGATAATGTCTCCATATCTTCAAAGCAAACACGACTGCACCAAGTTCCAAGTCGTGCGTAGTGTAGTTCTTCTCATGAATCTTCAATTGTCTTGATGCATAAGCCACAACCTTTCCCCGTTGCATGAGAACACAACCGAGACCTAAGTTGGATGCATCACAATAGACTACAAAATCATCATTTCCATCAGGCAGTGTCAAGACAGGAGCATCACAAAGTTTCTGCTTCAGAGTCTGAAATGCCTCTTCTTGCTTTGGTCCCCACTCGTATGGCCTATTCTTCTGAGTCAAAGCAGTGAGAGGGACAGCAATTCTGGAGAAGTTCGATATGAACCGCCGATAGTAACCGGCAAGTCCAAGGAACGATCGAATCTCCGTCGGTGTCTTCGGTGTACTCCAATTCTTCACAACATCAATCTTTGCAGGATCCACGTGAACACCGTATTCGTTGACTATGTGTCCCAAGAATTGAACTTCTTTAAGCCAAAATTCACATTTAGAGAATTTGTCATACAGCCGCTCCTCTCTTAGGATCTCCAAAACCAACTTAAGGTGTTTCTCGTGTTCTTCCTTAGTCTTTGAGTAGATCAGAATATCATCAATGAATACAATCACAAATTTATCCAAGTATGGCCTGCAAACACGGTTCATGAGATCCATAAAAACCGCAGGTGCATTGGTAAGACCGAAGGGCATTACCAGAAATTCATAATGGCCATATCTTGTTCTAAATGCTGTCTTGGGAATATCATCGTCATGTACGCGAAGCTGATGATACCCAGACCTAAGATCGATCTTTGAAAACCATGCCGAGCCTTGAAGCTGATCGAAGAGATCATCGATGCGCGGCAGTGGATATCGATTCTTAATTGTCAACTTGTTCAATTCGCGATAGTCGATGCACATCCGGAATGACCCGTCCTTTTTCTTGACAAATAGGACCGGTGCACCCCATGGCGAATGGCTCGGGCGAATGAATCCTTTGTCAGTCAGCTCTTGTAGCTGGCTCGCCAATTCTTGCAACTCCGAAGGCGCAAGTCTGTAGGGAGCTTTGGCTACTGGGTTCGCACCAGGTACTAAGTCGATCCGGAACTCAACTTGGCGTTCTGGTGGAAGACCCGGCAAATCATCTGGAAATACTTCTGGAAAATCTCGTATCACCGAAACATCTTCAATTCTCTTCTCTTTCTCTTTCTTCTCCACAATGTGTGCTAAGAAGGCTATACATTTCTTTCTAAGGTACTTATGTGCTTTAGTGCAAGACATCAGCTTAAGACCTTTACTAGCAGTTTCTCCAATTATTCTCAAAGTTTCACCCGAAGCTAAAGGAATACGAATATATTTCTCATGACAAACAATCTCCGCTCTGTGGGTGGCTAACCAGTCCATGCCTATGATAACATCAAAGCTACCAAGATGCATAGGTATGAGATCAATTGGGAAAACGTGATCATTTAAGTTCACCGTACATCCAACGATAATAGTGTCAATATCAATAGTGTTTCCGTCAGCCACCTCCACATTGAACGGTTTATCTAAGTATGTACGTGTTCTACCAAGCAAGCATTCAAAATCATATGAAACGAAACTCCTATCGGCACCAGAATCAAATAAGACAGATGCATAAGAGTTGTTGATCAGAAATGTACCGTTGACCACATCCTGGTTGGCTTGAGCAGCTGGAGCATTCAGTTGAAAAGCCCGGCCTCTTGCCACCCTCTGATTATTTCCAGTCAACTTTGGGCATTGATTTCTGAAGTGACCCACTTCACCACACTCATAACAGGCCCTTGCCTGTGCTTGAGGTACCTGGCGAACGGGTACAGCTGGAATAGGTTGTGCAGGAGGAGCTGGCAGTGCAAGCGGTGCATGTTGCAACCTTTGTGCTTGCGGTGCACTCCGACAAACATTAGCAAAGTGACCAAACTTGCCGCAGTTGTTGCAGACGCGACATGGCAAATTTGGTGCGTGATGATAACGGCAGGTGTTACACTGAGGAGTGTTCCCAGTGAAATTCCTGGCAGTTGAATTGTTTGATGATTGCTGCACAGACTTAGCAGCAGGAGCGGTGACCATGAAATTTCTGGTCTTTCTCTTCTTGTTGCTACTTTTGGATGAGCTAGCAGCTTCAGACTTGACTTCAGTTTTGACTTCTTTTGCAGTAGTCTTGGTGTCAGTCTTCTTGTGTCCCTTCCGAGTAAGAGTCCCATTCTTCACATGGTTATCAGTAAGAGTTGCAGATAGACGGATAGCAGCCTCCAGTGTTTTGGGATTACTCCCGTAGACCGTATCCTGAATCTGTACCGGCAGCCCGCCGATATATTTCTCAATCGCCCTCTCCAAGGGTGTCACCATATGAGGCACTAGCAGACTATACTCATGGAATTGAGTATTGTAGATGACGTTCTCGCCACTATCTTGTTTGAGTTCCCAGAACTCAGTCTCCAGTTTCCTCATCTCGCTTCGAGGACAGAATTCAGTGGTCATCAGATTCTTGACCTCTGTCCATGTCAGTGCTAAGGCAGCATCCACTCCCCTAGTTCGTTTTTCCCCATTCCACCAAGTCAGTGCTCTCTTTTGGAAAACACTGGTGGCATAGCGAACTTTCAGATTCTCGGGACATTCGCTGTTGATGAAGGTGTTCTCCATACTCTCGAACCACTGCAGCAGACCAGTGGCCGATTCAGCACCCGTGAATTTCAGGGGATTGCAGGAATTGAAGTGTTTGAACGTGCAAGTTGTCTGGTTTGCACCACCTCGATTCTGGTTAATGTTCTGGTTAGCCTGAGTCAGTTGGCTCACCAATCCAGAAATAAGTGTGGCTAACTCTTGTATGCCGGAGTTGGCATTACTGTTGTTAGCATCCCCATTGTTTGAGTCATCTTCGTTGTGACGGCGAGGCGGCATGTTTCTGAGAAATTAGAAACATGTTACTACCGTTTACAACGTAAGTCATACAAACAATGGTCAATTGAGTTTATTTTAAACAGTTAGGATTACATATAGGAACTATATTTATTTCCTATCTGTTATTTAAACTCATAATGTCTATAAATTTGCCTATTATTATTCTAAGTGTCCTAGTTGGTCATAACTAGTGTTAGCTAACTATTTCCTAGATCCTATACATTCTTCACTCTATACTAACACTGACAACCTCCCAATGCAATGCAACAAGCTTATATATAGGGCATATGCAGAGGTAGATCGCAATCTCCCCTACACCGTCCCACCACCGTTCCATTGCACCACGATTATGCCCTTGCTAGTGTGTAGAGTGTGTCATGTACTTCACCATAATCTCACTTCACAAACCTTATCCTAAATAGGATAATTTTGAGTGAAGTGATCACTAGTTCCCTTGGACAATTAGGTTTACCTAATGTCTAAGTTCACCTGACATGTAGGCTTGCCTATTTCTAAGTTCACCTAATGTCTAAGTTCACCTGACATTAAGTCTCCCCCAACTGTCTAAGTTCACTAAAATCCATATCAATTCCAATGTCAATAATCATCATTAAGGGTTCATATCATCACGAAGTGCTCTTATTGTCACTAAGTGTTCATATCTTCCCTATAGTTTATTCTCATCAAGTGTCCATACTATCACTAAGTGTTAGTATCATCACTATGCGTTTATATTATCATCAAGTGTCTATATCATCACCCAAGTCCATATTTCATCACTAATCGCTCATATCGTTCATTAATCCTATGCACCCTACGTGTCCAATCCGTATGTTTTTATAAGTGAATTTATAAGTGTTTATCAAGTGTGATCATCCAAAGTGTCAATCCAAACCAACCTTAACCAACAGACCATCAACATCCATCTCACAATAATTCCTAGTAATATCCTAAGCTCCTGACACTGACAGACTCCCAATATACTACAAATGGTATATGTATAGGGCATATGTAGGGGTCAGTCGCAACTGCCCCAGCCACCGTCCCACCACCTTTGTAGTATACCACGAGTGTGTCCTTGTCTGGAGTTTATAGATCAAACAGATAATTTTCCTAAAACAGATAATTCCTAAGCAGTTAATTTCCTAAGCAGATAATTTCCCAAACGGGTAGTTCCCACATTCTTCAATACTGACATCCACCCAATGTACCGTAAATGGTATATATATAGGGCATATGTAAGGGTCAGTCGCAACTGCCCTAGCCAACGTCCCACCACCTTTACGATACACCACGTGCATGTCCTTATCGAATCATTAGGGCACACGTAAGCAAGAAATTAATAAACAGCATATATATATCAGATGTATAACAGGAGTTCAGTTAACATGTAATAAACACATAAGCATGAAATCCTGAATATACTAACTAGTGTATGAAATTAATTCATACTAGGGTATCCTACGGTTATAAACTAGGTCAACCATTTCTAGTAACCTAATTCCCTATAACCCCGGGCTCTGATACCAATCTATAACACCCCGACCGACGGCGGAATCATCGGGATGCCACGAGGGATGTGTAGATTGTTCAAAAGCTCATGGGCATCTAAATCAAATCATCATATATCATTTAATCAACCACAATAATTACACAAAAATCATGTTCATCATGAATCAAATACATCAAATACACAAAAGATTTAGTTAAACTAACTAAACTCAAATCGTCAGAAATTTAGTTAATTAACTAAGTCCAAGAATCCTATATGATGATGATGTCCAAAATAGAAGAGATCATCCTCTTCATCCTACTTGTCTCCATCACCTGAAACATGTAAGAAATCAAGTGTCAACTACAAAAGTAGTTGGTGAGTAATCATAAGTTTTTATATTTAAAAATGTTTTAGTAAAAATGAGTTTGAAAGTTTATGCTTAAAAAGGGTTTTATAAAATGCTTTGTTTTAAAACGAGTATAAAACTTATGATCTTCTTGAGAAAATCCATATGAATACCTGTATGAGATAATCCAACCCACATCCATCAATTCAACAACCAAACACATATACAATCACATAATCACATAACCAATCATTCATAATCAATCATAATTAATCATAGTCAAACATAGTCAATCAATCCACAACAAATCAACCAAACTCAATCAATCATATTCTCAATCAATGTTCGTGACTATACATGATTCCTTATGTAGTTAACATAAGTTAATTACATGAATCATGGAGTGGTCGCTAACCACGTGACAATACATGAAGTCAAAGCAATTAACCGAAGTCAAGAGCAATACTTCACGGATGTGGAAACCCTCCACGTGACAATACATGAAGTCAAAACAAATAACCGAAGTTAAAAGTAATGATTTCACGGAGTATGAGACAATACATGTAATCTTTGTTATTAACCGAAGTCAATAACAATGTTTACACGGATTTATAATAATCAGTGATAATCCATAATAATGATAATTCATAATAGTGAATATCATAATGATAAACAGGTATTATCCTTGTGTTATCAAAATAATAATTAAACCGGTATACATGTTTCACCTCCGAGTTTTAAAGCTAAAACAGTTTAAAGAAAAAGGGAGGTTATGAGAACTCACCTGCAGTCCTTAAGGTCAGTGTTCTCTAAAAGTGCGCGCTCGCGTGCGTAACCCAAGTCAACTCAACAATCTGTGATTATTGTGTATTTTATATTCGTAAGTACTTGCGTTTAATTTAGGTCATTTGACCATAAGTGTTTCTCTAACTCATTAGATATATATTCTTAACTTAGTTTACTCTCCTAAGTTAAGTTGTTACACTTAAGGTTTTTATTGTTTATCATCTCATAGAATAATTCAATTTTGATAGTTCTAAATTATTTGGTGACAGTATCTAATTGTTAGAAACTATGTGTGTTCCCATAGTTAGATATGCTGAAAGGAAAATGTATCTTCTTTTACACACACCTCTTATATACATGCATGATAAACTCACTTTCCACCATCATTGTATAGTTTATAAAATTCCATTAAGTTTTAATAATATTAAGCCATTCTCAGAATTAAATCAAACAATATGCCTTTAAACTTTACACCACATTATTTAAAAAAAAATGGTGAATGGTGTTCTTCATACATGCATGAATGTGTCCACGTATAAACATCCTTATATCCATGTTCATATACATTGAATTACCCCTAACCCCCTAGAAACCCTAACCTTGAAGCGTTCAAGTGCGATTAGTCATTAGGGCAGCGAACCCTTTGGCTAACTCCATGGGTTCGGCACAAACAAGGGAAAGGGTTCGTGAGGGTTACATGGCATGGGTTCGCCCTTCTCAAGGGTTCGTGAGGCAAAATAGGGTTCGGTGGGGAACCAAGGTTCGTGGCCTCAACAGCAAAGTTCGGCCAGATGAAGGTTCGCTGGTCAAGCAGGGCGCAGAGGGTTCGGCAGCCAGGCTGCCTGGTTCGCGAGCTGATGGCCTAGGGTTCGCCATCCAGAGTTCGTCACCTGGCTGAGAAGGGTTCGTTGCCAAGATGCGCATGGTTCGTGGTCCCTAGGGTTCGCCACCCTAGGGTTCGACTGATATTGTGTGAGGGTTCGGTGTTGGCGGCCCGTACAAGGTTCGTCCAATCCCTTTAGGGTTCGGCCGACTGGTTGTACCCACGAATCATCACACCATCGTCTCCTCTTCGACCCACGACCTGCAACAACTTAACAATGTTCTTCCCAATATTCATCCTAGTTCGTTTTAGTGTTTTACAAGAGCTTTAATTCGGTTACAACAACAAACGATTAAGGATTCGTGGTTCACACCAAAAACCGAAAACAAGGCTTTAGATTTACCTCGATATGCTGCGCAAATATAGGATCTCTTCGTATCCCCTTGTAGCTCTCGTCCACGCGGTCGTTTTGAGCCAAAGATCACCCGATTTCGTCAAGAAACAAAGAAGTTAGGCTAGAGAGAAGTTGGGTGGATTGTGAGTGACGAATTTGAGTGTTTAGTGAGAGAGTAAGTGTTGGTGAAATGAAAAAGAAGAGGAAAAAGACTCTTCCTTATATCGCGTATTGCCTCCCGTGCCCGGTCCCGTTTTTATCGCGATACAATATAATAAAACTCGGTTTTTTTCTCGTTAACTATATTTAAATATAATGTGCTTAAATAATCATATGGTTTCATTATTTATCATTATTTCTAAATAATCTTTGTCTCGTAGCGAATCTCGTTTCATACGCGTGAATTATAATAACATGCTCGTTTCTCTAACGTAACATATTTAAACAATAAATCGTTTTAAATAAATGAGTTTTATTTAAAAAAAAAAAGTTTAAATAATTCGTATCGTAAAATAAATTCCGTTTTCGTTTTCGTTAAATAATTATTTAAATAAATTAATTTATTCGAAAACATTTTTAGGTTGTGATTCCTAATAAGCGTTTTAAGTTTTATTTATTAATTTTATATCGTGAGATATTATTTAATTAATCTCGTCGAAACACGTCACGCGCGTACGTATTCGTAAAGATCGTCACCTTTGCGAATCCGATGCTCGTAACGTATTTCGATTTGATTTATTATTTATGGAATATCGTTTCAGTATATTATTCTTAATAATTATATTCGTGTGAATCGTCACCCACGCGAATACATTATTAAGTTAATATTTCTGAATTAATATTCTCGTTTAAATGATATCCGTAACCTCACCATCGCGTAATCAATTCTCATTATTAATCATCTTTAATATTATCATTTCCCAAACCAAAACCCACTAAAGCCTAGTCACCGACACATCCATGATAGACCGAAATATGCATATATATAGGGCATATGTAAGGGTCAGTCGCAACTGCCCTAGCCACCGTCCCACCGCTATTTCGATAAACCATGACCATGGGTCCTTGACTACGTTTAGTAACCAGACTCAAATAACTACCAGTTCTAACCTCAATCCAATCTCAGACCATTAATCCATCATCATCAATAATAAGTAACTGCGATAAACACTACGGGTCTGTTTAGTTGAATTACAACTAAACTTCCCGTGGTTTGCGCGTATAATAAATTATGAACATGCATACCAGTACAGTGATAATATCAGTAATGACAATCAATAATTCATAATCATTAATAATTAATAAATCTCCGGTCGTAACAGTACATTCGTACGGATGTACGGACGTACGGACAACCGAAAGTACAGTGATGTTACAATGTAGTGGAAAAAGAGAAAGACAAGAAGAAGATACAAGACGTACCTGTAGTGAAAGAGTATCCGGAAGTATTTCCTGAAGACCTATCAGGTTTGCCACCTGCGCGATCGGTAGAGTTCCGAATCGATTTAGTTCCTGGAGCAACTCCTGTTTCTAAATCTCCTTATCGACTAGCACCTTCGGAGATGCAGGAATTGTCGAATCAGTTGCAGGAATTATTGGATAAAGGATTCATCAGACCGAGCTACTCACCTTGGGGAGCTCCGGTCTTATTCGTGAAGAAGAAAGACGGATCGTTCAGAATGTGCATAGATTACAGAGAGCTAAACAAACTAACCATCAAGAATCGGTATCCATTGCCGAGGATTGATGATCTGTTTGACCAACTGCAAGGAGCTCAATACTTTTCCAAGATTGACTTGCGGTCTGGTTATCATCAACTCAGAGTTCAAGACGAAGACATACCGAAGACGGCATTCCGAACCAGATACGGGCATTACGAATTCATGGTGATGCCTTTCGGATTAACGAACGCACCAGCGGTTTTTATGGACCTCATGAACGAGTGTGCAAGCCGTATTTGGATCAGTTTGTTATTGTCTTTATTGATGACATACTGATTTACTCCAAGAGCAAAGCAGAACATGAGCAACATCTCAGAAAGATCTTGGAACTGTTGAAAGAAGAGAAACTCTATGCTAAATTCTCCAAATGTGAATTCTGGCTAAGAGAAGTTCAGTTTCTTGGTCATGTAGTCAACAGTGAGGGAATACACGTAGATCCCGCCAAGATTGAAGCAATAAAGAACTGGGACACTCCGAAGACGCCAACGGAGATACGGTCTTTTCTGGGATTGGCAGGTTATTACAGGAGGTTCATCTCGAACTTTTCTAAGATAGCTTTGCCTCTCACTAAGTTAACTCAGAAAAGTGAACCGTTTGTCTGGGAGCAGAAACAAGAAGATGCTTTTCAGACATTGAAACAGAAACTGTGTGATGCTCCAATCTTATCTCTCCCAGAAGGATGTGAAGACTTTGTTGTGTATTGTGATGCATCCCATCAGGGACTCGGTTGTGTTTTAATGCAACGGGACAAGGTCATAGCCTATGCATCAAGACAGTTAAAGATTCATGAGAAGAATTACACTACTCATGATCTTGAACTGGGAGCAGTAATCTTCGCATTGAAGATTTGGAGACATTACTTATATGGCGCTAAGTGTACCATATTTACAGATCACAAGAGTTTGCAGCACATTTTTGATCAGAAGGAGCTCAACATGCGACAACGCCGTTGGGTTGAACTTCTGAATGATTACGATTGTGTGATCAAGTACCATCCGGGAAAGGCAAATGTTGTAGCTGATGCCTTGAGCCGGAAGGAACGAGTCAAACCCTTACGCGTTAGAGCTATGGGGATGACTGTGCAGACCAGTTTACAAGACAGGATCATTCAGGCACAACAGGAATCAGTTGACAGAGGAAACTTGAAGAAAGAACTTGACTGCGGAGCAGAGAAACATTTAGAGACCAAGTCTGATGGAATGATCTACTACCAGGATCGTATATGGATTCCGGCGGTAGACGAATTGAGAAGACTTATCTTCGATGAGGCACACAAGACTAAATACTCAGTTCATCCAGGCGCTGATAAAATGTACCAAGACTTGCGTGGATTTTATTGGTGGCCGGGAATGAAGAAAGACATAGCCGAGTATGTCGGTCGATGTCTAACGTGTGCGAAGGTAAAGGCGGAACACCAGAGACCGTCTGGTTTACTGGAACAGCCTGAGATTCCGCTCTGGAAGTGGGAACAAATAGCTATGGATTTCATTACCAAGCTACCCCGCACTTCCAGTGGTCACGATACGATTTGGGTGATCATTGATCGTTTAACAAAATCTGCTCACTTCTTGCCGATGCGTGAAACCTTCACGATGGATAGACTGGCGAGATTGTACATTAATGAGATAGTGGTACGTCACGGTGTACCATTGTCAATTATTTCTGATAGAGACAGCAGATTTACTTCAAGGTTCTGGCAATCACTGCAGAAGTCTCTAGGGACGCAGTTAAATCTGAGTACAGCTTACCATCCACAAACGGACGGTCAAAGCGAACGTACGATTCAGACCCTAGAGGATATGTTAAGAACCTGTATTTTGGATTTCGGTGGGAATTGGGATTCTCATTTGCCACTGATTGAGTTCTCCTACAATAACAGTTATCATAGCAGTATCGGATGTGCACCATTCGAGGCTCTCTATGGCCGGAAATGTCGATCACCGATCTGTTGGACTGAAGTGGGAGATAACCGTATAACTGGACCAGAACTGATTCAGGAAACCACTGACAAGATTGCTCAGATTCAAAGAAGACTACAAGCAACAAGGAGCAGACAGAAAAGCTATGCCGACAAACGGCGTAAGCCGTTGGAATTTCAAGTGGGAGACCGTGTCAAGTTAAAGGTTTCTCCATGGAAAGGCGTTGTACGTTTTGGAACAAAAGGCAAGTTAGCACCACGATACGTGGGACCGTTCGAGATCATCGAACGTATTGGTCCTGTAGCTTATCGACTGAGATTACCAGATAAACTCAGTGGTGTGCATGACGTGTTTCACGTTTCTAACTTAAAGAAATGCCTTGCTGACGAATCACTCGTCATTCCACTCGAAGAGATTCAAGTTGATGATCAGTTGCATTTTGTCGAAGAACCTTTAGAGATTATGGATCGCAAAGTCAAGCAATTGAGGCGAAGCCGTATTCCAATTGCAAAGGTTCGATGGAATTCAAGACGCGGACCCGAGTTTACTTGGGAACGAGAAGATCACATGAAGTTAAAGTATCCCCAGCTGTTTGAAGAGGAAACCGTAATCGATAACAATTCTTAAATTTCGAGACGAAATTTCTCTAACAAGGGGAGACTGTAACATCAGTGCCGGAACCGTCACCGGAACAGTGATCGTAACAGTGCGTGAACAGTAATCAGGTACAATTTTCATGTAATTCAGTGTATTTCCTGTTCATATCAAATCTCAGTATCATTTCATATTATCAAAACAGTGAATTTACAGTCATTTCAGAGAAACCAATTCAGAACAACGATTCTTGAGTCAGATAATTATCTGGCAACACAGGATCATCATGTGAATTATTTGTTAGGATCTTATTACGTATAAACGTATGTGAGGCCTTACAGGACAAAATAACACGAATATCGTTAAGTGAATGCTAAACCGACAGATTATTCGTATAGGTGACGATCTGTACGAATAAATCTGAAAGTTTAACATTCTGAATGATATTCAATAATTAGAAAACAATGTTGAAAAGTGTAGTTATCGTCGTATTTGATTCGAACAAATACGCGCGATGACCGAGCGATTCGATTTGAACGTTAATTAAAAATATTCTGTAAATTTAATAATTAAAAGATATTTAGTTAATTTATTAGGAATCACAATCTAAAATAAATTTTATGATTCTATTTTAAAACCGAGTCGTTTCGTAACAAAAACGACGCGAAATCGACGTTTTTACGCGAAACCACTCGAAACCGAACGAACCCGAACGAACCCGGATAAAACCACGCCATTTATTATGGCATTTAATGTCATAATCCCAGCCAACAACCACCCACCAACACCCAAGTCGTTCACCCCTTTCTCTCACTAGAATACTCAACTTCTCACTAAGATCTTGAGCTCAAATCTTCACCATTTCTTGTGTTTTTGGTGTCTAAATCACCACCATCACTTGTAGATTTCGAAAGTACAACAGATCTAAGGTTGTATCCAACAGATTTGAGGTAAATTCTAAGTTTTCGTTCGATTTAAGGGTTTGAAAACCCTAATCACGAACCCACCTTCTAAACCGGTTCTACACCATGATAAGCCATAGGAACCACGTTGTAACACCTTAGAACAAGTAGGAATGAGTGATACATTGTTTGAGAGTCTCTAGGTTCGATTAGAGGAAGCTGTTTTTGGGTTCATATGGTCGGCCGAATGACGCACCTACAGGTGGTCGAATGGCTCCATGCGAACCACCTTCATGCGGCGAATGAACCAGGAACTACATTCGGCGAATGGGGCCAAACTCCAATCGCCAGATCAGTCATTCGATCGGGCATAGCCTCATTCGACCCCCCCCCCCTCATTCGGACATGGATTCATTCGAGGACCAACCACAATCGGCCCACTTCATTCGGCCATCTTGGTTCGGTCACCACCCCATTCGACTTTAAGGCTCATTCGACAAACACCTATTCGACCGAGCATCATTCGGGCTAACTGTTATTCGGTGAAACAGGGTGGTTCGGTCGGGAACTTTTAGGGTTGGGTAAGATTTGGTAAACATGAGTTCATGCATGGGAGGAAATCAAATGGATGTGTGTGTGCATGGGGGATTTCACGCGAGGTATGCATGGTTGGGGTTCAAACAATAGTTTCGATTATAAAGCAAACAAGAAGTTGGGCTATTAATGGAGTTGACATTCTCACAACACACTAGCTTAACATGAGTCTTAAGGTTCATTATGTTAGCTTAACATATTCGAGGATTTCAATAGAATCATGTGAACCAAAACAATGACCTAAAGTTTATGGGATGGATTTAATTATTAACACCTAAACCTTAGGAATTCTCATAAGGATAAGTCAAGTAATGGGTCAAAGGAGACCCAGTGGGCTTCACCTAGGCCCATCAACTTTAAAATTTACGTTTTATTAACTAAAGGATGTTTTCAATAAAAGACATCATTTTTTTAAACTTTATTAAATAATACTAAATAATGTTTTTCTAAATGATTAACCTATAATGAAATATATAAAAAGGAAAATCCGACTAAAGACCCGTAATGTAATTAAAATGAACCCTAATCACCTAGGGTTTATTAACTACTATTGTGGGATAAAGGAGTTGCTTATGGGTAATGAATTAGACTAAGTTTTAGGGATGAAGTCTTGGAATCACGTTAGTAATCTAGGACACATAGTTGCACACCGAGACCAAACCTTGGTTACAACGTCTATTATATATACTTATCGTATGCGAACTCTTTTAAAACAACTCAGGAACCGAAGATACTTAGGCTACAACAACGAGCGCGCATTTTGTGGTAATTCAGTACAAAGCAACACAGGTGAGTTCATTGCCCCTTTTCTAAACATTTTGCGTTAAAACGCGGGGCTGAGAAGCATGCGTAAACTGTTTTATTTAAACTGTTTATTTAAATGCTTTTATTTATTATATGTTCTTACATATATATGTTGTTGATACTCCTAGACTCCTGTCTAGGAAATTATTACACAGATCAAGTTATCAAATAAATTTAAGTACTCTCAGGAGTAATACCTTAAATTTAAACTCTAAAACAACCCTTAGTCCATCAAGTTCAAATTCAAGAATCTAAATTCAAAGTGAAATCTGATGAATATAATCAAGAGATCATAGTCAAGGGAATCATAACTCAGTGTGTGATCTGAGACCCAAAGAATCATAACTAAATTCAATTATCATTGAAAATCATGGGAATTCAAAGAATCAAGAATCAAGAGACTCAGGAAATCAGGAATCATAAATGTGTGTGAATCATTGAAATAATGAAATCATTATGATCTAATGAACTCATTAATACTCAAGTCAAGGTGGATGTCAGTTGTATATGGAATCAAGACCACGTGTAACACACATATAAAGTCCCTTCAGGTATAGAAGACTCTTGTAGTCAGACTATACGGGCAACAACGTGAACAATCATTGAAATCTATATCAAAGTCTAAGAGAATCAAGAGATCCAGAAACAAAGGATATCCTTAAAGTCCCCGCATGTACAGAAGACCTTTGGGTCAAGCTGTAAGGGCAAAACATTAAAGTCCCCGCATGTACAGAAGACCTTTGGGTCAAGCTGTAAGGGCAAATCATTAAAATCCCGTCACGCCCAGGTATACTCCTTGTGAGTTATGTCTGGTATGGGTCACGTGTGAGAGGTTACAACTTGGACAACCACCAACAACTAAGTCTAATTGATTGAGTAAAAGTTTACCCAATCATCATGTCTTAGTTGTATTCAAATGTTTATTTATTTATTTCATTAAATAATTACATTTTATTCACTATCACTGATTTTTGGGAAAATCATGTATCTATGTTCAAAATCAAGGAAATCAAAGGTAAATCAAGTTTTGGAAATCATAATCTAAATCAGAGGTGTGTTAGGTAAAAATGCTTAATTATCATTAATATCAATGTCCTATGCGGAGTAGTATGTGGTGGGATGGCGTCTGGGGCGGGGTTGTAGCCTTGACCCAGGGGTATGCCCTATATATAAGCATACCGATCTGGATGATACAGGTGATGTTAATGAGGTTAGGGTCTTTACCGAAAGAGGTGTTCAAATCATTTTCATTTACAAAACTATATGAACTCACCAACCATGTGTTGACTTTATTTTTGCATGACTTCTCAGGTGACGAACATGTCAACTAAGGAGTTATTTCCTTTGAGACTAGGACTTCAGATAGGAGACTTAGTATTTTTGACCTGCATATTTTTGAAGACATCATTATATGAATTATTTTGTATATCTTGTGTAAATACAAGATAGAAAATTTATGATGTTAATGGTAGATTTACATTGTTAAATTATAAACAATACTGATGTAATTTAACTTTGTAATTCTATTATATTTAGCACTTCTCAGTTATATCATGTGCAATGTAAACAATCTGATCATCACGATTATCACTCGCGATATCGCGCCCCGGGAACCTTCCGCCCGACGGGACAACCGATCCTATCCCGCCGGCTCGGGGTGTGACATAAAGGTTCAAGGGAAGGGAATCTGACGCCACGTGGGAGTCAGAAGATGACAGGAAGGAAATTTTATCCTTTCTTTTAAGGAATAAGCGGTTTCGGGGACGAAACCTTTGTAAGGAGGGGAGATTTGTAACAACCGGTTTTTTAATAATGAATGTATTGTGAATAATTGTTAATCAAACGGTTGTGGTTGTTGTGATTTGAAAAATATGTGATATTACGTCATCTATGGCAAGAGCACATTTGGTCGTGCTTGAAATCCACGAGGATTTAGTAACTTTTATTATTGGGAATTGATAGTATGTGAAAAATGATGAACGTGGGCGAAAACCGCGCACAAAACGGAGTTCGTATGCTCCCGGAATCGCGAAACGAAGTTAAAAACCAAAATGGTGACGCTGGTGACGTGGGGCGGTACGCCTGGCGCGATGCACCCAGTTGGGGCGATGCGCCCGGAGCATATGTCGGCCAAAAACTTGTTTTAACGATCAGAACGCATTGAAACCTTCAAAAATCGTATTTCTTCGTTCTTACTCGACCTCCAGACGCAAATTTAGCTTTCTAACACCCCAAATCTTCATATCTGAGGTTTCTGAACATCCAGATCATCCCAGGAATCATATATACAAGTCCTGATCGTTGTTTTAACCGTAGAAATCCGTCAGATCAGGTAACGGTTTGTTTTATCCTACTGGTTCAATATTTTGTGGATTAAATCTAGTTTTAAATGTATTAGTATGATTATGGGTATTGATTATTGCCTAGTTGATAACTAGGGATTGTTAGAAACGAAGAATTTGTTGTTTTGATGGGGAAATCTTCGTTTTGAAGCCGGGATGATGTCCGGTTGTTATGAAACCCATATCATGGTGTGATAACCAGTAGGAATGGGTAGATTATGGTTTTAAATGAAATATGGATTATGATCCATGGATTAAACGATGATTATGATGAATTGATGTTAAAATTATTAATAGTTATGATCTTAAATGAAAAATTAAATAATAAAAGTGATTAAAGATCGTAACTAATATAATGAACATCAGTTATTTGATAAATTTCCTGGGGAGGCATGAAATATGATTAATTGTGATAATTGACTAAAACTTGCTAAAAGTAGTAAGATAGAGTCAGTTATGTGATGAATTGACTTTGAGGAAGTCAAATCAGTCAAGTGTGTTAAACTTGATTGTATGTGCTATATGTGTTGAAACTAGTTGTATATGTGTTTTACAACTAGGTAATTAGTGGTGAAAGTCAAAGGACAATTCACAAAAGTGGAAAAGAGGTTGTAGGAAGTGAACAACCGCTTGAACCAGGTAAGTTACCCAACTTACTGTAACATTACATATAAGTAGTAGAATGAGTCTACTTGCGTATTTGATATATGTGAATAATGTTAAATATGTGATTGAAACTATGGGATGAGAAATCCTTTAGTTTGTGTTTGTTAAGTTTCAATGGGAAACGTATATGCAATATAATTGCATTAGAATAACTGGATGACCCGGTGATTAATTAATATGATTTGGTGTTCATAAAATAATAGGGCATAACTTGATTAATGAATCTAATGGAATTATAAGACCTTTGAGAAGGCATTATTAGTTTCAAAACGAATGTTATGCTTGTGTGGTGTGCATAATATAAATGCATTAAAATTTAGCCGGATGAGCCGGTGAAATTAATTAAATTGTTGAACCACAAATGTGTGGCTAACCGGTTAATCCGGGAACTAAATTGTTGAACCATAAATGTGTGGCTAACTGGTTAATCCGGGAACTAAATTGTTGAACCACAAATGTGTGGCTAACCGGTTAATTCGGGAATTGAATTAAATATGACTCCACAATGGTGGATAGCCAGAGGTGCTGCCAATTGTCTAGATGGAAGTACCGGTGGGTGAACATCTTAGACTTGATAAATATGACTCCACAATGGTGGATAGCCAGAAGTGCTGGCAATTGTCTAGATGGAAGTACCGGTGGGTGAACATCTTAGACTTGATAAATATGACTCCATAATGGTGGATAGCCAGATGTGCTGGCAATTGTCTTAGATGGAAGTACCGGTGGGTGAACATCTTAAGACTTGAATTAATTATAATATCACAAATGTGTGAATAGTCAGATGTGCTGACAAATAGCTATGGTGGAAGTACAGAAATGTGAACACCATAGTGTAATTTTGATTAAATTATTGTGAACAATAGTTGATGATTGGTAATGTGATATTATTACCTGGTGAGAGTCAATTCGAATAGAAATGACTCGGTTTGAATATTGATTGTGAAAAATGTATTTATACATTTTGTTGTTGAGAAAGCATTGGGGTTACTTACTTAGTTCATATGAACTAATTGTGACTTATATGTGATGTTACAGGTCAAAGATAAATATGCATTGGGCCATCAGATCGGGCACGTTGTGAAGCAGAACCAAGCGTTATGTAAATCTTTGGTGAGGTTAAATTTAAACACACCAGTTTTTACTAATCATAAATGTAAATGATTGAAATTAAGTGTGTTTAACTTATAAAAATGAAATTTCACGCTTCCGAACGTAAATATTTGATAAAGTTTAATATGGGACCTAAAATGGGACACGTGTAATCGTGTGGAAAGTTTGGGTGTTACAGTGTAAAGACATGCACTCACCACACAATCAATAATTGGAAACCTTTAGAGCATCAGCCAATGCGACAAAAAGATCCCAATCCCTGGTTACCGCATCCCGCATGGCACATTTCCGCTCATCCGAACATAGGTGTAGACGCTTAATATGTGCCACCAACCTTTGGATCCCCTTAGACCCAACCAATCCATCCGGGCAACAATGAAATCCCCTAAACGAACACGACCAAAAGCCTTCTAAACAACCAGTGCCCACCTCCCCCGAAGGTAAACTACTGACAATCCGAGCCCGGTCATAATACCACACAATCAAAAGCGTCCAAAAAAAAAACCCAACAAACTCGAGCTGAGTTTTGGATGTAAAAACCAACAAAAAAAAAGGGGAAGGAAGAGCAACCGCTAGTTGCCCTACCCTCCCTAACCCCAAAAACTCCGCTTAAATCATTGGGGCATTTTATCGAACACCTGGTGGGCAGACTCAAAACTCAGTTGTGAGGGCAAGAAGGTGAGCTGTTATTTGCTGTGAGGGCAAGAAGGTGAGCAGAAAACTGGTTTTTAGGACGAACCCACAACAATTTCGAGGAATAAAATGAATTTGGCAAAATGGAGTTCAAAGAAAGTGAAGGCGGCAGTAGTTGAGGTGGCCACGCCGGTCGGAGGTGTGAGTGACGAATGTGTGTGGTTGTAGTCAGTGGTACGGGAGGCTGAGTGGTGTCACGAGACGGTGGTGCGGCCAGAGGTAAGTGGGTACAGGTCGGTGGGTTTGGTTCCGGTTTGGTGTACGTTAAAATTGTATTTAAATGAGGCTCATTTAGAATTTCTTTTTATACTTCTTTTATAGGTAATACTTTGAAAATAAAAGTGAAAGAGGAACGATTGTTAAATGTTAAGGGGTTGATCGAGATTTTAATATATTTCTATCATAAGAAAAAATTTCAAGGTTAGCAGTTGTCCCTTAAAGATGTGAGTGCGTACGTCTAGAGGTGGGCAACAAAACCAGTTCCAAAACCGGAACCGACAACCCGAACTGGAACTGGTCATACCCGAATCGGTGGGTACAAGTGGTTTTGGATTCTCAGATAAATCATTACCGGAACCCTTCCACCTTTACCTGGCCAAAACCAGAACAAGAACCATTTGGAAACGGAACCGGTTCCGGTTCAAAAAAAAACTCGATTTAGCCATCTCTAAGTACGTCACGGGATAAAACATGATCAATTAAATTATGTAATAGTAACTACAAAAATAATATCTTACGAATCACATCAATTGAATATAAAAATTAGAGTAAATTACGGTTTTGTCCATGTGGTTTGAGTGTTTTAACTATTTTGGTCCAAAATAGAATCTTCTATCAATTTAGCCCATGTGGTTTACACAACTATCGGTTTTTGCCCCTCAAAATTAACTATAATATCGGTTTTTGCACAAAATCTAACTATGGTTAGGGGCCAAAAATGTTAGTTGTCTAAACCATATGGCTGAATTGATAGAAAAATCTTATTTTAGGCCGAAATAGTTAAAACACTTAAACTATATGGGCCAAAACCATAATTTACTCTAAAAATTAAATCGTTAGTTTTCTTTCATAAACTAATCGCTACAAATCAGAAAGTTAAAACTTTTGTTATGTAATTATTAAAGTTAAAAGGTCCAATTTGGTACTAACATTTAAAATAAAGGACTGAAAATGTAATTTTACAACATATTTATAACTTTCGGTTTTAAAATATTTTTTAAACATTTGAATTTCTAAAAAAAAAGTTTTTTGTTTATATAACTCTCGTTTAGAGTTTATTTCATTAAAAAAATCCTTTTTCCAATAAAACTTAGATTCTACAAAATTTTATTTTTTAAAAATACCAATTTTTAAAAATTTATTCTTTTTAAAACTTTTGCTTTTTAGAAAAATTTCATATTTTATAATTTTTTTTTTTAAAAAATGTTTATAAAAATTTGATTTTTAAATTATTAAAAACAATTTTTTTTGTTTTTAAAAAATAAATAATCAAATTAATCATAAGTATTATAATTATTTAATTAGAGATGCGAAATATAACTATTTAATAAGTATAATATAATTATATAATAAAATAGATAAATTTGCATGAGGCTAAAAAGACGACACTTAACAAAAATATATTAAAAGTTTAAAGAAAAAAAAGCATCTGTCAAAAATTTAAATTATTTAATATATATAAAAAAATAAGAGTTAGTCAATCATTTATATTTAGTTTTCTCTAATTGAAGCTAAATTGAAAAATATAAGTTTAATAGGTGAATACATTGAAATTATGGGTTATTTTTATTGATTTTTAAGCACTCTAAACATTAAGATGAGTTAATATTACTTCTCAAGATTAAAATTAAAGTTGAATTTCCAAATAAATGATGAAATTAAAGTCGAATACACTCAAGGATTTTTTTTATGTAAATCAATTTATTTATTTAGCTGTATAAGTTTTTAGAACCGTCATCCCTAGAGCTTTATTGAAGGGCTTGATTATAATTTGCAACAGTTAGGGACCCACAATCAACAGCCACTTTTTCACTTGAATTTTGTATTTTAGTTTTATTTTAGCTTTAATTATTAAAAGTAATTTTAAAATATATTTATTTACTAATGCGATTTAATTTATAAATATGTACATATGATTATAATTCCATCTTATACGTCACGTAGCGATATGTACGTGGCACGGGTGTGGAGTATGGGTGGGGTTCCTCTCCACATTTACCTACTGTTCGGCTGCAGTGTCGGAGGTAGATTTACATTTACTCTGCCAGCGACGTTTCCATGAGAAGTCGCTTCTCAAGTTTTCATAGTCTCTACCTTATATTACGAGCCGGAAACTGTTACCCCGTTGTAAACAGCTGGGATTATGGAGTTAGACAGTGTCACCTTACGCGCATGGTGGCATCAAATTGCCTAGAGTGTGTGACACCTCGCAAATTCCAGGTCAAATTAATTTTATCCTAATAATAATGTGTATTATTATTACTTACGTGGCACTAGAATAATGAATATTTAGTGTGACACGTGGCACGACAGTCCGAACACACCGATAATTCGAGAAATTATCGTAAAACGCACGCACGTGATTTGAATAACGAACGTTGGTGAAACCACAGTACACTTTCACTGCACTTAGGTTCTAGGGAACCTAAAATAGTGGGAACGATGCTTACATGTCGAGAAACGATGATCGTAGTCGAGAAATACGCGAAAATCGGTTCGAAATATCAAAATTTGGCTTATTGGGCTCATCTGGGATCCATCGCGGTACGCGATGGGCTCCTGGTTGATCCTTGGCGGTACGTGACGAATTGCGGGGGAAAATGATTCCCGAAACACGCCACGGTACGCGAAGGAAGACTTCTTGCAGAGTCCGCGGTACGCGATGGGTCTAACACGCAATAATCTTGCTTAAACCAAGATTAATCATTACCAAGCCACCCTATAACCTATTTCTCGACCCCAGGCGCCATAATTCGACTTCATCTTCTTCTTTCACCTGCAATTCACTTCTGGAAGCCATTGGAGCACATTAGGGAAGCTTGGGTTGAAGAACTTGAAGCTAGAAAACTTAAGGAGACCATTTCAAGTGCTTATCATCATCCTCAACACTCCCTAGCAACTAGAATCCTTTCATTTATCAGATCCAGAAGCTCCACCATTCATCTCAGTCTTTATCTCAGCGATTCGAAGGCATTTAATGTAGTTTTTGCCTCCATTCTACACAAATCTTGCACCTAAACCCACATGCATGATGAATCACTCACATGCAATCATTCACACATCACATGCACGAATTTCTCTTAATTCGAATCTGGGTTTGATGATGTTCCTATGACGATCCATGATTATGTCAACATGTATGTTGGTGATTTGGTCACAAATGGGTGGTTTTAGTAACATGCATGTACGATCCATGTTGTTTTATGTGATTTTTGATATTGAAATGTTGTTAGTTATGATATTAGATATGATTTAAGAGATCTAGAAGCGTTATTGTTATCAAGAAATGTTAAAGCATGATAGTTACTATAAATAGTAACTTTATTTATGCAATATGTGAATAAATGATTTAATGACCACATGCATGTGTTTAAATCTATGATTTATGCTTAAAAGGATGTTTTATGATGTTTATTGATGCATATGAGTTATTAGAATTGTTAAAAATGTTACTATAAATAGTAACTTTTTGTTATAAATTTCCTAGTAAATAATTAACTTGATGTTATAACATGATTGGTATGATTATATGGGCTTAACATGATGATATTAGGCTTCTTGATTCATTAGAATGATGAAAATATGTACGTTTGTTCCAAGTTTCCATACTTTGTTCGCACGACTTGTTCATAATATCCCGTCTTGGCTAAGTTGAGTTGCCATGATAATGTCAAGAGTCTTAGAAACATGTTTGAAATGATTAATGACGAATAGGACAAGGTGTTATGTGAACTTTCCATATTTAGTAACTTTTACACGTGAAACATGCTTAACCGGCTAATTGTGACTATGTGCTATGTGACAACATGCTCACTTAGGTTAAAGATGCATGATAGAATAATCGGAAAGTGATTTCTTGCTTGATTTGCCATGAATGAGAACTTTCCCGAAATAGGAACTTACTATAATTAGTAAGTTACCTCACGGATGTGACCTTGGTATCCGCACACTTCACACGACACTAAATCGCTCATTACACGATCACTTGAACCAAAACCGTCACCAACGGGTCGTTAGGTCAAACACGGTCAACACAACCCACATAACAACTTGGAGTTGTTAAACATGAACACGGTCCTGTGAGACCCACATGTATGTGAACATAAACTTATAATACCTATGTGATATAGGTAACTACTAGCCGGCGAGCTACACTGTTCTCGTAAGAGCACACTCTACTCAAACTCATGTGAGTTTACAGCCCCACTTTTACTCTTTAACTGTTTTGATAAACTCTTGGGGTGAGAATACTATGCAGCTGTTTTAGATATATGACTGGTATGTTGTAAAACTATTTTGAGTGTACACAGGTCCTCATTACCCTTACCGTTAGTTGTGAAACAAACGAGTCGTTATTACGTAGTACTACTGGGTTTGACTAGCCCCACTCGGCAACAACATTGACTAGAGGTCATAACGAGTGTAATATCGATGTTGATTTGGGTTCTGCGATGACCCATGGAGGCAAACGGAAACAGTCGAGTTTCGGTAGGATGACATGACACACTCATGGATCGTAGATCCAACAACTAAACTTAACATACCCAGTATATGTATGTTTACTATTTCTGTCTGTCTAAACCTATGAACTCACCAACTTTTTAGTTGACACTTTTCGCATGTATTCTCAGGTAACTAATGGAGCACACGCTAGGACACACAAGAGGAGTACAAGAAGAGTCGCATGCATTAGACTCTAGTCCTAGGCTTGTGTTGATGTGTTACTTTTAAAACAATTTAAACAATGTAGTGTTTGATACACTTTAATTTCCGCTGCTACACTTTACTTTTCCGCTGTTTAACTTTCCAACTTTTCCGCTGCTTTATTATGAAAACTTGTATTACTTTACAAAACTGTATGTGTGTAACTCATATAGAGTCGTTCTATATGACCATGAGCTGTGATCCTGGCCACGTCACACCCGCGCGGCCTGACATTGCACGTGGGAATTTGGAGGGTGTGACAGGGTGCCTTCGTGGGCACCAAAGCAAGCGTTAGTCGCATACGCGACCCTCTCCTTCTTGTGGTGCACGTTGTAGGATTTATTTTGTTTGTACTGCCTGATTACAGGCCGTCACTGCCAGCTCGCGTGCTGCCTCGCTGATTATTTTGCGAGTTATTACCACCGACAGCAGCAGCACGGAGCCATATATGGTGTGGCCTATATCACGCTGATAGGTCACACTATAGGTCACATACACCAGGACTTGATCGAGAATTTGGCTGACCTTGTCTTATTAGTCAGAATCGATCTCCAGACGCTCTTCGCTATGAAGATCATCCACGATTTTTCTGGTGTAGGGCTGAGGTTTTCCCTCTGACCCGGGGAGATATGGATCCCTCCCCAGCTACAAGTGATGGACGTAGACCGGGGGTGGAGGTAGAGGTGCTGGTGGAGAGGGTGACCATGATGGTGAGGCTGGTGGAGGAGAGGATGGCGGAGGCGAGGGGGTCGGGGTTAATGAGGAGCATGAGGGGGCGGCCGGAGGTCCTCACTACATAGGCAGCATCCACAGCGGTTGTACCAGACAGTGAGGCTTCCAGCACGTTTCGAGACGCTACTGCATGAGCTTGCTGCCCGATCCAGGGAGCATAATCGACTCCTAGCTCAACAGCACGACATGTTGCGCTAGCTGTCGATCGCGAGATCGATTGGTCCAGGTAGGGTAGCATTGAGCCTCCTCCCCTTCCGCCATCACCACCCCGATAAGATCCGTAATTTTATTTCATTTATTTGTAATATACAAACACAATTTATGTATATATTATGTGTTTTATTTTGATTGGTGGTTTATTTGTTTATATATGTATTGTGTTTTGTATCATTTTATATTTATTAAATAAAATAATATTAAATTGATGAATTTAATAATAAAAATGGCAAATGTTATAAATAAATCTTGTTAGTATTTAAAATTATTAACATTACCAAATTTTTTTAATTTAAAGTTTATAAAAAATTTAACTTTTTTGAACTTATATGTAGCTTATAGGCCTATACTTCACGTATAATTCTTCAACATTTTAATAAGAAATCCCTATACGCCACGTATAGATCTCTACGTGGCGTACAACACGGAATTTATCAATCACGTCGTGGAATTTAAGGTTGAAGTTGTCCATGGCGTGGCTGTACGTGGCGTACAACACGCACGACAACGAGGTGCAAGGGTGTGCTACGTACAGTGGCCGATGGGGTGTTTAATTAAAAAATGGGGTGTACAAATAACCATCCCCTTAGAATTACCTGATTGTTGGCCTTCACTGTTTCATTCTGACTTTATCCTTTATCATAAGGATTTTCATTATCCGAAATCTTTAGCCAAAAATTTAAATGTATCAAAAAAAAAATATTATCACAACTTGTATCATTTTGGGTAATATTCTTTTAATAACACACCTTTATAGCAATAATATGTGATAATCTATCAAGATCAAATCAAATTATTGATTTTTTAACTTCTTTGTTAAACAAATATAACACTTTGTTGTTTCATGTACGTACATATTAAATTCATGTGTGTTTAAGAGTTTACAGTACCAATATAAGTTTTTTATCAAAAAAAATATATACACTGGTGCAAGATTTAAAACCTTAAACAGGTGTAAACTTTTAAATGCATATAAATTTACACATACAATTGATATTGACGGATTATCACATATTATTATTATATGAGTTAGTTATTATATGATATGATCTATATTCTATTTTACATTTGAATAACTAGTTAGCACACGGCTTTTTTTTAGCACAACTCTCTAACTATTTGTATTTTCAAAAGAGTACAAAAACATAAACAATCAAATTTTCTTAAATATCAAGATAATAAAACAAAGTATTAGGCAATGTTTTCGTAATCATAATGGACGTCTCACAAGCCATTAGTTTGATTGGTTAGACTGAATTTAAGAACCGGATGATATAATAAATATGAAAAAAATTAGATAAATAAAAACCCATAAATCAATCATAATTAATGTTAAAACAAATATTATCATGTTAAAAAATATAGGGTTTGATTTTTATATTTCATTCATTGCATTTTAGCCAAAAAAAAAAAAGTTGGTTCGATCGTATGTCCAATTCCCAGTCTGACTAGTGAACCGGTTGGACCGACCAATTCATTTGAGGGCGGTTCACATGACTAATTAGGGTTGGCGACCCCTCTGGTTCCCGGTTCGACCGACCGATCCCGTTTTTAAAAACTGCTCATAGAAAGTCTTACCTAACAAAACTGAATCAAACAAACTAAAACTGAAAACACATCATGCCAAAAACTAATATAAGTAGATAAAGTTTAATGCAAATACATGATGGTATTTATCGGGTCAGACAACGGTTTATTCAGTTTATTGGATTGAATTATTTGGATTTGAAAATTTTTAGACTTGATCCGATCTTAAATTAAAATTTAATCAAACCCGAATTCATCCTAATAATAACCTGAATAAACTCTTTTTTTACATCCAAACAATCCAAATAACTTATATATATAACTATAATAAATAGGTTTTATTCTAGTTATTCGTATTGAATTTGGATATCCGATCCAAAAAACAAGATTTTGTATATCTGATATTATATCCGGATAAGACAAATGCATATCCGATCCGAATCTATCTAAATCTCTAATTCTATCCAATTTTTCAGATTTCGAATACGATTTGGTTTTTGAATTTTTTTTTGATTTTGGATATTTTGAATACCCATACAAATACCATTAGCAAACTTTGACCTATTATACATCTACAAATTTTAATTGTTTTTCCAAACCAAGCATGCATAAATAATTTTTTTTAAGTTAGAAAACACAGTCTTTAGATTTTGTTAACTATTTTTAAGTTAAAATCTGAACCAATAAAAGACGAGGGTCTACCCATTCTGATTCTAGGGGTTCCCGCAAATCTGGTGCGGCTTTGTCTTACCTCTGCTCGATGGACCCTGTTAAGACAATATACGTAGTATGTAGAATCATCGCTGTTTAAAAAAAAGTTACCTACTCAGTCTCAGCTTAAAAACACTTGTACCATCTGTCACACCCCTGAATTTCCACTTGTGGCGTTAGTCCACGTGGGTGTGTCGTGGCCAGAATCACAGCTCAAGGTCATATAGAAGAACTCTATATGCGTTTTCAAATCACAATGTTTGACATATAAGTTACAAAATAGTTTGCAGCGGAAAGTATAATATCATAGCAGCGGAAAAATATAATTGTTTCAACATGCAGCGGAAAGTAAATGTCATACATTACAAGTTTTAAATATAAGTAACAAAATAAATACTGTTTGTTCAAAGACACAAATGGAAATGCAAGCGGATCCTATGCTCAAATCCCCTAAGTGCATTCCTGTTCCGGGTGTCTGTCAGTTACCTGAGAATACAAGTTTAAGAAAAAGTGTTAACACAATGGTTGGTGAGTTCACAGGTTTTGATATATACATATAGTAATGGAAAACATGTGTCATGCTGTTTATCATAATGTTAGTACCAAGCCCTAGGCTCCAAGTGTTAGTGCGTTACTACCGAACTAGACTTGTTTGTCCTTGCCTCCGCTATGTCTCGTATACATAGCAAATCAGGTCAGAGTTTCACGGGTTATGACCTCCAATTAAAATTGTGCCCCGTGGGGTTAGTCACACCCAAACGGATCCATTCAAACCTACCACGTTGTTCGTACATTAACGGTAAGACTTTGTGAGGGCTTGTTACGAGTTCAACACCTAATGTTTGTCTAATAAACTAGCATACACAGTAAAAGGTTCTGGCAATCACTACAGAAATCTCTAGGGACACAGTTAAACCTGAGTACAGCTTACCATCCACAAACAGACGGTCAAAGCGAACGTACTATTCAAACCCTAGAAGATATGTTAAGAACTTGTATTTTGGATTTCAGTGGGAATTGGGATTCTCACTTGCCACTGATCGAATTCTCCTACAACAATAGTTACCACAGCAGTATCGGTTGTGCACCTTTTGAGGCTCTTTATGGTCGAAAATGTCGGTCACCGATCTGTTGGACTGAAATGGGAGACAATCGAATAACTGGGCCAAAACTTATTCAGGAAACCTTTGACAAGGTTGCCCTGATTCAACGAAGACTACAAGCTACAAGAAGCAGACATAAAAAATATGCCGACAAACGGCGCAAGCCGTTGGAATTCCAAGTGGGAGATCGTGTTATGTTGAAGGTTTCCCCATGGAAAGGTGTAGTACGCTTTGTTAAGAAAGGCAAATTAGCACCACGATACGTGGGACCGTTCGAAATCATCGAACGTATTGGTCCTGTGGCGTATAGACTGAGACTACCAGATGAACTCAGTGGTGTGCATGACGTGTTTCACGTCTCAAATTTAAAGAAATGCCTTGCTGATGAATCACTCGTCATTCCAATCGAAGAAATTCAAGTAGACGAACAGTTACACTTCATTGAAGAACCTTTAGAGATTATGGATCGAAAAGTTAAACAACTGAGGCGAAGCCGTATTCCGATTGTGATGGTTCGATGGAATTCAAGGCGCGGACCCGAGTTCACTTGGGAACGTGAAGATCACATGAAGTTAAAGTATCCCCAACTGTTTGAAGAGGAAGCTGTGCCCGATAACAACTCTTAAATTTCGGGACGAAATTTCTCTAACAAGGGGAGACTGTAACATCAGTGCCGGAACCGGCACCGGAACAGTGATCTCTACAGTAGAACGAACAGTAATCAGGTACGAACTATGTGAGTTCTATTTTATGTTATGATCATTTCATGTTTCAGTGTCATTTCATGTCATTAACGAACAAACTCAGAATCAGTTCAAAAAACGAAGTTCAGAACAACGATTTGTAAGTCAGATAATTATCTGGCGAGACAGAACCATCATGTGTTTAATTGTTAGGCTTTTATTATGTATAAACGTATGTGAGGCTTTACAAAATAAAACAACAACGGATATCGTTACGTGAATGCTAAACTGACGGATTATTCGTATACGTGACGATTTGTACGAATACATCTGAAAGTTTAACGTTCTGAATGATGTCCAATAATTAGAAAACCATATTGAAAAGCATAGTTATTTTCGTGTTTGTACGGGTGACGATCTGAACGAACGCGCACAATAACTACGCGATTCAATTTAAACGGTAAGTTAATTATTTCTGAAATTTTAAATAAATAAAAGATATTAGTTAATTTATTAGGAATCACAATCTAAAATGATTTTAGAAATTCTATTTTAAAAATCGAATCGTTTCGTTACGAAAACAACGAGAAACCGGCGTTTTTACGCGAAACCACGCGAAACCGAACGAACCCGGGTATTATACCATCATTTATGATGGCATTTATGGTCACACCAACCTCACCAACCAGCCATCACCATTCAAAATTCGTTCACCTCTCTCTCTCTCTCTACTCTCTCTAGAATCTTCATCCTCTCTCTAAGATTTTACACTCAAATCTCCACCATTTTGTGTGTTTTTGGTGTCTAAACGACCACAATCACTAGTAGAACACGAAAGTACAACCGATCTAAACGTTCCTCCATCATATTAGAGGTAAAGATTCAATCTTCATTCGAATTTTTAGGGTTTTTGAAACGCTTTGATCGATCACCTCTCCAACCTGTTTTGCATCCTTTCAAGCCTTAGGAAGTTCACGTTAGCATCTTAGAACAAGGTAGGAACAAGTGCTGATTCATCATTTAGCCACATAGATTGAAAACCATGGCTGCCATGATGATGAGTTCGAAGGTCGAATGAGGTTGCCCAGGTCAACGAATGACACAGGCCGAATGGCCTTAGCCACACTTCGGCCGAAGGGCCAGGTCTCTTTCGGCCACCCCTATTCGCCGAACCAGAGTCATTCGATCAGCCTCCCATTCGGTCAGGGTAGGTTCATTCGACAAATGTTCATCCGATCTGCCTTCATTCGGCCAAGCTTTTGCGAATGGACCCCTTCGGTTAATCACTCATTCGACAGCCTTTTATTCGGCCATGACACTCCATTCGGCCATCACCTAGTCGGGCTAAGCCATGCGAATGGGTGGAGCCTTACTCGAAATACAACCAATTCGGGCCAACCTTCATTCGATGACCATAATGGTTCGGTCATGAAGACTACGGTTGGTTAGGTTTGAGCCACAAGGTTTCATACTAGGGAGTGAGTGAATGTATGTGAGTGCATGGGACATGGTTATTGTGTGTGTGCATGAAATTTTATTAGGACCTCATGGTATGCACACATGAGTGTTATCTAAGGATTCAAACTTTGAGTAACATGGAAGCAAGGGCTATAGTTTCGTAAGACAAAGGCTTTTTAGAATACACTAATGGGGATTCATATGGAAACAAGAACCAAAGTCTAAGTACTTGGAGTTTGACTTGGGGTTAACATCCAATGCTTAGAATTTTCATAAGATAGTTATATGAACTATCTAGAATTAGGGTTTGAATGACAAAGGCTTTCAGGGAACACATTAAAAATCTAAACAAAAGTTTTAACGTCATTTGAGTTCAAAACACTTGGAGATCCATAGAAAATCAAAGACCAAGATCTAAAGTTATGGTGTTGATTTAACCATTAACACCTAATACCTAGACATTTCATGAGAATGTATAACTACCGTAGGTAGTTCAGTGGAACTATCTAGGATGGATTATACACCTAAACGATCAAGGAATCAAGAACGATGAAGATCTAGTGAAGGGCCAAGGTTAATCAATTGAGATTAACCTAAGCCCATCATGATAACTATATTTCATAACTTAATAATGTTTTTGAATAAAGAAATTGATTTATAAGTTTCACTAAATTAAATAAAAGTTTTTAAAACTTAAAAGTTTAATTAAATAAAAATAAATTAAAAACATTTTTATTAAAGACTTCTAATTAGTGATGTGGGATCAGGGTTAATTATGGGTAACGAGTTAGAGAAATTCAATGAAGTCAAAGAAGCACATTAGTAAATTAGGACACTTAGTTGCACACCGAGACCAAAGCCTTAGATACAACGTCTATTATAAACACTTATCGTATTCGAACCTTTTAAAACAACTCAGGTGCTAAAGATACATAAGCAACAGTCAAAGAGCGCGCATTATATTTTGCGATTCATTTGCACATCAACACAGGTGAGTTCATTGCCCCTTTTCTAAACATTTTTGTTTTAAAACGCGGGGCTGAGAAGCATGCGTAAATTGTTTTAATTAAATTGTTTACTTAATTGCTTTTAAATTGTATATGTTTAACATGTATAACTGTTTATTTTAGACTTTGTCTAGGTAAATTGTTTATTGGAATTAAAACAAGTTATCTACTCATCATGAGTACATAACTTTGCGAATCAAAGAACTAATTTCAAAGAACTAATTTCAAAGAACTAAAGATCTAAAACAAAGTACTATTTTCAACGATCTATTTCAAAGAACTATTTCAAGAGGGTGTTTTCAAAGAACTATTTCAAGAGGGTGTTTTCAAAGAACTAACGATCTATTTCAAAGAACTAACGATCTATTTCAAAGAACTATTTCAAGAGGGTGTTGTCAAAGAACTAACGATCTAACGAACTATTTACAAAGAACTATTTTGAGGAAAATCTGGGAAATATTCAAAGATAGCATGTGAACGGTCAATAACGGTCAAGAACGGTCAATAAAATCCTATTACTCAAAAGATGTCCTAGCTAGACTGATTGAGTATAGGTCGCATGCTTGATGATATTTACAGATCTCCTTTACTACTAAGTACTTGATTGTTACACTAGTCTACTCGAGTACGACCAAGGCCCAATCATTAGGACTTAGATTTTATTAAATTTTTATTTATTTATTTAATTAAGCATTTATTTCACTGTTGTACAATTGTTGTGGTTGATCATACTTGTGTGATGAACTTAAGGAATCAATAGGGATTTCAAATTGTTGTATATACAGGAACAAAGGACTGAAGAACACATGAGGTAATGGTAGGGGTAAAACGCTTAATTATCACTAATACCAATGTCCTATGCGGATTAGTATGTGGTGGGACGGCATCTGGGTGGGGTATGCCCTATATATAAGCATACCGATTTGGATGATACATATGATGTTAATGAGATTAAGGTTGTTACCCGAGGGTTTAACAAATGTCTTGAGAATACATTAGAACTATAGTGGAATGGAAGTGTAAGGTAGGTAAAAATGCTTAATTATCATTAACAACAGTGTCATATGCGCATTAGTATGTGGTGGGATGGCGTCTGGGCGGGTTGTAGGCTCGACTCAGGGGTATGCCCTATATATAAGCATACCGATGTAGATTACATGTGGAGTTAATGAGGTTAGGGTCTTTACCGAAGAAGGTTTTCAAATCATTTTCGATTACTAAACTATATGAACTCACCAACCATGTGTTGACTTGGTCTTTTTGGCATGACTTCTCAGGTGACGAACAGGTCAATTAAGAAGCTTATGCTTTTGGACTAGGACTTCAGATAGAAGACTTAGCATTTTTGGACCTGCATACTTTTGGAACATCATTATACAATTATTTTGTATATATTGTATAGTTACAAGATAAAAACCTTATGATGTTTATGGTAGATTTACATTGTTAAATTATAAACGATACTGATGTAATTTAACTTTGTAATTCTATTCTATTTAACATTTTCTCATTTATATCATGTGCAATGTAAACAATCTGATCATTACGATTATCACTCACGATATCACGCCCCGGGAACCTTCCGCCCGACGGGGAATCCGATCCAACCCCGCCGGCTCGGGGTGTGACATGAAACATGTTAAACCACTTAGCATGTTCAAAACATACAAAACATTCATAAACCGATATTTCTAAAAATAAAGTTACTATAAATAGTAACTTTGTCCTAAATGCATCAAATGATCATCCTAAGTGTTTCTAATCCATTTTTACTTCACAAATCATCATAATAAGACATTTATCATCATTTAAATATGTTCAAATAGTCAAAACCATAGTTTATCAATATTTGGGTAATAAAAGTTACTATATATAGTAACTATGCCAAAAATGATCATAATCAATATTAAAATCACATTCTAAGCATCAATATCATCCTATATACATTCTAATAGCAATCCATATGCATGCATGTTACCAATATCATCCATAATCCCATTTTGTAACTAAAAAGTTACTATTAATGGAAAGTTTATCAAAATACCATATTTTAACCATTTTAACAACTTTAAATCATATAATACATCATCGATAACATTTATAACCATCAAGAATTCATTTAACCATCTTAGATCATACATGCATGGCACTATTTCAACATTTCATGTTCAAATCATGCATTATAACGACACACATCATTATAGATAGTCATGAAACTTAATCTAAACATCATAGATCATCAAATATAGCTAACATATCATTAAACCCAGATTCAAAGATTAAGAAATTCGTGCATGTGATTCTAGTGAGCTTGCATGTGGGTTTTAACCCTTGCATGTGCGAAATATGGTGGTTTTAAGCCACGGGGAGTGTAGAACTACCTTCTAGAGCTTTGATATTTTTGAGATGATGATGAGAACAACTTCTAGATCTCCGGTTTCGTGATGTCTTGCAGCAACAAAGAGATGGTGTGGTGGTGGTCGATCTCCAACTTCCTTCTCAAGCTTCTTAGGTCCAATGGAGGTCTTCAATGGTTTCCTTGGGGTCTAATCAGGTGGTTTCAGAGAGAAATGATAGAGAGATAACGTGTTTGGCCGAAGGAAATGATGGTAAGGGGTAGAGTAGCCATAATCTTCTTGGTTTTATAAAGATTTGTCGCCTGGGCGGCGTCGTGTACCTCTGAGAGGGTCCAAGATCCTCTCAGCGTACCGCGATGGATTTCGGGATTCAAATTTCCCCGAGATCCTTCGCGTACCGCTATGCTATTCTTAGTGGGCCATCGTGTACCTTGATGGGTCCCAGAGGAGCCCAATAGGCCCAGTTTCATGGGTTTGATCCGTTCGTCGTCGTTTTCACGCTTACGAACTATCGTTTGGCCTCGTTTGAACTTCCAAGTTCAATGTTTGAGCATTTCGTGAGGTTTCTAGTGTTTTGTCACACGATGTGCTAAACGTTCACCAACGTTCGTGTGTTTTGACATATGTGTGCGATTTCTCGATAATTCCTCGAATTATCTTGTTTGTGTCAGTGTTCGTACTGTCGTGCCACGTGTCACACTAAAGTAAACTAATTCTAGTGCCACATGTACAAAAATCATTTAAATAAACATTTAAATAAATAAATTGCTGACCTGGAAATTACAAGGTGTCACACCATCTCTACAAGTTACTTTATAACTTAGGCCACACGGAGTGGATTCGGGAAAGAGCGGGGAAGAAACCGCCAAACCGGGGCCGGCCGGGAATACCGGGCCCTCGGAAACGGGGTGGGGTAAACCGAGGAGTGTTCACAGAATCAAGCCGAGGCCGAGGAGGGGAAAAAGAACCGTTGGAGTCGACTGTTGTGCTCCACTGCTCCATGCCGTTGGGATTTAAACAAAAAAAAATTCCAATTTTATTCCTATTTAAACAACTTTAAACAATCAACAGTCTCACACTTTTCTCTCATCTTCTACAATCTATACACTAAATTTATAAAATTTTCAAGTAAAATGGAAGGAGGTTCATCACGTGGTGGGTCGTCAAGCAAAAAATTTAGAAAACCACGACCAAAAAATATACAAACGGCTCAAATGAACCCGTTCATTTTTTTTGGTTGTATTCTTTTTTTATTTTAAATTTAATGAATCTTTTTTTATTTTATTATTATTATTATTTATTGTTAAAATAATTAATTAAAAATAAGATTTGAAAATGGGAAAAAAGTGGGACGACACCCTACAAAATGGGAAAAGTGGAGAAATCTGATGTGGCACTGATGTGACAGTGGGAAAAAGTGAGATGACTCCTTGTGGCCTTATAAGAGACCCATCAGTAACTCGCCTACTTTCTCTGAGTTTAGACCACTTGAAGGGAAAGTAGCAATAGAGTGCTTTGCCCTTATTTTACATATTTCACGAGGCAAAGATTCTTTTGGTAAATTTTTTGTATGAAATGAGAGAGAAGGTGAATAATTTCTCTTCTAAATATTTTGCTTGATTATAAAGGTGACTATGTAAAACTCCTTGTATAATATAAACAAGCAAGTATATAAATAGTTAATAAAAGTAGGCCTGTAAACAAATTGAACAGTTCGTGAACTGTTCGGCGGGAAGTTCGTTTCTATTCGTTTAATTAAATGAACGAACATGAATACACCTAGTGTTCGTTTATTTATGTTCGTTTATTTGTGTTCGTTAGTGTTCGTTAACTATGTAATATTAGTTTATGTTCGGTTAACTATCTAATTTATGAATTATATGTATTTAAATTTAAGAGATTTGCCGTTTGTATTCGTTTATGCTTGTTCAATTGTGTTCGTTTATATTTGTTAAATAGTGTTAATGTTCGTTCATGATTGTTCAATAGTGTTAAATAATGTTCATTTATGTTTGTTCGTTTATTTTGGTACGTTTGTGTTTATTTATGTTCATGAACAGTTCATTTAATTTTATTAATGAACGAAATTTTATTAATGAACGAACACAAACAAACACGAACACAAAAGTCATGTTCATTAATGTGTTTGTGTTCACTCGGTTCGTTTATAAGCCTAAATAGAAGGATGACAAAACCAATTTGTATAGGTTTAAGTGGGTGTTAACAAACTTACTCTATATCCTCTCCCTCTCTCTTCCTTAAAGAGTTGTATTAGGTTGAAGTGTGTTATATTAAATCCTAATATGTAATAATAAGTCATTTTTGTTCGCATACATATGCATACACACACTAGCACATATGCATATATACAAACAACACACATTTTTTGTAGTTTATTAAATAACTAATTACCTTGTCTAATAAATAAAATAACAAAGTAAAAATAATAAAAAGTAGTTTTATGGAAAGCTTGTAGGAAATCTAGATAACTTCCTACAATTTTCCAACAACACATAAAAACATTCTTTTTTTTTACTTTAATAAGTTATTCTGATTATTAGAATGTATAAACTAACTAAAAATTAAAAATTAATGTTGTGAGAAATTTACTTGAAATATAAATATTTTCTTACAATTTCAAACAAAACAAAAAAAAAAACTTTTTTAAAAAAAATTGTTAGAAATATAGATATTTTCATATAATTTTCATACAAAACTCAAAAAAAAATTAAAATTACTTAGATAAATAAAAAAAGAAATGAATTAGAAAAACTAAAATTGGTATTGTAGGAGTTTTGTAGGAAATTTAGATTGTTTCCTACAATTTTCCGACAAAACTTAATAATCACTAAATTAAATAGATTAAAATAAATTTTGTGGGAAGTTTATAGGAATCCTAGATATTTTCCTACAATTTTCCAACAATACGTAAAAACTTTTTTTTATTTGGCATTATAATTAAATAAGTTACTTTAATTAATAACTAATATCGACCATTTAAAAAATAAAACCTACCATTGTGGGAAATTTGTCGGAAATATAGATATTTTCCTACAGTTTTCTAACAAAAAGAAAAAAAAATGTATTGTTTCATGGGAAATTGGCCAAAATGTTGTCAGAAGATGTTTATATTTTGCTACGAAATAGTGCGAAAATTGTTTTTGTAGCTATTATTTAGGAAAAACGTAGGAAAATTTAGGGGTTTTTTTTTCAATTTCTCATAGGAAATTTGTCACTAACTCATGAGAAACTTTGTTTATTGGTATTTTGTAGGAAAAATTTACAGGAAATATTTAAATTTTTGTAGTGTCTGTAGCGATCACAATACGCATAATTACTTCTTAGAAGGCAATGACCATATTTAAAATTGTCCGACTCTTCAAAGGAGTTGATCACCTTTCTTTGACATACTATGTTAAGATAGTGCACCCCAATACAATCTCACAATCACTCTTGTAGTGATCATCTTACAAATTAATACGAAGGAAATACAATTTAATTGGTTATTTTAAATACTTACTTATTAGGACAAAAGTTAAAAAAAGTGAGACAAAGATTAATACTAGAACCATGGAATACCATGACATCAAATATAACTACATCATAACTTAACCGAAGATCACAGATCTTAGTCATTTTAGCACTAGTAACATTTGGATGACCTGCCTCTAGATATAACTTAGTTTTATTTATAAAGTTTCTTGTAGAAATAGTCATATAGTGATTTGCACAAGAGCCTACCACCTAATTACAATCAGTTCATACATTATAAACACTATACCAACCAAAGAGAAAACAAGTATTAAACAGATTTCTAGAAATATATACACACTTTACGTCCTACATGTTTGTCCATTTGACTCGACTAGTTTAAAATTTGACGGGTTGTAAAAGGTGAAGAAGCTGAAGTGCTGTTCTAGGACGACATCTTAAAAAACTTTTTTCATTAGATTAACAAACGGAATGTATAGAACTAAACACTAACATAAATATATTTAAACGATGAAACAAATTAACATATAACGGTTTATATATTAAGATTCATGATAGAATCTTAGGTGTGTCAAATAGTTTGCATATATATCGAGGAATATTACATTGTATTAAATAACTCACATGTATATTGAGGAATAATATAACTCTAAATAAAACAAAAAATCTAAAACATAAAAAAACATAAAAGTCGTATAGTTGAATATGAGTTGTAAGAAGTAGGCGTCAAAGAGTTGTATATTACCTAATGATCTATATATGCTAGTGTCATATAATACCAAATGACCCGTATGCAAACATGAATGATTGATGTTACATGCTGCAATTTTAATCATGAAAACAAACCCTATACATATCATATGGTACTATACGCCATGACACTTCTTAGAGTATCTATAACATGCCCCTAAAGTAGGGAACCATGTAATTTATGATTATTGAATTATGTCTGTTAAATATGTCGTTTAGAGGGAGAAACATATTATTATTATGGTATTTTTGTTACAAGTTATTAATCATATATGATGTATGATTATTTTTTTTATGGAATAAATGTTTTTTTTTCGGTTAATATTCTCTTATCTTGTATAGAAAGTTAACAACAAGATTCAATTAAATACCTACCAAAGGTACAAAAGAAATGAAGAAAAAGATGTATGTATAAAAGTTAAAAATACAAAAAAAGAATGTTAGAAATACATGCATGAAAAGACGAATAGTTTGGTTTGACTTTGATTAATTTGGTTAATAAGGGTACTAAACCAAAACAACAACTCATTTTTGGTTAATTTAATTTTTGGTCATTTTCAGACATTATAATGATTTTTTAAGCTATATCATGTAACAGTTATTAACTAATCAAGTTTATATAAATTATTTATCGTTCTTATAAAATCATTTTGACTGTCAGTTTTTTTTTTTTCAATTTTACCCTCATGTAAAAGATAACAAAAGTCATGGAATCATAATTAAGTTTAATTATAAGTACTAGTAATTCAATTCAAACTTTATAAATAATTTAACAAAAACATGAGTGGTTTTTATATTTGGAAAACAATACAAGTAACTTTATTTGAACAATATTACAACTTTATTACTATTTCATGGATTTTCTCTCTTTTCTTCTTATCCATTCTTGTTAATTATAACGGTCTTATTTACTATTAATAGTTTCATATGTAAGTTGGATCTTATTCTTGTATTATTAAACCATTTAACTTATACAACATGTCAACATAACATTAAAGTAACGATTTTATGTTTTATTTAAAAAATATATATATCTCCTTGGATTAAATACATCTTTCAAAAATTTAACAGGAAAAGCCATTATTACATGTTAAGTCACTGACTACTTTAAAATTACATTTAATTCAACAACTTAATTAGTAAAGTCAACATGCAAAGTAAACCTTTTTTTATTGTCTTTTTTTTTGTTGTTGTAAGACCAACATTCAAAATAAATATACTAGTTGAAGTTATGAAGGAGCAGCTGCTCTTGAGTTTCATTATTACAATCCATTTGACAAGTGTTTTAATTGGTAATAGTGTCGTGATAAAATATTTAAGGCAATTAATAAATTTTGTAAATGCAATATTGATCATGGGGGTTCATTAAATTATTTTACAGAAAAATGCTTTGGCATAAATTATTTTTTGAAAATGTCAAAAATATGAAAGTATTGCAGAAAGAGCGATCATGGGGGTTTAACCACTAGAAGTTAACTACCTATCTACAAGTTCATAACAAATGAGGCATTGACTCAATAGTACCCCAAGATTATTTCAAATGAGAGGTCTTGGGTTCAAATCTCTCCCGCAGCGAAAAAAGGGTCTGAGGGAGTCAGGGGTTTTTCCAGTGGAGTTTCCTCCTGGGGTGGTTGTGGTGGCTCAAGGGAGGTCCATGTAACTAGACCTTGGTGACATGGTCTGGAAACAGTGGGTTTACACGATTGAGATCTTCGCCGTTCAAAAAAAAATCTACAAGTCCATAACATTGTAGAGATGGTCAATATGATATATAACGATAATCACATTAATGTGTGGTTAAGGCTGACTATAATATTTCAATATTAGAAAACCTTGTATTTATCTTTTTATCTTTGTAAATGAAAGCATCATTTGATTAAAGCTAACTAACACGATATATTTAGTCTGTTAGTTACTTGATGAAAATAATTATAAATAAATTAAGAGGACAAGTATAATTACCCTTAGATGTATATTAATGTTATAAAAGTTATTAGAGACCTTTCAGTATTTCTTATAACTAACAAACATTATGAGAGATCTTTAGTATTACTCATAAACACTACAAGAACACATTATTGTTCCTAATGAGCTTCCATCAAGATTAAGCATCATGACAAAGATCTATATGACTTTATCATCATCATTATCGAAGTTCATGTTACTCACAAGTAACTCTTACTATATTTTAATGTTTGATTATTTTAAGGATTCAATCAACACACGATTATAATCTCTTTTGTATTACAAAACAATAAATCACTCTTTCTAGAAAACAAATTACAATGCAATATATGTTATCACTTACACAACTTTAGTTGATTCCAATAACTATCTATGAAAGAATCAAATTGAAGTAGGTGGTATGATGAGCATGATACTTTAAAACAAATTTCCCAATTATTCGTTGCCTATCAAGTTGGGTACAACAACTAGAGTTTTTGTCTAACTTTTGTGCAATAGAATGGGTTTAGGTATGTGTTTTCTTAGTGATCAAAATGACTTACTAAACATTTTGACCAAAATGAAGAGATGAAGTGCATAGATGTGATAGTAAAACCAAGATTAATGAACTAACTAAACATTTTGGTCTATTTCTTTTATAAATGTAAAAGTGTAGAATGACTGCATCAAGATATTGTGTGTTGCCTATGATGGATTATCTATCAAGGAACTCACAACTTTGTTTTCTTATGACGAGTTGCTTGTCCAAGAAAAATGTGTCTTTATAAAGAATGTATCCACCTTCTTATAACAAATATTTCATTCCATACCCCAACTGATGTGAGACATTACAATCCACCCTCATTACGAAGCTTAGCGCCCTCACTAGCACATCAATCCAACTCTTTTCTCCAGTACCATTTGTAATCGTCCAGAACAACTGCACCAACATATTATTTGCTTTACCCTTGATGGATTGCCCATTCAGGAACTCACATGTTGTTTTCACACTATGAGTTGCTGATACAGACAAACTATGTCTTGATAGAGAAGGCATCAACCTTCTTGTAAAGAAGGTTTTGTTCTCACTCAAACTAACATGAGATATTATAAAAATACTTCAATATTTGTTCAAACATATGTGTGGTATAACTTTGCATATTCATTCCTTTTAGTTTTGTTTCAATCACACCATTTTAAACATTCATTTTAAAAATACATCTAGTTATTATATTTCAGCAAAAATGTTGGCCTTGAGTTAAACTTGGCGTTTATGCGAACAACAAAGCATGCAACGCATGCTTTAATTGTGAATCTTCTACTTTAAAGTTTGTCGCATACTTTTAAATTTGTGCGACAAACTCTGTCCTCAATAATCCATTATACAATTGTGACGACAATCAAATTAAATACCCCTTCAAGATATTGTTTTTTACAATCCATTTAATAAATGTATAATTGGCAATAGTGACATGATAAGGTATTTAAAGACAATTAATATCAATTTTAAATGTGGTATTAATTGTTCAGTGAATTAGTTGTATATAAATGTTTATGTTATACTCATTTAATATGACACAATACTTTTTTCTAAATAAAGTAACTTTGAAGTAGTTCATTTGTCATGCTATGCTAGTGGTTGAACTGCAAAAGGTTAACCCACTATATATGTCTTAGTGCTTGTACTATTATATTAGACTAAGAGGTTGTTTAATAGTCTGTTAATAGTTATTAAGAGACCCACTTTTAATGATTCATAGCCCTTAATCACTGACGGATCCAGGAAATTTTTTCAGTAAATTCATTATTTTCAAACGCTTCAATTAGATAGGACCTGAAATTAAATTTTATAGGTTGGTTTGACAGTTCAGGTCTTGTAATGTCATCACGTAACAACAGTGCGATATATTAAATAAATAACTTAAAATATATTTTCATTAAAGAGTTTGGAGGTGCTTGATGCAAATACATTTAAGAATTCTAAGATCTGGACCAAGCAGGAGTCAACAGGGCCAAGCCCCCTTTTAGGGTCCGGCAGAGCACCAGAGCCCCTAGTGGTGGTTCTGCTGGTCAATCAATGGGCATGGGTCAAGGGGCAGCGCCCTTTGTGAGATTCAGAGCAACGCCTCAAAACCTAGACGAAATTTGCAAAGTTTATATGACCGTAATTAACTTGACTCGCGAATTTAACCGCCAATAACTACAATTTTGCTTTGTGATATTTCACAGAGATGAAATCGACAAAAGAATATACGGATAATTCATATATGTTCATAGAAGTTGTCACACCCCGGGCCGGCGGGAACGGATCGTGTTTTTCCCGTCGGGCGGAAGGTTTCCCGGGGCGCGATATCTTTGGGTGATAATCAAATGATCAGATTGTTTACATAGCACATGATAAATAAATGAGAAATTGCTAACACATCCATAATATAGAATTACAAGATTAAATTACACAGTATCGTTCATAATTTAATCAAGTAAATCTACCAAAAAGAATCAATGTAACTATATCTTGTATCTGTACAAGATACACAAAAGATGATTCATGTTCTTGTTCCCAAAAGCATGCAACACAAAATAAAGCTAGGTCTTCTAAAAGTCCACTAGCTTAATTCTTGCATATAAGTATCTACACCTGATCATCACCTGAGAAACATATAATTTAAACAAAGTCAACGCTAGGTTGGTGAGTTCATATGCCCCCTTTTACTTTAATCTTAACTGATTTTAACTCTCGGGGTTGAGAAACATGTTTACTTTTAATTATTTAAAAGTTTTACTTAACATGTTAGTTATACTCTGATTAAATGATATTAAATTGTTTATTATCATATATCATTGTATGCATGCTTGTATGATTATGAGATAACAGGGAAACTCAGATGATTATGATAAGATAATTTCTTAAGCATCAACACATTACAATAACTTAGTTATAAGATGATAACTTATAACATTTAGTTATTTCCGCATGAGCAAATACTTAGACCATTTACATCTAATTGTATAATGAGAACAATCCCACATTGAGACTTTGGGAACACATGGATTTCAGTAAATGATGATCATGATAACGTAACTTCATGGGATTCTTATCATTTACAGTAAATGATGATCATGATAACGTAACTTTATGGGATTCTTATCATTTACACATAATTAACATAATGTAATAAGACAAGTTCTTATTCGACTTTGTTAAGTACACGAGAACAATCCCACATTGAGACTTTGGGAACACATGGATTTCAGTAAATGATGATCATGATAACGTAACTTCATGGGATTCTTATCATTTACAGTAAATGATGATCATGATAACGTAACTTCATGGGATTCTTATCATTTACACATAATTAACATAATGTAATAAGACAAGTTCTTATTCGACCTTGTTAAGTACACGAGAACAATCCCACACGGATACTTTGGGATCACACGGAATTCCACTCCAGCGCGGCTGGCTAATCCCACATGGGTTGAGTAAGGGGAACGAAACTTCCTTATAAGAGGGAGTGGAGACCTTCTCTATTGGACGCGTTTTGGGCTTAGTTGGCTGTGGAGCACATGAAAACTCCACGGTTAAGCGTGCTCAGGTGGCAGCAATCCAGGGATGGGTGACCTCCCTGGGAAGTTTTCACCCGGGTAACCAAAAGCAAATCCGTGAGTCCGGTGGGGCAGAGCGGACAATATCCAATACGGCCGGCTGTTACAGATGGTATCAGAGACAGGGGCCGAATCCATGTGATCAGCGAGGACGCTGATTCCCCAGTGGGGGAGGAATTCCACTCCAGCGCGGCTGGCTAATCCCACATGGGTTGAGTAAGGGGAACGAAACTTCCTTATAAGAGGGAGTGGAGACCTTCTCTATTGGACGCGTTTTGGGCTTAGTTGGCTGTGGAGCACATGAAAACTCCACAGTTAAGCGTGCTCAGGTGGCAGCAATCCAGGGATGGGTGACCTCCCTGGGAAGTTTTCACCCGGGTAACCAAAAGCAAATCCGTGAGTCCGGTGGGGCAGAGCGGACAATATCCAATACGGCCGGCTGTTACAGAAGTTCTTTGGATTATCTTAAATCAAATTTCCTTATATATTCACAAAGAACACTTAAGGATTTTAACACGATTATATAGAAATACAATCATTGATTATCGAGAATTGTCACAAAGAACACTTATTCCATTCAAGTTGACAAACTGCTGAGAAATTACATTAAGGATTAACTTTTAAAAATATTAGTGAGTTCACGTTACATTTTACGTTTTTCGAAAACACAAAACTCCTACTAAATATTCGGAACACGGTGGGTTCTGATGAACCCACACCCAAAGCTTTAGATTCGTCACTGCTCTTAATAGCTAAGAGATAATATTAAGTCTAAATAGTTAGATGCAACCTTTTAATGTTATCTCTTAATCATTTAAACTTAATGTTACTTTTTAATTATTAAGATATTATGAACCATTAAAAGGTACCCTCTTAATGATCATTAAGAGGCTAATAAACAACCTCTAACTTGTACTCAAGTTCAATAACTCTCAAATATCTTAAATAAATCAAGATTTTTCTTTTTTTGAGTGGCCTTTAACTCCCCATTTTTGTCTCGTTTAAAATTACATACAATACATATATAGGTACTTATACATGAACATGGCGCCTTGCCCAAGAGACCGAGTGCATGCCAAGGTTTATTAGTTATTACAATTACTTGAAATGTGTTTGGATAACATCGTTTATTGTGTTTACTTTAACAAATATACAACAATAAAAGACGCGATACAAAAGTATGTAAGTTATAAAATGCGTATATACACCATAATGTAAACTACTATCTATAGCTATAAAAATCAGTAATAAATAAGAAGGCTACATGATACATATGATTTCATTAACAAGGTATAACAATCGGCATAGTAGCTATATTTTTGTACATAAACTCAAGATTTTAAGCTAACTTTGGGGTTTCGTGTGTTATCAAACAAAAAATTTGAAGGTTTGCTAAGTATTCCATCTTTATGTTTAAATTATTTTTTTTAATTTTTTTTCTTTCATCGGTCCAAGATGTAGCATGTTTTGATGAAAAAAATCAACACCACTATATGCAGAACTAATAATAACACTGCTAAAAATGTTTTAATTGTATAAAACTTAGTTTAATATGCAATTAAACTCCTTAATTCTAGTTAAATGACAAGCCCTTATTTTATCGGACATGGTTATTTAAAGAAAGTTTGAGGGGCCAAACTTGCTAAGACAAAAGACTTGGGGGTGTGGATGCCATTTTCTGTCCTTCCATATTATATAATATATATAAATTTGCTCAATGATTAGCAAATGTTGAGATGGCCGAGTTGGTCTAAGGCGCCAGATTAAGGTTCTGGTCCGAAAGGGCGTGGGTTCAAATCCCACTCTCAACATAATTTTTAACTTTTTAACTTTTTATTCATTAATCTAATCAATCCAAAATGAATTACGGAAGCAAGGGAGTGCAGGGCCGGCCCAATGGGCTTGACAACCTAGGCCTCCGCCTAGGGCCCCCAAATTATAAAGGGCCCCTCAAAATATACCAATTGGGCTTATATATATGTTGGGTTTGGTGTGTTTGGGGATTCTACTGGGCTTTGGGGACATGCGTTGGGCTTCAAAAGCTGAAAAAGAAAAGGGCGGTGGGTTTGTGGGCAATTGCACCAGCCGACAAAATAAACGCTTCATCACTCATCAGTTCATCCGATTGAGAGATTGGAAGACTAGGGCATTGGCACTTCACGCTTGCTATGCACAGATTACTAATCGCCGGCGTCCCTTCGATTTCACCATTGTTGGAATCGAAGCATCATGGAAGCCGTTAACCCCCATACCCCGTCGCCTGCGCTCAGTCACCTCTCAATCTTCACGAATCAATCGACTAATCGACACCCAAATCATCTAATCTTCACAATTCACGAACGACAAACCATCCGTATTCCGACACTTGTGGTTCGGTCGCTTACTCGCTTACAGCCTTACACAGTTACACGAACCAATTTTTGTCTAATTGCCTGCTCAAGTTTGTCAAGTTTGTTTCTCTCAACTCTCAAGTCTCAATCTTCACGAACCAATTGTTGTTTACTGAAGTTTGTTCCTCTCAAATTATCAAATTTTGTCTGCTTTGCTTACAAGTTGCAGGCTTACAACGTTGAGCCTTACATGAAGTAATTTGATAATTGGCTAATTTGTTCAATTATTTATTGCTCCTAATTAACTAATTTGTTTACTGTGTTTAATTTTGCCATTTTGCTTCCATTTGTTTGATTAATCTTGCCATTTTGCCATTTGTTTACTGTGTTTAATTTTGCCATTTTGCTGCATTTTATTTTAATGTTTTGCTTGATTCATATAGGTCTTAAGTAAGTAAGTTGATTGCCATATGTGTATAGCAGGATAACAGTTTAAGTGTTTTGCTTGATTCATATAGATTTTACTTAAGTATTGTTTTAGTATTTTGTTTACAGATTTCCCCCTTTAGTGATTCATTTTGTCAAATAGTAATAGGAAATATGAATTTGGATCATCAAAAAGGAAGAAATTAAAACTAGATGCTATAGTTGAAAAAGAAAGAGGATCATTCTTAAAATACTTTACAAAAAACATTGCAAATAATGAACAACAAAATTCAAATAATGAACATAACTATTATATATGAGAGAAGGGCCTCGGATTGAAATTTCGCCTAGGGCCCCAAAAAACCTTGAGACGGCCCTGAGGGAGTGCTCAACAAAAGAGATATAAAGAAAAAAGAGACAAAACTCAAATCAACTATTAATCAAATCACTTAAAAAAACAAAAAAAAGGTTACTATTTCTTTTTACTTGCATTTTAATTATATAGTATAATTAGTATAAAATTATAGAGATGATCAACTTTAAACGATAACTTTGAGCCGGGGACTCTTTCGGAGCAGCCTCTCTATCCCAATTGGGATAAGGGTAAGGTTTGTATCTATCATTCCCTTCAGACCCTACTGAAAAGTGGAAATATACTGAGTAAGGTTGTTGTTGTTGTTGTTGTTGTAGTATAACTAGTATAAACTATTTTAAGATTAAAACTAATAGTAATATTGTTCCTTCTCGAATGAGATAGGGGAGGAGCCACACCTACGATCTTTCAAAGATCACCATGTGCTCTTTCAGCCACCGTTGGAACCAATGAAGCGAATGGAAAAAAACTACCAATACTAACCCACGGTTTTTTACTAACTCAAATAACTTCGTCAAAATCAAGTCAAATCTTGGATTTTCCTGAAAATCATTGTAACATATTTAGAACATAAACGGTTATGGATTTATGTTCTACAATAATGCAACTGTTTAGACCCAAAAAAAACTTACAACGATGTTAGCTATTAAACGGTGGTAGATTTATGTTCTACATGTGTTACAATAGTGTAAGAAAAAAGAAACACAAGATTTGGCTTAACCTTGACAAAGTTATTTGGGTTAGTATAAAAACAGTGAGTTATATTTTATTCCCAATCACATACACAAAACTGTGGGTTATATTTTTTCTCTAAGAAATCGGGTTTTCTTATGATACAAAGTGTGTGTATGTGTATATATTTCTTTGTCTACTTGTATCCTACTTAATTTGATTTGATGCTCAATCATACTAAAAATTTGAACACAAATAGAAAAAGAAAATATTTTTCGACTACATAAAACGGAATATTTTTGAGCATCGAAAGTTGGATAAGAGGGTCCGTGTTTTATGCAAGGATCGACCGGGTCCAACTTTTTCAATTTATTTTCTCTTAGTTTTTTTTTTTTAAAAAAAAACACAAATAATATTTTTCTCTAACATTTAAACTAACCTCTTGCATTCTCATAACCATAGATACTTAATACTTTTATATTCTTATTCTTAATTGTATCAAAAGTCAAAACAATGTTACTCTTATAAATGGCTTTTTTGTATTCTTAATATATTACTTGTTCTCATCTAATTTAACGCATCTATAACATTTAATATATATGTATTAATACAAATTTTAATTAAATTTAAATGTGTTATAAGAATATTTAAAGGGATAAGAATATTTTAATTAAATTAACATTTATTAATTGCATTACATAAAAATATTAACGCATAGTTGATAAAAGTTAAAAATTAAAACATAATTTCTAATTATTACATCAATTTTTTTAACATATTTTGAAAATTTATGTATTAACAAATTATATTATATTTTATATAATATGTGCAAAATATAAGTTTAGTTAAACTATATAACGTAAATAATGTATTAACAAATTATATTATATATAACATATTATTGTTTCCAACCAATGTAATACATGAGATTTTAACCTAATATGTGTATAGGGCATGAAAGTTTTTATAACCCATCAAATATAAGATAACTCATTAACTAAATCTAATTGAATCTAATTTTAGATCCAATAGTTGGTATTAACTTAACAATAAAAAAATATATTATATTAGGTTTTAATAAGAGAAGGGTATTCTTGTAATATATTTTAATTTTTTATATAAAGTTACCCCCTCTTTTTTTAAAATTCATAACTTTTTTATACTATATTATTTTTTTAAAAAAATTCACAATTATACTCGTCTCATTTTTCTCTTTAATTCCGTTATAATCTCGACTATTTTTTTAGATGCCCTGTATTTACATCATTGTAACAAGCTTAAAGATAACAAATTTATTTGAAATTTTTTCTAACAATGGTAAATTACAGTGATGTAATTTGCATTGATGTAATTTACAATGATGTAACACATTTTTTATTCAATTTAACGTGATGTAATTTATAGTGATGTAACACATTTAATTCCGTTATAGTCTCAACTATTTTTTATATTTTTTTGGATGCCATGTATTTACATCATTGTAACGAGTTTAAAGTTAACAAATTTATTTGAAATTTTTTTTCTTACAATGGTAAATTACAGTGATGTAATTTACATTGATGTAATTTACAGTGAAGTAACATATTTTTTACAGAGATGTAACTTATTATTTGCAGTGATGTAATTTTTATATTTAATTCAGTTTTAATCTAAACTAGTTTTTTATTTCTTTTTCCAAATATCCCGCTTTACATCGATGTAACGAACATAAACGTGACACATTATTTTAATTTTATAGTATAATGGTGCAATGTTTTTAAAAAATTAATACGTTTGTACATACAATGGTGCAATTTTAAAAAAAAATAATATAATATAAAAAAGTTATAAAGAAGAACCAAGTTCAAACAAGAAGAGCAAAACCAACAATGGTACTATCCATAATCTTGCTACTATATTCTTTATAAAAATATAAAGTTTTGATTAAACTTGCAGTGTTGTAACATATTTATTTAATTTCTTACTTTTTTTTACTTTCAACTTACAATGATGTAACCAATTTATTAAAGTTCAATTTATATGTTCGTACATACAAACTTACATTATTGTAATATAACTATTAGGATACCAACAATAGTACTATCTATAATCTTGCTACTATTTTAATTTTACTTACATTATTGTAATTATAATACAACATTAACATATTAAAAAATTCACTACAAAAATAATTAATACATTTAAAATCATGACCTAAGAAAGGAAAAAAAAAATTGCAAGAAAAATATCGTTCAAAAAAGCATTTTACATGAATGTAAAGAAACAAATAAAAAATTATTTACATAAAAAAATAAAAAATAAAAAAATACATTATTTACGTCATTGTAACCCTCCTAAAAAGAAGAAACAACAAAACTTGAAATTAAAAAATAAATTATTTACATCATTGTAACCCTCATAAAAAAATAAAAAAATACATAATTAAAAATACATTAAGTTCATTGATTGTAAAAAAAATACATTATTAAAAATACTCAATTGTAAAATAAGGTCGATGGTGTATTTGTCTATCGTATTGCGTAATATAATACTTGAAGATGAGGGTTGATTAATTTGTCAAAATGAAGAAGACGGTAACGAACCACCAACTTTAGAAATTAGTGACCAATAAAGAGAAGCTGATATACTGACTAACTGACGTAACATCATCAAGAAAAATACGAGGCCCTTCGCTTAGATTTGGTGGATTGCATCGACATAAGATCGAGTGGATATACGTTGTTTTTTAAATGTTATCATTTTATTTATTTATTTATTTTGTAATGTTTTTAATTAGTATTAGTTTTAGTTTATGTTTTTATTGTTGTTTAAAAAAACAGTAAATATTATTTGTATTTAAAAATCGGTTTATTCAAAAAAAAAATGAAATTAAAATAAAAGAGGAGAGGTTGAAAGTGGAGGGTATCTTTAACATAGGTAAAAACTGAAAAAAGTGAGAATGAGTATAACACATAGCCAAATAAGAGGATACAAACAATACCATGAGAAGACAAGTATACCATATAACCTATACTAAATTGACAAACAAAAAAAAATCAAAAATCAGAAAAAAAATCAAAAACAAAAACACTAAGAAATTTGATATTTTGGCAGTGCAGCCATCAATGCAAATGCTTGATGATAATACAAGTGACAACGAGCTTTTCGTGTGAGATTTGAAATCATAGATGGAATTAAAAGCTTTAAAAAACATGTCAAGTTGATAAATCCATTAAACTCTATAATCATAAATGACAATACTATCAATAAGTAGACCGGATAATAAATGATAAACAACTCCTAAATATCATATCATATCAAACTAAATAAGATACAATAGCATAGAGATAGGTGCATCATATACTAGAACTTCATGAATGAAAATTAAATATTATGGAATCATTTTAGCTACATTTTGATGTAAATGTAACACATTAGGGAATACTATCACATTACAAATGCTTTATGGTGATATAAGCAAGTTTTTTGCAGTAATATTTGATAACACAAAAGAAAATTAATTAAACCTAGGATAAATCTTAAATCTTAATTACAATAAATAAAAATATTGCAGGGTACGTATTATCGTATTATGCACTCGATTTTTTGTTTTCCTTGTTCCTCTCTTACTTTATATTATGTTGTTTATATTCTTAATTAATAACATCTCATAAACGCATTTTGAATTTTCATGATAGTATATGCTTCTTCGTTTCTTAAATACAACTTTTTCTTCGAACCAACCACTTTACATCCCAATAATAAGAAATATATTAATGATTTAATATATGTAATACACGAGTTATAATATATTATAATAATAGAAAATTCAACTAAATGATATAATCATGTGGACATACGCTAATAAATGACTTCTAATCAATATAATAAATAGCATATGAATAGTATTGTGGGACCATTATAGAGTCCAAGTTGGTCTTGTATTTTACTATTATTTCACTCTTTGTCTTTATGTTTAATAAATTACCCATATTTTTTTTTTGAACGGCATTTGATTTCAACGTGTGAACCACTGATTTTCAGGCCATGTTACCAAGGTCTAGTTACAATTAGTCTTTATGTGAGGATAATTTGGTGACATAAGAACTATATATATTACAAAAGTTTAAAATTTGAGATCATATGTGTAATTTATGAAACCTATGAAGTAAGAGTAAAATACTAACAAATCACATGTATCATATTGGTAATTTATTCTAAATAAATTATATAATTGAAAGAATTTCATTACATAAAAACAATATAAGATAACATTACATTTACAATTTATAAATCTATACACACTTTTTTGTATACTCTATTTTTTTATTTAGCTTGCAATTAAGAAATTTCTTAATGTATTTAAGCTTATGTTATTAGTTTAAAAAGTAAGTAAGTTGTTATCAATTGACATAAAACAAAATACATGATTGTTATTAGAGGTGCACAAAAAACCCAGTTTTTCATACCGGACCCGGTCGAAAACCCATACCCGATTCATACCCGAACCCGGCCATACCCGATTCCAACCCGAAAAACCCGTCGGGCCCTACCCGGGTATACCTTTTGGAATTGAGTCTGGTTCCAACCGGCCAGACCCGACTCGAACCCGACCTGAAAAACCCAACCCGGAACTGGTTTTTACCATTTTTTTGAAAACTAGTCGGTTTTTCGAATTTCTAGCCGGTTGTGACCGTTTGAGACCATTTTTTCAAAAAAGTAAAATTATAAAAAAAATAATAAATATTCAAAATCATATTTTAAAAAACTGAAAAAAATGCATGACTAATTAAATCAAAATTTTTTATTTTTATGTATAAAAAATACGTAAGCTAGATTAATTAAATGAGATAGAATGTAATTAGCTACCTTTTCTTCTATAATTTAATATAATTTTAAGAAACATTTTCTCTATATTGATTAGAAACAAAATCGCACAAAATAAATAAAATCTCAAGAAACATATTTTTTCAAACAGGTACAACATCAAAATATGCAAATTGAAAAAGAGTAAATTACGGTTTTGACCCATGTGGTTTAAGTGTTTTAACTATTTCAATCAAAAATAAATATTTTATCAATGCAATCCCTTGTGGTTTAAACAACTAACAGTTAACATTTTCGGTAAAGGAGCAAACAATAAGAATGTATGAAGCATCTAGGTTAACAATGCCAGTCATATCAACGTCTTCATCTGATCCTTCAAGGCTGATATGCAATTAGATAAATTTGTATAATTATTTATTTTAGAATTGTTTAATTTTAAGAAAGTAAAAAAAAAATCAACCAATACCTAGTTATGGGTTTTAATACCTTACCCGACCCTAACCGGGTACCATAGGGTATGCCTTGAAACTGTACCCAGTTGTACCTGATTTTAGAAAACCCGGGACCGGTTTTTGAAAAAACCCGAAATGTGCACCACTAATTGTTATTAGTAGGGTTATACACTGTACTATAAATTAATTAGAAAATTTTTAAAATAAAAATTCCGTAAACTTTGTTGATTTTATTAATAAAATTAAGTTAAAGTATGATTTTTATTTAAGTAATGAAGATGAATAAAATAAAAATAATGATTAGCAGACTAACACATGATATCTTTTAAAATCAGTTATTAGTATAGATATTATGTAGAAGGAAAAAATAACAAAATAACGTAATATGAAAGCGGTGAAGATGAGAGGTAGAGGTGCACAAATCGGGTTTTTTTTGGAACCGGTTCCGGTTTTAGTTTCGGGTTTCGACCGGTTCCGGTTCGGGTTTTCGCCTGTTCTAGCTCGGGTTTTGGCCGGGTACAGGTGGAACTAGTTCCGGTTTTCCCGGTTCCGTTTCGGTTTTACTTTGTCTAAAAAAACCAAACCCTTTTGTACCCATCAGTTCGGGTATGACCGGTTCCGGTTTTTGAGAGGTGCATAACTAGCCCATGCAAAAAGAACCTTAATGCACATCCCACTATCCCAGCCCAGCATCAAACTAAAACTAGTCCAATTCAATGAATTCATTGGTTGGCCCACGAGGAACCAAAATTGGCCCACAACAGTTAAATGAGAGCCAGAACTGGACCACTGGCCCAGTGGCCAGTGTCAGGATAAATTTTTTTTAGAAATATACTAAACATAAAAGTCCTTTATTTATTTCTACTTCTTAGTTCTTACAAACAAAAGAAAAAAAGTGCTAAAAAATCTTAATTTTTCAACCTAATACTTTTTATTTTTATTTTACTCATCGTCTAGGTCCTCTACATTTGCGAATGAACTGATTCATCAAATGTTAATGTTTTATCAGATACTCCAAAAGATAGCATGTGATTCACATTTTTATCGTGTGCTTTTGTTTCAAGTATTATTTTGCCTTCGAGACTTGTTTGTTGTTGTATATGATCAATTCCTGGTGTCAGAACGATCCTTCAATTAAGAGGCACGTTTCCAATGACTCTTGGTTAATTCTTATTCTTTGTATCAATAAAACAATCACTTAAAGAAAATGCATGTTCTATAGCTACTATGTAAAGCTTAAATTGTAAAAAAATCACGAAACATAGCAGATATAATTAGAAATTGGGGTGCATTTTCACCACGGGCGGATGGACATATATAGGACCGTATCCCGGGACAACAATGATTTTTCAGTGTATATGGACATTTATAAATTGTATTCAAGTAAGATCATCGGTTTTTAGACTAATGATAACATTGGGAAAAACAAGAAAACAAATTGATTATCCGTTAGTCTACGTTTACCCAAGTTGTCAATTAAGAAGCATGTGAGGACATAATTGCGTAATAGGATGGAAGACGGATACATGAGCGATTTTTGCATTTTTTGTGTTAAAAAAAATTATACCGAATTTTGTATTATTCGTTTTTTTTATTTCTATTCATTATTTTTGTTGAATTTTTTTTATCATGTGATGAGCATTATCCAAACTAAACAATAAAACCGACCAGGAAAATTTATGTTCGGTACTATAGATCTAGAACATACATAAAAAGTGAAATTATTGGAAAAAAAATCTTGGATCCGCCATTGTTTCCACCAAGCCAAAATATCAAAATTATGAAAATATTCGATACTTGTAGTGGATATAAAATTTGTTGCACTATGTCTCCCGAGCTCGCTTAATGAGGTGTTATTTCTTTGTTTTTTTGTTATCTCAATTCGAACGATATTTAATGCTATAAACATTTGGTCCCTAATCGAGCTACTTGCTTCTGATGTCCTTGTGTGTATGTGTTTCTGTTATACCCATAATTTATCAAATAAAAATTATAAATTAATTAAATATTATGTTGGAAAATATGTTTTGTTTCTGTTGTAAAATTTGGGTATTTGTGCAAAGATAAATTGTCGTTTATTTTTTCATTCGCAAATTCAATCCCCATAAAAACGGTGAGATGAAACAAGTAAAAATGGATGATAGTTTTTTTTTTTTTGAACGGCAAAAATGGATGATAGTTATTGGAAATGTTTTTTCAAAGTTTTTTCATTGATTCTACCACCACTGTAAAAATATCATTTTTGTTTTCACATTTTTTTAAATGTAAAGCCATTAGATATAACGCAAGGTACAAAACTACTCGTGAGAGAATAAATACCCAAAGTTTTGAAGTTGAGGTTCGAAAACATTAAAAATATAGCGACATATAATATAATATTCTCACTAACGTCTTTTATAAACGGTGAGGCTCAACCAACATCCAAAAAACTGTTAAAAAAGTTGTTAAAATTTTTCCTTTGTCATAGAGCACATTCAAACATTTTACAAATCAAATTCATCCTAGTAGGCACATCTAATAAAGACCTAGACAAACAGGAGTTTGTATCCTTATACAATTTTTTATAATCCGTGTATACTTTTCTACTTTTTTAAACATCATGTAACATAAATATAAAATTTGTTTTGAACTCATTAACACTAGGAATGACGAGCATGTCTTGCACAACCATATTAATAACATTTGTAACACATTGAGCATGAAAAATGTGTTGTTGCAACTCGGTTTAATTTTTATTTTTTAATTTCTTCAGTTCTGCTAGTATTATTTGACCCATAACAAGATAAATTGGTAGATTTTGGTAAACAATTACTGTATTTTGAGTTGAAATGTGTAACATTATGATATATAATAAGTTGAGATGAATAACAACTTAATACAATAGGATCAAGATGGATAACTTAAACTATGTAAATATAATTGATTCAAACGGGTAAGAATGATAAATAATATATTTGATAAAAAAATCATGAAAAATTATTAAAATAAACTATTTGTTGTTACAACTCATTTTAACTTGAACTCTCTTATTGTTTTTTAAAAAATGACTCATTTAGACCAAACTGATTTTGATTAAAACTCATTTAAAACCACACTCATTCTCACCTTTACGGCTTTACCCAACCCATCCGAGACATAGACGTGGGATAACATTATCCAAACAAAGGATATGTGTGTTCACGTGGCATTAATTTATTGGCTGGACAAACTGAAACAACTTCCAAGCACCCATATTATCCAACAAAAAGATATGAAAATGACACACTCCAATTAACTAAAAAGCCTTTGATTTTTAGTTGGTTTCTTGTTTCATCACCAAATCAATTTTAAAACTTCAAAAAACTTAATCTTGTTTTCATATCTGAATGGCAACCTGCAGCATGACATCTGCAACTGGTTTTATGGTCGCACCAATTGTGACCTCCAACACAACCACAGCTAAGTGCACCATGGTTATGTTTTCTTCCAAAACCACCAGGGGTTCAAGACTGATTTTGAAGGCTGCCGATGGCGAGGCGGTAGGCACCAATGAACCTACCAAAGAAGCTGCACCTAAACCACCTCCGATTGGGCCAAAGAGAGGAGCCAAGGTAAATGCACAACAATTATTTAATTTTTGCAAAATTGAGCGATTATGTATAGGGCTACTAATTAGCGGTAAGCATGAGTCGGTTTGGTTCGGTTTAGTTGTTGGGCAAAATTAAACCTATAACAATGTTTTGACTTTTAGATTTTCATAACCGTTTGGATAATTTGCTTATATTATAAAAGCTGTTTGTGTTATTCTCGGTGACAATCAGACATAGGTGAAGGCGTGAAACCATGTTAATTTCAAATTATTGATCTCTTATTAAGACCTAGATTTGTTAGTTTTGCCGGTATGATCTCGGCTAACCATACGTTTTTTGTTAAAAAAAAATAAATAAATGATGAGTATATGAAAAATAAAATAGTAGTAATCCTTTTAATCTATAAGGAGAATAGACAATAATTAAAATGTTATTCATAATATTACAAAACCAATCCGATATATACAAATGATGGTTTTATTGTCTGTTCGGTTATATTTACACCAATAACTATAACATTACATAAAAATTAGCATGGGTGTACATGAGTTAATTTTTGGCTTAGTCCAAACCCAAAACCAAAATTTTAGTTTTGAAATTTTAAAGTGTCTGGGTTCAATTTTCTTCTTTTTTAAACCTATTTGGTTTTGATTTGGGTTTCACGGTTTTTCTACTTAGGGCCTAAAGCTTTTTAGGCATATAAAAAACGACCTAAAATGTTGTATTTTACTATTTGATTTATTTATTTAATTAATTTGAAAGCTCTTGTCCATGTATATTTGTAATAAAAAAAACAACCCAAAATATTTGTAATTATTATAAATATTGTGGATAATAAACATTTCTAGTCAACCAAACCTGTACATTTAACTACACATTTTGACTCATTATCCAACCTGCTTACATGACCAGAAGATTTTGTCACATTTACTTATCCAATTTAGTATGAGTGTAACGATATCTATGCAGGTGAAAATTCTAAGGAAGGAGTCCTACTGGTACAAAGGTGTAGGATCAGTGGTGACTGTTGATCAGGTAAAGCTAATGCCAGCAGTACACGAGTGTCCTTAGCTTTCTAATTTATATGTGTTGGGGTGTCAATTTTCACAAATTTAATACGTATTTGCAGGATCCTAAAACTCGTTATCCAGTCGTCGTGCGATTCAACAAGGTCAATTATGCAAATGTATCAACAAACAACTATGCACTGGATGAGGTCCAAGAAGTTTAAATGAGCTTTATGTTCATGTTGCCAATGTAGATTTGAAAAATCCTTCTATTACAATCTTTTGCTATTTTTTTAATAATAATTTTGTAAAAATAGTTTCTCCGGTTCTTGAATACCTAAATTCGATCCAATATCCAAAACAAATAACTGAGCCAAGGGTCTCTTTGGTGCAACCTCTTTGTTTTATAAAATAGTGGTAAAGTTTGCTCTCATCTCGTCCTTCAGAGAGCCCACTGGTTGAGTAGGATTTCACCAAATATGTTTGTTTGTTATCCAAAACAAGTAACATAACATGTAATTATATAACATTTTTCCTAAGAGTATAATTAAGTTGAGACTATCTAAGCTCGAGCTCAAACTTATTTAACTCAAGATAGATCAAGCTCTTCTCGTTTTAGGTTATTTGTATAAAGCTTGGCTTGTGAGTAATTTTACAAGCTCAACTCCTTGTGCCATTTTGTTTAATTAGATTCTAAATATAAATAATTAATTTTGTATACATTAGAAAAATATTATTACATTTATATAAGTAATAGGACCTCATCAAGTTTGGTATATGAACCTTGGGATATAACTTGTTTATTAAATGAAATCTGATTTAGGCTTGAGCTTGTTTCAACTCGGCTTGATTCAAGCTTATAACGAGCGGATCTCAAGCCACTTATAAGCAGAGACTCGTTTACACCTTATTATACTCATCATAATATTAGTGAATGCAAGCTTTTGTAATCGCAGCTCGACCTGTTTCAAACCGACTCATTTTTACCCGGCCATTTTTTTATCCCCACTGCTGAAAATTCCTTAATACATATAATTTTAATTTTCATTAGAATCCACCAAAACATGATAGGAAAAATATAATGTTATCTGAATTGTTAGTATGACAAATATAGGTTATACAGAATTCATATTGAAATATGTCACTTACTATACAAAATGGCACAAGGAGTCCATATCTTTGTGCATATATTTTCATGATTGTTATTATCTCCAGCTTTCCAAAAGGTTGAAATTCTGCAAAATAACCATCAAATAAATGGGACTAGTTAAAATCAACTCTGGCTATAAAGAGATGATTTTTTTTTAAATTGAATCACCTATCGGCTGTTTCGATAGTACAGTGAAGTAACAAATAGACCTAAATGATCTGAATATCAACCGAAACTGGTACAGCGGGTGTCAACCTAGAAAATCAAGAGGAGAGAAATTAAATATATATATATATATATATATATATATATATATATATATATATATAGGAGTAAGTCTAAACACAATTCTTCCTCATGATTAAGGGTATGTGGCATATGGGTTGGGGAAAGGTAGAGGTGCAAACGAATCGAGCTGGCTCGTGGGGCTGGCTCGTGAGCTACTAGTGATCGGATCAATAAAAAGTTCGAACGAGCCGAGCCTAAACAAGCCCAAGTCCAAGCTCAAGCCTAGAAATATGGCTCATCTAGTTATCGAGCCCGAGCTCGAGTCGGCTTGCAAGCCTAAACGAACTTTTTGTTTATATAATTTTCATTTATTCTATTAAGCGTATGTTTATATAATAAATTATTTTTATATGTAAATATTTTTTAAGTTATATTTGAAAAGTGTAATTATAAATATATATATATATATATATATATATATATAAATATATATATAAAACTAATAATATAAATTATTAAATTGGATAACTAAAAAATAAACAAGCCAAGCCAAGCTCGTGCTTAACGAGCTCGGGCTAGGCTCGGCTCATTTACACCCCTAGGTAAAGGTCAATTTTTAGTATGGGAAACCTTGGGCTTAGCTGAAAATTTTAATTGTCATATTTTTAACCAAGGCAAATTGGATTTAAATAATTCAAAGTATGACCCATTGGTCGATAATTATCCGTACCAACAATTTAACCAATAGCACTCCTAACTTTCATTTTTGTTACCAAGAGCAATTCTAATAGCATAATCATCATAAAATTATATTCGATTCGCACTTGATTTTCATTTGATTTCACTTGTATGTTTCGTCATTTTGTTAACAATCATTATTATGAGGAAAATGAAGTGAAAATCAAGTGTAATTTTATGATCATTATTCGCTATTGGAATTGTCCTTAGTAACGAAAGCAAAAATTAGGAGCACTATTGGCTAAACTGTTAGTATAGATTATTATCAGTTAATGAGTGATAGATTAGATTATTAATATCCAATTTGCCTTTAATAATTTATAAAACAAGTGATTACAAAATATTCACAACAATTCTACAATATTGAAACTTGAGTGATTTTTAAAGTTGGAAGAAAGTACGAGTGACTGATTGGAACAAAATTGAAACTTGGTTAGTGGTTACTATGAACATAGCAATCCGTAAAGTTGTATACGTTGAAAATATGCTTGAAACCCTATTTGACTGATTTTTTTAGCTAAATTCTTTTATTGAATTCATTTAAAATTAAAAATAAGCCAAATAAACCCATTCATAAGTAAATTGCCACCTCTAGATAAGAGTATTTCAGAATATGAGTCAAACCTCCATAAATTTGGATAAACATGTAATTTTTAAAGGACTCTTCCATCCATGCCATCAAGAAGGCCAGACCACATTCCTTTCACTGGAGGTAACTGTGCTACAAAAGCATTCCAAGGTGGGTAACCCACACCACTCCCACGAACACGACCATCCATCCGTAGAGATAAATACCTTCAAAATTAAGAAATTCTTGATGTGGGTGTTTGAGCATTAAATTTCTAAAAACACGTTCAAATTTATGACCGTTACCAGTAAAAAAATAGGAATTTGGATAAAAAATTATATTATGTTGGCCTACTAATTAAAAGTGATTTTTAAGAACTGGTCAAATTTCATAAAATAGAAATAAACTTGAAGCTTCATAATTTTTGCAACAAACTTTAAAATTGACATAAATTGGTAAAGTGCAAAAAAAAGAGCATAAGTATCAAAATTTCTAATGTAGGGAACTAGACATGTATATCTCATTATAAGTAACACAAGTTCAGTTTTAAGCATTACAGGGGAAACCTTCAAAGAAAGGTAACATAAGATGCAAAAATTTAGTGAGCTAACATAAGCAAAGATGTAAAATTGGTAATTAAGAGTACATTGGTTTCCATTTTGCACCAACTTTAAAGTTGCATGCTAAAATCGATAGAAACTGCATAAGATCGTTTATAATTCATGGTGTTTGCCCTTTTGGGAAAACAATCAACAATTATGAATGATAAAACGAACAATGACAGGCCATAAAGTAGGTGCATTGTATATTCAAAATATAGCTTGAGATTGTGTGAGGCTAAACTGAAAACAAAAGAGAAATGGCTTACACAGGAGATTCAGGTGATACACTCGCAAGCTTCTTCTGCTCATCTAGCCACCTGGTGTTGAAACATTAGTCAGATAATATCTAGGTTCTTGTTCTTTACTTTTATAATTGTTTGTGATCTTTCTACTATTTCTTTAAGGCAGTAGTGAAATGTGCATTTTGCATTTTATAATCAGAGTCAAAAAGATTAAAAGAAATGAATGTAAATTTTAGACACATACTGGGACCATTCTGGTGTGAGAACAGGAACAAGCTGCCAAAGCCTTCTTCTTTTGTTTGTAAACTGCTTCATTTCTTCGGTTTCATCAAACTCAAAATCAGGTCCATTTCCATCGGTACAAAATGGCACCACAAGCACCCCTCTTTCAACAAGTTGTTCAGTAAATGCCTCACTAAGTTCAAAAGCCTCTTTTATAAAAGATGAAGGTCCAGCAAGGATCACAAGACGTGCAAGTCCTCTAAAATCACTAACAGAAATAATCTTCTTTTCATCTACACGCAGTTTAAGGTTTGATAGGTTTTCTTCTCGTGAGAGCTTTGCCATTTGGGCATTTTTTATCTTGTTTTCCCTGTAATATAGGAATGCAAACAGAGCTGCAGCTCCTATGTCTATACCAAGGCCTTTGGCTATATCAGCAACTGAATCTACTCTTGATGGGTTGGCCAGAGCACCAATAAGTTGTGTAATGGCTATTAGTCCACCAAGTGAAGCTTGTGCAATGAAAGCAATGTAGAAAAACATCCTCACAGATCTAAAAGGTGTAAGAACTTCACTCCTAATCCTGGCTGAAGAACTGATGATCAAAAAAATTAAATAAAAAACGATTCACTTTTCAACAAGTTTAAGTTGATGTATGATCCTAATTCATTAGTGTAGAAGAATAATCAGTCCCTTGAACAAAAGACCTAAATTCATAGCTTTATTATATCTAAAATATGCAATTGTGAGTGGATTGTATGCAGACATGGACAATGAATTGCGATAAAATTCACACCTGATCATCATAATCCAAAGGAGAAAAGAAGTTATAGACTAGTAACAGTTGGTGCTTTTAGTGTCATCAATTCGTTTAGGTGATTGGGATTTATTTTGAATCCAAATAGTCTCTGATACGAGTTAGGAGGCATGGATCGCACATGCGTTTAAGATTAGTCTAATTTCTAACTTCAGTGAACAACAGGGTTCAAGGGAGCACTCTATTGGGGAGATGTTTTCAAAAAGAATGTATGCTTTCGAGTCTTCAGCATAGTAAAGCCCTCGAAGGGTTTGTAAGTAGATAATTGATGGTTTCTTGTTTCCTCTTAGCAATAAAAAACAAAAGGTGAGCCAAAAGGATGCAGCGTACCCTTAAGCATGTACGTACTTGAGCCAAAGAGCAATGGGTGATGAGGTGTTAATGTGGTGTTTCTAGTAGCTCACATTGCCACAGTCGTTTGATAGCTGCCTTTACTATTTTGGTTCAAAACACAGTTCAGACCAAAGGAAGATTACTGTTTGATTGGGTTCACAGCATGATACACTACGGATGTGTGGGGTGGACTGTGTAGGCAATTAGACACTAACAGACGCAATAGTTCACATATGTTCATGTGAATGGTTCCTGGATATGAGAGCAATTCTGAAGCGAAAAGACGCTTTGGTTCATACCCAAAGTTGATGGATTGTCAGAAGATCTACACAAACATGATGATCGCATACAGGGCAACAAACAGGGGTGATGGTTCGCTGAATTGGCAGCAATATGTGCAGAAAACTGAGCAGTGGTGTTGGTTCAATTGTTGGCTGCCTATGATTCCTGTTTGAAGGGGTACCCGGGCTGAATTCATCATTTCGAAAGAGTGAATGCATTCCTATATATTCAGACCCTCTCATTATCAAAATTAATACCGATTCACACAGAATACTTTCCAAACATTCACTATTTACCAAAAATTATTCTTAAATTTGTTGCTATAGAAATAAAGTTTTGGTAGGCAAGAATCCTTGTAGCATTCACTAATTTATCCAGGTTTTCATCTCTTTTGTGTAGTAGTTGCTTCATTGTATCTTGGGAGGCAATTCGCTGATGTCCGTGACACACAACACGAAGAACCAAAGGTAGCCAAATTGCTTCAAGGACAGAGATAACTCACCTTGAAATAACAAACAGTAGAACGATCGAAGTAGCAAATAAACCCATGAATATTGATTAGTAGTAACCGATCAATTAGCAGTAACTGTAAGATCAAATTACTACAGAAGCCAAAAATAGGAACAATTGGGAAACGATTACAGGAATAAACTGCCAAACTGAAACACTGTTGCATAAAGCATTGCCGTTTCAATGAAACAATGTGAAAGTTCCCAACCTACGAAACGAAATTTTAGCATGTTTGAGTGTGGATTTACAATAGTAACACAAACGCCCAATAAATTATAATAATCATGACTGAATTACGAAGTATAAAAGGTGAATTTCGAAGTAAACGAAACTAATATGCTGAAAATCCAGAAATTTGATCGAAGGCGTATCATTTCTCATCATATAACAGTGTGAAAGGAACGATTACCTGACATCAGAAGAGGAAGACGGTTTAGCCGCCGAGCAAGTGACTAATAAAGGACCTTTTGCTCTGTTCCTGAGTGTAGCAGTGCGGTTGATGGCGGTGGTGGTGAAGACGGAGGTCAATGCGTGACCGTCGATGCGGAAGCAGAAACCTAAGCATTTGGAAGTTTGACGGAAATTAGTGCAACCGGTGGTGACGACGGCGAGTTGCGCCACCGTAGACATGGTGTCGGCTCAGTCGCCGGAGAACAGCAGGTAGTGGTTGCTAAAGATGTACGTATTACTAGTTTACTACCACCAGACCACCATTGAGTGGTGGTTTGATTTTTATTTATTTTTAAATGTGAATATTTTCTTTTCTTGTTCGGGTGATTGGTATAATGCCACGAGTAAGTTTTTGAGACCTGATCAATGCAAACTCTATAATCTATATTTTATTTATTACATTAATACTTGTAGATCAGTTTACTAACATGACTACTTTTTAAATTTTTTAATGTTAAAAAGTATTTAAATAATATGTATAAGTAAAAGTTATTTGAGTATAATATGATAGATTTGACATAAGTATAATGTATAGATGATGAGAGTCTGAGATGGTTATTGTATTATGTTAATAACATGGTTGTAAAAGTCGCTAGGCGCTAGTCGGGCGGCGAGGTACCGCCTAGGGATTAATCGGGATTAATCGGCGCTAGGCGGATTGGAATTTTTATATGTAATTTTACAAATATATATTATATACACACATCAATATCAATAATTTAATATAATACTTCAAATAATTTTAAAAAATATACTTAAATATATTAAAAAAAGTACTTTAAAGTGCAAACTTAAACACTGAGTTCAAAGTTTAGAGATAAATTTCGATGTTAACTGCTTGAATTCGATGTTTCAGAGACATATTAAAGATTTTTGATTGAGAAATGTCTAAATAATCATGAAATGGGTCCCTTTTTACCATAAAAAAGTCAAAAAAAGCCAAAAAAAGTCAAAAAAGTGAAAAAAAAATAAAAATCTGATCGGGCCGCCTCCTAGGCCGCCTAGACCCCGCCTAGAACCGCCTAGCGCCTAGGCACCGCCTAGGCCAAAAATTACACATAAGGAGGGCGCCTAGCGCCTAGGCGGCCGCCTAGGCCGATTTTTACAACACTGGTTAATAATACTAGGTTATAACCCGTGTATAACACGGGTGAAGTGATAAAAACTACGTAATTTATTATAATTTACAAAACGTTGTTGCATATCAAATGAAATAAAGATAATAAACATTTGATATATTACGAAAATTAATTGAATACAAATACTTTAAATAATCTACAAATCTCTAAAAATTTACTTGTACGCAACATTTGTGTCACACCCCGGGCCGGCGGGAACGGATCGGGTTTTCCCGTCGGGCGGAAGGTTCCCGGGGCGCGATATCTTGGAGTGATAATCAATTGATCAGACTGTTTACATAGCACATGAGATATAAATGAGAAATGCTAATCATGACATGAAATAGAATTACAAAGTTAAATTACATTGTACATCATAATTTAACTAAGTAACTCTAATCAAAAGAATCAATGAGTTTATATCTTGAACTGTACAAGATATACAAAAGTGATTCACTGTTTGTCATCCAAAAGTATGCAATCAAAAGTAAGCTAGGTCTTCTATAAGTCCACTAGCTTAACACTTGCACATTTGTATCTACATCTGTCCGTCACCTGAGAAAACATGCATTTAAACAAAGTCAACACTAGGTTGGTGAGTTCATAAGTAAGTAAATTGAAAACCATTGAATTGATCATGCACACATCCACAATGTCATAGTTGTTGCTTGTAACACTTGTTTCATCTGTACCACCCAATGGCCTTTCCTTAGTTATATGTACAAGTAGTGTATCACCTGATTAAGTATGCTTATATATAGGGAATCCTGAAAGGGTCAAGCCCAGACGCTATCCCACCACATACTCAGTCAAGTTCCACACCACTTGCGATACAACTAAAGATATCCATTTCCCCGCTTATTCATCGTATTTGATATGTATTCAGTTATTGTATTGATTATAGAATAATATACGGAATGGGTTTTAATTATCAAACCGAAGTATTGATAACCCTCGATGTATTAAGGAATTTTAGATTAATATAATCTTGTCCTTGAATTATTCTATACTTGAGGTGGGTTAACTGATGATACTCTAGTAAATATTAAGAGTGTGAGTTAACCACTTGCAACTTGTTCTCGAACCATAGTGCATAGAGCCTAAAAGGAATCCATTGAAATCCTCACGTAATCAGAATTCAATGCATCCGATTTATCTCTACCACTTTGTATGTCTATTGTCCTCAACGAAATCTATTACTAGTAGTGTAACATGAGAGCAGATCACCTTCTCAACCTACTAGTCAATAGGGTTTTCGCTGGATTAATTACTTATCACTGTAGATTATTATCACCATGTGTCGCTTACCAGAACCTGACTTGAGGTCGCCCTGTCACCGGTCATACGTTACCGGCCAATGAATTGTTACGATCAACATACTAGCCCTACAAGCTAGAGGTTTGTCAAACCTATGGTACCACTATGCTATCGTCGGTTTTGTCACGTCAACTAACTGGTCAGCGAATTTAAGGGACTTACATGATCACTTGAACAAATTGGCACATGATTGAAGTGATATAATGCAAACAGGTCAAATGTAATTAATTGTAATAGTATTCACTTGTACTCTTGTTCTCATTGTAATATGTTCTCCGCGATATTAACAAAGTTAAATAAGAACTAGTCTTATTAAGTTATGTTAAATAATTGAGTGAATGATGTTGTTATCATGAAATTATGTTATCATGATTATCATTCCATGCTACTTGTTATTCTTGTAATATGTGTTGAATTATAAAGTTAAGTATTATAAGATCTAATCTTATTACACTTATTTAACTCTTGTATTGAATGATGTAATAAAGATATATTATCTTTATATCATTCTTGTGTTTTGCTCTTGTAATCATGTCATCATGTTTCCTTGTAATTGTTACAATATCATTCCTTGTAAGAATAACTAAGCGTTGTAAGAGTAAACTTACTACTAAGTTATTCTATTGTATCGATGAGTTATGATATTAAAAATATCATCATCATCTTATCTTTCCTGTATTCTTGAATTCAAACAAGCATGCATACAATGATTTATGATAATAAGCAATTTAATATCAAATAATCAAAGTATTAACCATATGTAAGCAAAACTTTTAAATAAATAAAAGTAAAGCATGTTTCTCAGCCCCGATAGTTTAAAATCGGTAAAGATTAAAGAAAAGGGGCATATGAACTCACCTTGTAGTTGTTGAGGGTTGACTTAGCTTATATGTGAATGCACGCGCTCTCGTTTGAATTCGTTGTGTTCACGATCCTGTATTGATTTGTTGTAACTTGTAAGTATAACCTAATAGACTTTTGGGTGTGTATGTGTGGGTGTTAGCCCTAAGTTGGCTTTCACGCGTAAGACTTGGTCATGATCACCGTTCGGTCTCTTATGCAGGTTTTAAGTTAAAAACCTTATGAGTTATTATCTTGTAATCTTTGACTTGACTCATTCTTGTAATTGTACACTTTGATCTTATGAAATATGTTAAACCCGAAGGTTTGGAGTGATGTGTAGACCGAACTATGTGACCAAGTCCTATGTTGGGCCTCTAGGTCATTTGTTGGGCCCTAGGCCCAAACCTATGGGCCTTGGTCTGTTCTTGAATCACCAAGAGTGTTAGACCATTTTGGAAAATGTGAATCAGTGATATACAGTGTGGAAATACGAAAACTTGGTCAATTGCTGAGAAACCTAATGAATAGGTGGCCTTGTGACCTCCATTGGGCCACGATGAGAAACTGTTGGGCCCGAAGTGGGCCCAGGCAAAATTTGTCGGGCCAAAGGTTAGAATGAACTGTAGGAACCATGGTTGGGCCAAAGATAGGTGGTTGTCCAAGATAATGACAAGGTGGCTCCAAAAAGGGAGGACAAAGGCCTCAAAGTGGGCCTTAAATCGATTTCTGTGGGCCTCGGGTAGATTTTGATGGGACCCATGGGTTTCGTCTCGGGCCTTTGTCAAAAGAGTTCATGGGCCAAGTTGGGCCTGGATTAGAATGGCTGAAACAATAATGGGCCTTGAATTTGGGCTTTTGGCCAAAATGGTGGCCTTGAATCACATTTTGTGGGCCATGGGCCAAACTAGATGGGCCCCAAGGGATTTCTCTCAGGCCCTGAGCACAATAAGTGTTGGGCCAACATGGGCCTGGATCAATTGGGCCGAAACTATTGTGGGCCCAATTCAAGGGAAATATGGGCCATTTGGGCTTGTGTGAGTTAATTCTATGGGCCAACTTCATTCCAAACAGGTTTTATGATCAAAATAGTTCATTTTGGGTCAAGTTGAACTGAAATAGAGCTTGGGCCTGTGTTGGGCCAGGTTATTGGTTTGTTGGGCCTCCTTAGTTGCTGTTGGACCAAGAAGAGTTGTTTGAATTGTGGGCCTGATCAACTTTGTACGGGCTAACTAATGGGCCTTAGCCGGTTGGCTGGCCAAATGGAATAGGGAGTGACCACACTGTTGGTTTAATCCAAATTGAGGTGTTGTTGAGCCCAGGAGACAACGTTGGGCCTGTTGAATGTTAGTGGCCCAAACTGTTTCTTGGTTTAGGGTTTTTGGCCGACTGAGTTACCTTGAACGCCTGGCTCTCATGGCTGACTAGGATTTGTTATGGTTCTCATGGTGGTTGCATGATGGTAAGGAACAAATGGAGGTGCTCGAATGGGAGTGATGTTTGCTGAACCAAAGCCCACGAATGAGAGTTGTCGAATCACTGGACTCCCGAATGAAGGTTAGTTCGGCGAATAGGGAAGGTTCCCAGCGAATGAGGTTCGAGCGAAAAAGGGTGCTACCTAGGCCGAATGATGAAGGCTGCTGGTCAGGCGAATGAAGGCTGGCGCATGGAGCCATTCGTTGAGCTGGAGGGTGTCATTCGACACTTGGGTTTTCTCATTCGGCCTGAGCAAAAATCGCGACTGGGACCATTTCCAAAGCAAGGTTCTTAGATGGTGTAAGTGTTGGGGTGTATCTGGTCTGGTTTTTCGAAGGTTAGGGATGGGGTTTCACGGCTTGTAAACCGGTTAAGGTTAAGGTTAGACAAGAAGGTAGAAAACCCTAATTTCGTGGTTTTTGCTTGCTTCATACCTCGAATTTCAGTGATGTAAAGCTTAGATCCGTTGTACTTTCTTGTAGAGGATGTCGAGGGCTACGCGTGGGCGAAAGAATCACTCAAAACCGTTGAGAAATGAAGAAGTTATGGTGTTTTGAAGGTTTAACAATGGTGGAGGGTGTGGTGGCCGGAAATTGAGAAGGAGAGAGAGGATGAAGATGATAAAATGAGAAAACATCCTCATTTTAGGTTTTTATACTACGAGTGGTGTCCGGGTCCGTTTCGGTTGCTCGGTTCGTCACTTCGTCACGTAACCGGAAAATTACGCGTAATTTAAATAAAAGGATTTAATTTAATTATTTGATGAGTTTCAAAATTGTAAAAATGTTATTTATTTAGTTTTAATAATTTAAAATCGTTCGTGTCGAGTTTTTTTGTTATCGTTTCGTCAGAACACGTCGCCTTCGCGCGTAATTCGTTCGAATCGTCACCCGAACGAATACGACGATGGTTTTGCTTTCTGACTTTTGTTTTCTACTTTTCAGTCATTATTTCAGAACTCTAAACTCACAGATATGTTTGTGTGAATCGTCACCCACGCAAACACACTGTCAGTTCGTCATTCTGAAATAACACTGTATTTGTGTTTTAATTGTGTTTCCTCACTGTCAGACTCAACTATACTTCTTGTTTTCACATTGTTCTTGTACTGTCTTGTCGGCCATCTGATTCCTGTCATCTGTGGACATCAGATCGCAACCGATATGTTTTCGTTGTTCACTTGTAAACTGTTGTTTCTCTTGATTCGTTGTGTTAACTGTAATTAAGTTTTCACTTAATAAACACAACTAATATTTCAAATGTGCGTTGTACTTAATGTATTTAAGTTTGCACTAAAATACGTACAACTGTGTGTTGTATTATGAATTCTGATAATGCGATAACTGTTCATGTACATGTATTTACACATAGTATAACGTGAAAGTACACATACCGTACGGACTTGCCGGACGATCTGGTACTTGCTGTTACAATTTGACATCTTATTTGCACATGTACCATGTTTATCTAATATTAATAATTTAGTGCATCTATGTTTTTTACATAAATTTTGTTTTTTTGAAAATAAAATATTTTTTACTTTTAAAAATTTTGATTTTAGAAAATTTCATATTTTATAAAAAAAAATTGAAGTGTATTTTATAATAAAAAGATAAATAATATATTATTATTAATATTATAATTATTTAATAAAAAAATTTATTTAATAAGAGAGAGAATGTAGTTATTTAATAAGAGATAGAATTAAGTGAAATGATAAGAAATTGACAAGTGTCAATAATGGTGTAAAAATATGACAAGTGACAATAGTGGTGTAAGGAAGTGACATGTGACAAAAATTTTACTCTTTTATTAAAGAGTATAGATATAGATTATTATACGGTTGGTTTTTAACTTGGACAAATTTAGTTTAAACTATTTCATAAATTTAATACATCAAGTCACGGGTGTCATACATATGTTTAACAAGCAAAAAACCAAAACCAAAATATCTTTAACAATCTCAAATGTTGAACCAAAACATAACCAAAATATGTTTAACATTCTCAAATCTATTATCTATTATGCTTAATAAATCAAAATAATTGAAGACACATATCTTACTATTTTTCCCGTTTCTCTCTCATAATAAATACACAATTTTATTAAATACCAATAATAATGATTATATAATTATATATTCTTTATACTTTTTTAAATTAAAAAAAGTTCTTAATATCAAAAAAATATATTACATAATATTATTAAATACTAATTATATTATATATACCTTTTTATAATTAAAAAGGATTTATTAATATAATAAAAAAATATTTAATATTAAAAAGCACACTTTAAAAAATCAAATTACTATAATATATGAAAATTTTCCAATAATTTATAACTCATAATATCTTTTTATAATTTATAAGTCATTATTATTAACTATTTTTTTTTATTTATCAACTTGTGTAATAATAGATAACATCCTATAATTTTTTAAAAAATGATATTTTTATAAAAAAAACAACTTTTTTTAAAATGAAATGTTTAAAAATCAAACTTTGAAAAAGGAATTTTTTTTAAAATAAAATATTATTATTTTATATGTAATGCTAATTATATCTTAGATCAAAAAATCTTTAATAGTTTTTAAATTTATATTATTGAATACTTATTAACTTTTATTCAATCCGTGTAATACACGGAATAGCAACCTAGTGTTTAATAAACAAAAAAAAAAAGAAGACAACAAAAAAAGTCTTCATTTGGGTTATTCGGGCATACCCGAATTTCCCTCATGAATACCCAAAGACCGAACCAAATTTAGTCATCAGGTTCGGTTAGGTTTTTTTCGGGTTGGTTCTTCGGGTTCGGTTAAAAAAAACACCCCTATATCAAGTGATCCTTAGAGTGAACAAACAATTAAACATTAGTTTTTAAATTAAATTAAAACATCTAAAATACCTATTTCTTCTTTATTTATTTTTTCCTTAGCACCAACACCGTTATTACAACCCTTCAAACCCTGCTGGTGTGGAGAATAAACGGAGACGGTGGTGATGACGATTGACAGAATGAATGGTAAAGCAATGATAGGGGAAGTCCATTGAAGAGAATTAAGAGAGGGAAGGAGGGGTAGGAAAAATCAAAATCAGAAAAAATTCGAAATCCAAATTGTATCCGAAATTGGAAAAGAATCGATCCAAATTCTTATTGGAGTTATTTCCATTTTCTTCATTCGGATCAAATCGAATATCGAGTATACAAAATATTGCTTATTTGAATTGAATGTCTGAATTCAACCAAAATAAAACTTATTTATTCATTTTATTCGGATGTAAAAATCAAATTTATTCGTGTTATTCGGATCAAATAAGCATATTTCTTATTCAAGTCATATCAGATTTCAGGTAGGGTTTCAAAATGGTTTGATCTGAATAACTCGAATAAACCGTTATCCGACCCAATAAACACACACATGATGGGCGACATTTCACACATATATAATAGTTTATATATATATATATATATATATATATATATATTGTCTTTTAGTATCAATAAAATAAACATTTTACAAACTATTGGTTATTCACTTCATAAATTATCGTTGTCATATTTTTACAGTTTGTTCTATACATTTAATTACGTCTCATTTGCGATGCACACATATAATGTATATATTTATATGCTCTCATGGTAGAAAAGTAAAATTATACTAATTATAACATTATTCTTATATTCTTATGATATATTTATAGTTCTATTCTTATATTCTTTTTAATTATTTCTTTGAGTTAAATACTTGGATGTGCTATGTTAAATTTTGGATTTAGTTTTTAACTTTCACAAATACACAAATAGTCTAAAAGTATCAACAAGCATAACGACCTCAAAATGAATGGTCAGTTACCTTTTAATAAACGACTAGAATACCCTGTCATACACACTTGATAGTGAGCAATAAACTTCAAATAACAACTACAATTTTGTCACTTCCTTATTTCACAGCCAGATATCAAAATGAAGCCTTAAAGCAACTCTATACACATAAATAACTATAGTATAAACTTATCTAGTAGTGCATATTGAATGTAATAGACACAGGATTACCTCTTGTTGCGCATATGACCCAAAGTGAGAGATGTGGTGTTCGCCGTTGCTTGATGGCTCACCGCTTGGGTGATGATTGCTAGAATAAAATGTAGGTGAAAGATATATTCGATTGTGTCGAGGTTCTACCCATAGATTACAGAAACAACAATTAAATATCGAGATTAGAGATATTACATATGAGAACAATTAACTATAGTTTGACGTACAGTGAGTCTGCATATATAAAGAACAAGCATTAATTGTTGGTGCATTGTTACAATTAAGCAGTTAAATATGTGCGCTAAAACAATTAAGCAACATAGAATTAGATGTTTTTTGCCTCAGCCAGCAAAGCTTCAAGTTCCCCGTTCCTATGTAAGTTGAGAGTATCTGTGCCAAATCACAAATCAACATTACACACAGTCACAAACAAATTTGGCTAAAATGGGTAACTTGAGTGTGTTTGCTCATACAAAACACCTAAATCACTTTATCTATGTAAACAAATAACGTTTTATAGTCATCGCGTTAAATATGTATAAAAGTTTTGAAAAGGTTAACAAGACTTGTAGTAAAATTTACGGGTCCTCAACCAGGATCCATTCAATTGATCTGACTAGTTTACGCAAAATGAGTGTAAAAAACAGAAGAATATATTAACTTAACCCAAATCAGATCCCACATACAAAAATACTAGCAAAGGTTCAAAACGATAGAAAGTCAAAGTGTACTTTGATAACATACAACCTCCAAAATGGCTTTATCTAAAAGATTTAGAGTAATATTGTAATAGAAACAAATTTGTACTTGTATTATAACACATTAATAAAACATTATTGAAAGTTCAAGGAAGTGTATGTCCTCCACCCACCCCATCTGCCTATTTTGCCACACACTATTTTCCACATTAATAAAGGAAAAAAAAAAGTTTTGCATAAAGGATAGCCAAAGATAATGAAAAGAAAAGGACTCAAACTGATTTATTTAGAAATGAGCAAACAATAAAAAGATTAAAAAAAAAAAGGTACCTGTACATCCCCCTATGTGCTTGCCCCCTGTTAGCAAAAAACGAAAGAACTAAAAATTTAGAAAATAAATCAGAAGTAATACAACAAATTCTACTGTAAATGAATTTATTTCCTTTTTACATTTCATAATATCTTATTTAGTGTTGTTGATATTGTAACACATGATGAAAGTCAGCAGACAGCAATCACCAAGTCACATTCAGAAACATTCATGCAGTGAGTGCTGACCTTCCATCATCTTTTACACTTTATGCGACTTGCAAGTTACAACACATTCCTTATTATTTATATTTTTTATTTGACCCGTTTTTGATAAAAACTTAGCTCAACTCAACCCTATTATACAAAATGGATTGAAAATGCCACCTTAGTAAATTCTATATCAAGCATGATGCTCGTGAATTGAAATTTATGCAGTAGCTAGCTAACTGCTTATGACCGAGGTCACTTCAGTTTAAATTAGATCATGCTAAGTTAACAAGTGAAAATTACATGAGATTCTTAATGCACATTATACATACCAATGAAAACATTTGGAACAGTACGTTGTCCAGTTAGCTGTTCAAGAACCTCCTGTAGCTGCGGTCCCTGCGCACCTAAAAGTAAAAAAAGAAAAAAAGAAAAAAAAGTTAAAAAGGGACCTTGTTCAGTATTTAATCCTAGCAACTTATCCACAGATATTGGCTATTGCATCTTGGACTACACTTGAAGTGTGCTCCTGACAGTGAAAAGTATGTATAATGCATCTTCAACTCCAAATCCTAACATGATCACGGCCAAGGAACCTTTAATATAGAGAGAAATGGAATTCATTCAGTTCTCTTCATCAAAAAGAAACGATTTGATTCTTGAAAAAGTAGTTGTGTAGACTCCATGATAATGAGCATATGACATGTGGGACTGGGTCAAATGAATCTTGACTCAAATAAGTGAAACTTCAAGGGGGTGGGGCATTATTTAAGAGTGAGGTCTCGTGTTCAAACACATCTTCCGGGCGACTGGGCCTTCCACCGGTTTCTGCCTTTTAACACCTTGAAGAATACCTGCCCAGCACAGGACCTGTTCTGTGTTCTACACTGATAAGGAGGGTAGGCGTGGGTTGAAAGTTGTACCACCATATTATTCGGTTAATGTTAGCAAACATTTAATGAGGGGCTTAACTCATAATAAGGAGATAAATGGATAGAAATTTGACCATTTACATGCTAAATAGGATAGAGATGGATTTAAATCTTTAAATTAGGAGAATGAGATTCTTCGTTGGCTGTGGGGGGGGGGGGGGGGGGGGGGGTTATGGATGTTGATACATGGCTTAATGAGTTGGCTTAAGTGTTAAACTCATTCCCAGTCTATCCCTTAATATCCTATTTGATAGACCCTAGTCTAAATATTTAAATCATTTCTGTCTCACATATCATTTAAATGGTCAAAGTACCATCCACTTATGAGTTAAACCCATCATTAAATGCAAAAGTGCAAAACACATGAGTTAGCTTATAATTTTAATAAATTTAAATTGTTTTTAAAGGTCCTTAATATTTACTTTAATGGTTGTTAACACAAAGATGAACTAAGTTGGATGAATGTTACAATTCTCCACTTCCAAAACGAATTTTAGTCCTCGAAATTCACACCAGCTCCTTCAAACCAGAGTAGAAAGAGAAGCACATCTAGAAATCCAAAAGCCAAAAGGTTTCGTTAGTTGAGAATGCAAGCAGGTAGGATATTTCAGAAATCAGGGCTCGAGTGCTAAGAAAGAAAAACAAGATGAACAATGTTGAAGATCAATCAAATGGCGCTTTGATTTGTAGTATAGAGTGTCACATGAGTTGTGAATTCTGTTGTATCGCTTTATGCCACACGCTTCATGGAGATGACGATGAATCCAACTTTTAGGAACTTTGATAAGATACGACTTGTGAATGATAAGATTCTAGATGTTCATTGGAAGCCACATGGACTTTGAAAGACGTCAAAGTCATTTCAAGATCGGGCACTTCCGCACTTGGATAAAGAGAGACATGATGTTAAATTTGTTGGTGGTGGAAGGCAGTCATAGGATGTTTAGTTGTAGCTCCTGACAAGAAGAGGGGTTCACTATATATGATCAGTTAAATCGGTTAGCATTGGAGGATGTCGCAACAATGGGAGCCCAAGGATAAACTGTGTTTCAGTTGCATTTCCAATTAAACAGCAGGCGAAGTGAACTAGTATACCAACGGTGTGTTATGAATCGTATAGACTATCATGGGTCCAACCTAGTGGCATGTTCATGAAGCCCAACAAGAGAATAGATCCATGAGAACATTGAAGGAAACCTAGTCGGATATAACATGGGGAGGTTCAGAGTTAAGAGAATTATGAAGGTTGTTAGCAAATTGGTCGTCTCTTCTCATCTCAACCTTTAGTCTAATTCTCATCCTCTTCTGTAATTTTGTTCATATTACTTTGTTGATTCAGTTGTTCAGATTGTAATTCTTCCTTTAATTCTATCATAATCAAGTTGCTAGTCTCATATTTTGATTGTTCTCAGTTGTGTTGAAATCTAAACACAACACGGTGAAAGTCTCTTCTGAGTTCTGATTAGTGTTTGTTTGGACTGGAGAGTGTGGGTTCAAAGTTCGTCTCAGTTGCCATCAGATTAACGGTTGCATTATAGTGGTAGAGAAAGAGAAGAACAAGTCACTAGTAAGCAAGGTTGTGACTGATGAGAAGCCAGTTGCAACAAACAGTGAGGACGAGTTACAAAGATGTTGGATGGATCTGAGAGCATTTTGAAGTTTATCAAAGTCTCAAAGTGAGAGATCGTTGGGTTTTATGGAGGCTTTGGTTGGCCCTAATCCTAGTGGGTTTAATTATGCAAGCTATGTAATTTATGTTTTTCTATATCCCAAAGTTAAAGGATCATTGGCCATTGTATGTAAACGCTAGTTGAATCCCGTGAACATAGGTCTCCTCGACCGAACCACATTAAATCAATAAATCCACCTATTCATTCGTTTACTTTTTTTTGAACGGCAATTTGGATCACTTACGGGTCATAGACCCACCCGATCATATCCTCTAGCCTAGCATGGAACCCCAATATTCATTCGTTTACTTGTTTTATTGTTTTTTGAGTGAGTAAGTAATACCCCTACACTAAATGCACCAAACCCTAAAGTATAAAATTTTTAAAACCAGCTACTCAATCACAGTTCAATTTGACTTCTAATTTCATATATTTTAGTTCTTCCGCAGATAAACTGAAACAAATTACATCTCCAACAAAAAATCCCCAAATAAAATCACAAAACTAGAACAAAAATACACTTACCGATTTGATCCAATTCGACAACGGTTGGCTGCACACCAAGCTGATTAAACAACGATTTCACCTCGGAAGAATATCTTCACAATAGAAACGTAAACAAAACAATAACCACTTCAAAATACGCTGAAAAACATCGATTCAAAAAAAAAAAAACTTACGGACACCAGGATTTGGAATAAACGACAACTGGATTGTCAGTGATTGTTTTCTTAACAGTGTCTTCCAATCGAGATTCGAAGGAAGCAGCCATGGCATGGATCTTGAATGCACCATGGTTTTTGATCTTCGAGATTCTTGTTGACGAAATTTTGGAATGATGAAGTTTGTTGGTAATGAATGGAAGTGAGGGAGAGCTGGGGATGTGAGAAAGAGAAACAGATGTGTAGCTTCTAGCGAGCTGAAATGTTGCTGCCATGGTTACCCTTTTCGTTTCGACCTCTCTAAACTAACCGCGCTTCTAAAGACTTGTGTGTTAACTAAAAAATGCATAAACTTTAAGGTTACATGAATAATTTATAAAATTCAGTAAGTAAGAGTGAAATTATAGTAAAACACAAGTATCATGTATGTAATTTACTCTTTTGTTATTATATTTTCAGAAACTATTATTTTTAAAAAATCGTAAGACACAATAATAAACAGAAAGGATAGAACGATGCGTTAGAATTCATAAAGAATTGAGATAATATTGTATTTCATTTAAGAGTAAAAATGTCATTTTAGTCGCCATGGTTGAGCAATTTTTGTCATTTTAGTCCAATAGTTTTTAATTTGTCATTTTGGTCATTATAGTTTTTATTTTATTGTTATTTATGTCCTTGTAGTTTGGTTAATTTAGTCATTTTAGTCCATAAATTAAAATTTAATTGGAATAAAATGACAATAAAATTGAAACCAAAATGAAAAATTTAAACTATTGGATCAAAATGGATCAAAGGTTGTCAAACCATAGGAACTACAATGGCATCTTACTCTTAATTTAAATATAAGAAAGCACTTATTTATAAAACGACTTCTGTAATCACGGTTATAAATTTAATGATGTTAAATCTTTTCAACACCTAATAACCAACCATTTCAAGTAACACTCAATATACAATGCAAACATTGCAACATGGTCAGTTAATACAACAAAATGCTAGGTTAATCCATGTTATATAGAGTAGTGTGCTAAATTAAAATTGTAGTACAAAACATGAAAGACACAAAAATAGGATGGTAAGAAGGAATACATGTTTTTTTTGACATGTGCGTTATAAAAACCAAGGGAATTATATTTTACTCCTTCAGTTGTTTCATTATTTTACAAATCTTACTGATTATTAAAATTTACTGTCTATAAGATTTTATTAAACATGTTTGTTTAAAAAAGTATCATTATTTTTGATTTCCAGGACTTACTTTGTACAACATTGATGGTGAAATTTTTCTATTTTTACCTTGGTGGCTTGGTTTATATACATACCTTCCATATATGCCATTCATGTGTATGTAAACTGTAAAAAATAGATCCTTGCTTTACTCACCAGTTTGTTCCAATGAATTTCTCATTTATGTCTCTTTTATATCGTTTCTATTAAAACATAACCAAAAACCAAATTCAAATCAATGAATTCGTTTTTGTTTAGATTTGTTCAATTTTTAATTTTTAACATAAAATTTCAAATCAAATAAATAGAACCGAGTAGAGCATCCAATGCTTAACATTATGGCAAGAAATAATATTAAAAAAATAAAACCTCGGGACTTTAATTGCATACTAAAATTGGAAGCTGTTAGAATTTAGAAAATAAGGTGTCGTGGTGTAGTTGGTTATCACGTCAGTCTAACACACTGAAGGTCTCCGGTTCGAACCCGGGCGACGCCATTTAATTTTTTTTTTTTCCAACATGCCCCCAGTTTTTAGTTTTCTTCCATTGTTTATGTATTTTTTTTGGCGATTGTTGGCAAGTAACTTTCTTTTTGTTTTCAATTAAACCAAAATACAGGGGATCAAGATTGGCAAAATAGGTACCTGTTAGACATAATTAGACATGTTTAACAAAAACTTTACTCTTTGATTTTATATATATTTTTGTAAAATAATAAAAATTAAAATGCTAGACTTTATCATTTTTCTTTTTTGCTATATAAAATATAGAACTTTCATGATTAAATCATTAAACCAAATTTTAAACAAATCATTTTCATTTTTATATCTGCATTAATTGCATCATTTGAAACATGTTAAGAAGCATTTTGTCAGCCTTAAAAGGGGATGCATTAGTCTATGTTTATCCATATTTATGTGCCCTCATTTATTTTCACCCACTAAAACATAAAGACATTAGGCATGGCATGAATACGACATAATTTTCCTTTTGTTTCACTAATATCCTCCTACATTTTATGTTTTATTTTATTATTCTTTTCCTCAAAAAAAATGGAACATCACACTTCGGGAAACCGAAAAATAGGAGATGATGATATCAAATTTGTTAAAATATATTAATTCAGATAATAATAATATTTATTGTTTGTTTAATTAGTTATAACTAATTCGGTTGCATAAATGATGTTGTAGTGTAGAAATGGTAAATATCAAGAGTTAGAGGGACTGGAGGTGATAAGCTGAAGATATAAAGGCGGTGGCATCCTGGAGACGTTTCTCATGTACTTAATATCACTTTTCATATTCATTATCTCAGTTGTATGTGTGTATCATCTTCAAGAGCTTTCTAGGGTTTCTTCATAAGAGTGTTTACGATTCATCAGTTGATGAATATGTTAGTTCAGATATTAGATCTGAGTGTGTTCGATATGAGTGTTGTATTCATCTATTCGGTGACTAGATTTGTATTAGTTAGGATCTTCCTGTTAAGTTATATCTTAGGATTGTGTCTTTGTTGTAGATCGAGTTGTAATAGAATAGAGATTGTACCTTACTCTTTGTTTTTCTTTGTTATTAATCACAGATTCAAGTGAATCTGTAAATTGGTAAATCTGATGTGGTTTTGACAAGATTTTATACCCATAGGCGTAGACTATGATTATTTATCTTAGTGGGGTCAAAGAGATCATCTTGTCTCTTGTTGGTGTTAAACTCTTAGGTCAAGTTGAAATAAGTTTTATTTTGACATGTTTGTTATACTTTAAGAATTGATTTCAGAAGTGATTTTCTAACTTTTGGAAATGTAAATTGTTTTTTGTAAGCAAGCTTGGTTTTCGGGGGAAAAAATAAAACTGCCTTCTAGACCAAGTTTGGTTTTGAGAAGAAAAATGCTTTCAAAAACAAAGAATTTACTTTCGTTTGTTTTTACTCATAATTGCAGGTTATTTTGGCTAAATGTCAAATCGTCTAACTTTTTCAACTGTTGACAATTGTTGGTTTGAATCAAAGCTAATTTCCTAACAAATTTTGTTTTTGTTATTGAATATTTAATTCTTATCCAATTGAATATTAAGTTTACTCTTGTTTTAGAATGAAATGAAATGGGGAGAAAAAGTTATTTCTCATTAGAACATGATCCGTCTTATATACAAGTAATTAACGACTAACAGAAAACATTAACTACTAACTAACAAACTAATTACTCAACTAAAGAGTACAAATAAACTAGCCACGTGTATAACTACATTTACCTACTAAATAATCCAATCCGAAAGCGATGTGATTATCAAAGAATTCGAGGAATCTTCAAAGATTCAAAAACCTTACATATCTCAAGTAATAGTAAAGAGAAATCTCATAAATTCGTACCCCGTTTCACTTGATATACAATAAAATCAGTTGATTCAATTGAAGATGATCGCAACATGTGAACCAAGCAAGGTGAGTAGACAATGACCCGGTTTTAAAATTTGTCTAAATTTATCGTACTTTTCTTTTAACTAATAATGATACTAAATCTTATTTTTTAACCATTTATATAACCATACTAGCCTAAAACACTATGTATTACACGGGTTGGATGATTAAAAAATATATTTAATAATATAAATTAATAATAAATATTTAATAATTATGAAATCCTATTTTAAGATAAAGTATAATTGAAATATTTCTATAATTTATAAATTATAATATATTAGTAAAATATAAGAATAAGAAGATTTACGTTTTTTAATATTCAATTATATAATTTAATTACAAATATATATTAGGTGACAAAGGCGGGAAATTTTTTTCAGATTATATCAGAACGCGACATGTGTGCCCTAAAAATACTCATTTTTTATAATAGTTAGATTTATATCGAACTATATTTGTTATAAATCATCCACGACCTATGAGCACCACATGTGGTAGTTTCTTGTTTGACGAACAACGATTAGGTCCACGTGAGATTTATTACTTTAAGACTTCTTTAACTTTAAGCCTTTATCTTATTACACGACAGACTTATTTTACCATTTTTTTTCTTGGAATTACAATATTTATAATCATAGAAAATTCCCAAAATTGGGAAGGAACCGAAATAAAAGTGCAAAGAAAGCAGGCGTGAAAAATAAATAAATAAATAAACAGAAATTGAATCAACCTAAGCCACGCAAAATAAGTAGGTTAGGTCGGGTCAGGGTAACATATTTTGGTTAACATGAGTACAAGTTAGGATATGTTTTAAACAAAATTAATTTGGATCTGAATGAATCATTTTTTAAAAAACATCAATTTCATTTAAATTAAAATGAACTGTAAGTAAATAATTAATTTATTTTTGCATAAATTTTAGTAATTTTATCATTAAATATATTATTGATAATTTTTACATGCGTTGTATTCGGTGTTACATAATTCAAACCGTTATATGTTATGATGCTATTTATTTCAACACAAAAGATAATAATTGGTTTCTTAAACCAACTTATTAAATCAACCCATAACATCAAACTGAAATAGTCGAACCAAACTAATACGTGCTTGTTCAATTTTGTTTTGTTTTGTAAAAACCAAATCTTATGTTTCAGTCCAGGTTATATTTTGTTTCTAAGCGAACCAAAACAAATCACAAGGAATATAAGAACTAGACGTGTTTGAATGTTTATTATTGAATTTATGGCCAAATTCATTATTTTGAAAAAAAAAATAATAAGAAAAAATCCAGGCTTAAATTTATTAATAAATGACTAACTAAAATTTTAGACAAAAGTTTTAGTTTTAGATCGAGTTTAATGAATTATTTTGGGTCAATTAGTTTTCAGGTCTAAAAACTACATGCGCAAAACTAAAAATTAAACCAACCCATAATCTCGAACCCATACACAAAACCAAAAAGATTAGTTTTTTTTTTTAAAAAAAAAACACTGACATTATACTAAAATTATTGTTTTTCATTAAACCAAAGAAATACAAAGAATTCATTTCAAATAACTAAAAAACCTGCCTCATCATCCTAACTCAAAATGCCCAAATTCAAAAACTATATTTGGACTCTTTTCTTGGAGAGGGCTATCCTACTCTTCTCTTTTACATCTTTTTATTTTTTTATTTATTTTCAAAAAATAAAAAAATCACAAATACTATTTTTAGAAACTTGAATAACCTTCCTTTTTTATCTGATTTAATTCTTGTTTCCAAACACCCCCAACATCTTTTGCTATCTTCATGGCATCTGCTGAAACACCTGCAAGTCCTCTTCTTGTAAACCCTGCTGCATACAATCCATCTTTTCCTTTCCACCCATTTGAAAATTGTTTCTTTGGGAACCCATTTTGGTCAAACAATTCACTTTCCTGTTTAATAAAAATTCAAATTTCAATAAATTAATCAACAGAAATTTGTCTTAAATTAGAAAAAAAATAAATAAAGATTCAATCTTTTAAGTACCTGAAGCCAGTAAGGAACATTGCTGCAATAACCAGTTGCCAGAACAACTGCATCAAGTTCTAAAATGTCGCCATTGACGAGCTCAACAGATGTCTGATGAAATCTTCTGATTCCGGTGACGACTTTGATGTCCCCTGATCGGATTCTTCTAATCGCACCGATGTCAAGAACAGGAGTTTTCCCATGATTGTTCTTGAGTTGTAATGGACCTAAAGATGGTCTTTTGATTCCATATTTTTGTGTGTTTCCAAGAACTATCCATGCAAAAATCAACATAATGTTATCTACTAGCCATAACGGAAGCCATTTCATCATCATAAACGCCAAATCGAACGTCGATTTTCCGAATATTTCGCGAGGTAAAACATGAACCTGTGAGGAAATTTCAAACATGGATTAGAAACCATTAATGGGTGTTCGTTTTCTTGGAAAAAGATTTGATCTTTAACATTTTTTTCCGAGGGCTTTAGCCTAGCTTTAAGGTTACTTACCGAGCTTCGAACCACCATTGATGGTTTTGCCTTATGGTTCGAAAGATCAAGTGAGAGTTCCATGCCGGAGTTCCCACTACCAACGACCAAAACCTTCTTTCCAGTGTATTTCTCGCCGGACTTGTAGTCTTTTGCATGGATAACTTCGCCGGAAAACTCACGTAGGCCTTCGATTTCCGGCATGACCCCTTCGGCATTTTCTCCTGTTGCAACCACAAGCATTTGGCACATATACTCTGTCTCAGACCGGATAGAGCCCGCGGTCGACAAAGTTCTAACCCGCCATATGTTACATTTCTCGTCATACTTCGCTGATTGAACGCACTCGTTAAACTGCGGTTTGATGTCGAATTTACTCGCGTAATTCTCGAGATACGTGATGAATTGTTTCTTGGATGGATACTCGGGGTATTCGTCGGGGAAGGGAAGTTTTGGAAGTTGGCAGAATTTTTTCGGGAGGTGAAGTTTTAGGCGATCATAGGTTCGGTTTTGCCAAAGAGAGGCAATGCAGTCGGCTCGTTCGATTACTACAAAAGGGATGCCTTGTTCCCTTAGACAAGCAGAGACTGCGAGCCCTGAAGGCCCAGCTCCAACTATTACCGGGCCGTTGACCCAAACGCAACGACCTGGTAGATTTTGCTCAGGCAAACTAAACATTTTGGAGATTACTTGTGATGCAAGAAGTGATATTTGGGAGAGAAGATTGTTGTTTGAATGAAGTTTGGATGAGGAATAGGATGTGGTTATATAGGGTTATGGGAAGAAGGGTAGAGTGGCATGTGATCATATGTAAAATATTGAGGGAGTTAATGCATCTTGAAGTTGAAATATATTTAATATAAATAAAAGTGTTGTATTTATTTTTTAAATATGATAAAAGTCGTTTGTCATGAATCACGATTGGGTTGGGTATTTAGTTACTCTTATTTTTAATGACCTCCTTTTGTCATAAATTAATTGTTTGATGAAGAATGTAATCATTAATTGTTTTATGCACTATACTAATATTCAACCTCAAAAGTGATCTTTTAAGATGGATATATGTATCTATGTATATACGTACGTGCATGCATGTATACATACATATATACGAAAATATTTCCTTAAAAAGTTCATTTTGTTTAAGAAAATTAAAACTTGAAAATAATTTTTAAAAAACTTGAAAATCGATCCAAAAAAACTTCAAACGAACTCAGATTCGCATCATTGGAACGGCTTGTAGAACATAAAGCCCAAATGTTTAACTCAAACCATAAATCATAATAATAAAACTAAACTTTAAAACCAAACCTTAAAGGGTAAAGATAAAAACTAAAAACTAAAACCTAAACCTAAATGTTAAGGCTAAAACTTAAAGATTAATTTTATAGATTTCAACTATTACAAACCAATTACAAATAAATTATCAGTGATAACAATGTTGAAATCAAGAAACCCAACTTCAAGATCAAACAGAATACTCCTTAAAAGGTTATTTTAACAAAAAATATAAATTAAAAGTATTTTCAACTCTAAATCGAAAACACATATAAGAACCTTCTAAAAGCATAATTTTTTTGTAGAAATAATCAAGAACATATCAAGAAATCATCAAAAGATTAAAGATTGTTTTGATAGAAACAAGAAGACTATCTAAAAAAGTTTAAAGAAACAAACCTGGTAGGAAGAGGAACAAGAACTGATCAAGGCCTTTTTTAGAACTTTGTAATTGCATGGTGATTCATAGTTCTTATTGATTACACGTATGTAATTGATCTTCTTCGTCCTAAAACCAGCAACCTAAGTAATCTCAATAAACTAAAACTTGAAACAAAAAGATATGATGAATTTTAACTTTGAAGAAACGTAGCGTTCTTAACACAATGCACCTCAACAATCATTGTGTTCGGTTTCATCATCTTCTTCCTATAAGCATAAACATATGATACCTTAATGTCTCATACTCCAACAACAAACCCGAAAGTTTGGTTCGTTTTTATCTAAAATTAAACCAAAAAACGAATATATGTTTTTATTACATATAAAATTGTATACGTATGTAAACAAAATCTATATCTATACTATATAATAAAAGAATAACACTCCGCCACTTGTCATTTTCTGGTTAAACCACATGCCACATGTCATTAAATGATTGGAAAAATTGCAATTGATGCCACTTGTCATGATTATATTAATCCTTAATATTTTAAAAATAAATTAAATTTAATAAATGTAATCAAGTCAAACTTACTAATTTGAAAAAAATGGTATTTATTTTCTTTAAATACTAATTAAAATCTAATCATATCCAACTTTCCATTTTTGATAAATAATTTTGAAATTCAAAAAATTTTCAAATTAAATTATCAAGATACTCAATACACACATTTTAAATTCTAATTAAAAAGGAAAGAATAATGATGATAATTATATTTTATGAATGATTTCAAATTTTTATGATTCTTAAATCTATCATCATTCTGTAATTAATATTTATTTTTAATTAACTTCATTCTACAAATTAAAAAACAAAAGGTTATCACAAAAAATCATTTTACAATTTTCATTTCTTAATTGTTAATTCGTATTGTTTAATATAATTTTATGATTCAGCCCGTGTAATACACGGGGTCAATAACCTAGTTATATAATAAAAGAATAACAATACGCCACGTGTCAATATTTTAGCATATCCACATCAAATTTGACACATGTCATGTTTATATGCTATCAATGTGGCTTATTTAACAAATTTAAAAATGAATTTCATTTAATGCAATAAAGTCAAATTTCTAAAATTAAAGAAAAACAATTAATATTCATATTTTAAAATATTAATGAAAATCTAATCATTTCAAACTTTACGTTTTCAATTAATAATTTTGAAAATTCAAAATTTTAAATCTTATTTTTATTTGTATTGTTTAAAAAGATGTTTAGATATTAATAAAATATACTTTTATTTTCATATTCTAAAATTTTTATATTATTTATATATATATATATCTATCTTTCTATCAGTGATTGCTTTGTAAAGCTTATTTTCTATACAAGTATGTGTAATACACAGGTGGATAAACTAGTATATATATATATATATATATATATATATATATATTTGAGTCTCATAATACCAAAAGTTCATATAATTTAAAATTTTAAGTAATATTATAGTTTAATTTTTTTAGCCAAATATAGTTTTTAGGTTATTTTTTTCTTGACCCAAAAATTTAAGGTCCAAGTTAAAAAACCGAATGAAAACCAAAAAACAAAAACTTAAAGTTCGAAGTCAAACATGTATATAAACACAAACACCGAACTTTCGGTTTTGGATTCGAATTACCCGTAATGGTCGACTTTATTCTTTACAAAACCAACTCATACACACCCTAACCGATCGTATTTTTTAGAGTGCCAACATATTACCCTTTAACTAATATGTAGCAAGATTTAAATTAACGGGCAAAAGCTATCTAGAGAAAAAAAATCATATTATATATAGTACAGCTAATAAACTTTAATCTTACCAATGATCCTCAGTTTAATTAAGTGATTGAGAGAATGTATCATGTGGCTTGAGGTCACGAGTTCAAGTCATGGCATGGACAAAATAGGGGTTCTATACTGGGCTAAGGGGTTTTCTCTCACCTATAGTGGGTTTCCTCCTATCGGGTGTAGATATGAGCAGGTGTGTATATGACCCGTCAGTGATCCAAATTGCTGTTCATAAAAAATAAACTTTACACTTAAAAAATGCATGACTTAAAATGATAATTTACAAAATTAAAAAATAAAATTTTTAGATATTATTAAAGGACATCTAGGTGAGAGAAGGAATCTTGAGCTTAATCCGTGTTCTGGACCAATGGGGGCGAGAGTTTACCTATTCTAGAGGGTTTCCTCGCATCTGGTGTGACCTCGTCTTACCTCTGTCCAATGGGCCCTATTAAGACAGTATACGTGGTATGTATAATCGTCGCCGTTCAAACAAAAGAAACTAAGAGAAAGTGACGTGGTTAAACTGGTCCCCACTTCAAGGGAACCCCAAATAAGCTTAGCTGGATGGTGACTAGAGCGTGCTCACGTGGAGTACGAGTAGGTTTAAGCTGGACCCTTTACAAGCCAATCGACCCGTGCGCCATCTGGTTTGCGGTCCCTTCAATTTAGCCACTGAAATCGAGCCCATTTGCGCCAACTCATGGCTCATGCAGTCCACAGCTCATCACAATACCACACACCCACCTTTTGCCACGTGTGGGGACCCTCTTCCCCACCCAGATAATTGGACCAGTCCGAAATCAAATAATCCCCAAACTTGGTCCCTTTCGTTTTTTTTGGAATATATACAAGATATTCTATATCTTAAATGTTATCATTATATTCATTTCTTTCAATTACACTCAATCTCTCCTTCAATCAATTTTTTTTATCTTTATTATTTAATTATAAATATTTGTAGTGGCCAAGAATATAACAAAATTAATTTAAATTTGTTTTATTGTTTTTGTTTTGAACGACTTGGTACGACGACACCCAAGACGAGATTTCAACCGTCCCCTCGGATTTGACGCTCTGCGGCGTACGCCCGAGCCCACCCTAGGAGGAACCCCACAGCTGGGTAAACCCCTGACCTTGACTCAGCAAATATGCTTCGGCACGGATTCGAACCCAAGACCTCTCATATAAAAGTCAATGAGATACCATTAAGCTAGAGGTCTTTTAGTAAATTTGTTTTATTTAAAGATGGATGCATTTACGAGAAATCTTTTTGGGTTGAAGACTTGTTTAAAATTTGATGATGAAGCTCCAATTATCACATATGCAAATTATACTTATTTGCACATTCCTTGTATGATGATTAAAATTTTAACCCTTATCGTTTTTAAGTCTTTTTTTTTTTTTCAGAAACTTATTATTATCTTTACCTATATCCTCGTGTCTATAAATAAGAACAAATTAAGATAGTGGTCATATGATCTAGAGATTATGAATCAAATCATGATAAAAGTCATTTGCAGATATACATAATAAAGATTAAAGATGCACATCAAGCCAAGTTAGTCCAACGTCCTTCGCCCCCGACATGCGGAGTTATTGGGCGTTGGGTATGCCATATATCAATGGTTAAATTGAATTTTTGTTTATTCTTCATAATAAAACATTTAAGCTTGATTTGTCAATTTTTTTAAAAAAAAAAATCTAGAAACCCAATCAAATAACTTCGTGTATTTTCAAAAACGTAAACTTTATAAAAATATAATTAATTTTTATAATTGTTTTAGTCAAATCATTCAAACTTCTTTTTTATAATTTAGCCACTCAACTTATAGATAATGTATTCATGGTGTATAATTTACCTCTTTAGCATGTTAAGATAACTAGAATTATTAGATTACCTATAATTTAAGCGACTAAAGTAGACAAAAAAGTTTAAATAATTTAATAAAGGTATCAAATTGATTACATTTTTAAGAAGCTTTTTTGTTTTAAAAACTCAACTTTTTTAATATAAATATGTAAAGAAACTTGTCCGCTATTGTTGCTTTCATAAAATTTTCCTTGGTCGATATTAGCATTACAAGTCCTTAAATTTTAAACAATCCATCATCGTTACAAACATTGTTTGCCAATATGAGAGTGATAGTTCAAATTTTCAAAGTATCTTGTCTTTTACATACCGGAAGATGTCTTATCATTTTATTAGTTATGTTGGTTTTAAGAGCAACAAGTGGTCACTCCTTCAATTTATGTTTCTTTGATCATCAATAAATTACACAAATTGGTCCCAAACCATAGGCTTTGTCTATGATGTACCATCCTCACTTGTACGAGAAAATATGGTTGAGAAATCACCAAAGAGAGACATATTTAAAAGCATTTCTATTTATTAGATCATGAGTTATGGGGTTTGATTAGGACATGACGGTTTTAATGTGATCGTGGTCAAGAGGTGAACAAAAAAAACCCACCAATCTCCTTTTTCTTTTCTTTTTTATGTTTTTTAAACAAATATAAAAATGCATATTAGCTTCTACCTTTTCACTAATTACATTTTACAGTTATAGAGAAATGTTCATAAGAAAACTATCAATTTTTAAGAAAACCAAGAAAACTTTTATTGACCAATCACATAATTTTAAGCTTTTCTTTTTTCATTTATTGAAAAGGGCATTAAAGTAATTGTTTTGTCAAACTAATCTTGGAAAGTATCTGATTTCTATTTTTTTGAATATTACGTTTTTTTAGTCAAAAGTCAAAATTTATTTATTTTTTGATCCAAGAAACCAAAGAACACATAAAATTAATCTATACATTCAAACGACGTAATTTTCCTTTTGTAAATAATCAGTGTTCCCAATCTTTTCCTCGATCACTATACACCATACCAATTAAGATAGATGGAAACACTACTAATAATTATTTATTTCTCCCTATCCTTGCTTCTTACAACAATATTCCTTCACCATAAACTCCGGGCAACCGTTCGCCGGCCCGCCGGCAATAACGCACCGCCAACTTACGCCATCATTGGCTGCCTGATCTCCTTCTACAACAACCGCCACCGTCTGCTATCATGATATACAGATCTACTCTCCGCATGGTCAACTCAAACGGTGGTCACGCGATCCCGATCTCCGCCGTGTGGAAGGTGAAGAAGATTATAGGAGTTGGATCGAAGAAAGTTTTGAAAGATTCCGTCAACGAGATCCATGAATACATAATGCAAATAATTCATGAACGAAAGAAAGAAATGATTGATAAATCGAATCAAAATCAAGATTTATTAAGCAAGTTGATAATGGAAGGGTTGAATGACGAGTTAATTAGGGATATGGTGATTAGTTTCGTCATGCACTTGCTTCAATATGTGTTGTTGATTACATATATGTAATCAGCTTACATATGTGCTTACATTATTTACTTTGATTGATTACATATACGTAATCATATATATATATAGGGTGAGGTTATAGTAAAAAAGGTTAAATTGGTGAGAAGTGTGAGAAGGATTATAGGCCTTAGATCTACAATTTAATGGTTAAGATTAAAGTTGTATTAAGAAAGTTAGTGGAAGGGTGTTTTAGTCATAGACACTTTTGTTGACTTTTTATCATGTTCCCCCCATTTTTTTAAACGGGCATAACTTTTACATACAATATTATTTTTTTAAAAAAACTACACCAAAAAAACGAGCATTTTTTTATCTTTAAAACGAGTATAATATTGTTATATAAAAAATAAAAAAAATAGGTTTTCCTTCACCTTTGATATTTTGTAATGCGTCATTGTGTCTTTTGTCTGTTATTGTGTCTTTTTGTTTGTGATTGTTTCTTTTTGTTCGTCATTGTGTCTTACTATTTTTTTATAAAATGATGAGCTTTAAATATAATAATGTGAAACCACACAATCACGTACTTTTTATGTATTAATCATAATGATAAAACAACAAATTTATCTAATACATAAAAAACAATGATAAGATATAATCAAATTGTCAAAAACATAACACAATGACCTGAACGTAAAACACAATGATAAGCATATTACACAATGACATGAATGTAAAACATAATGATACGTATATTACATATTGACCTGAACGTAAAACAAAATAATGAGTATATTACACAATGACCTGAACGTAAAACACAATGATGTGTATATTACACAATATAAAGATAAATACAATGATGAGTATATTACACAATGACCTGAACGTAAAACACAATGATGTGTATATTACACAATATAAAGATAAATACAATGATGAATATATTACACAATGACATGAATGTAAAACATAATGATACGTATATTACACAATGACCTGAACGTAAAACACAATGATGAGTATATTACACAATGACCTGAATGAAAGACACAATGATGTGTATATTACACAATATAAAGATAAATACAATGATGAGTATATTACACAATGACCTGAACGTAAAACACAATGATGTGTATATTACACAATATAAAGATAAATACAATGATGAATATATTACACAATGACCTGAACGTAAGACACAATGATGAGTATATTACATAATTTTCTGAAAGTAAAACACAATGATGAATATATTACACAATGACCTGAATGAAAGACACAATGATAAGTATATTACACAATCGTCTAAAAATAAAACACAATGATGAATATATTATACAATGACCTAAACATAAAATACAATGATCAAAATTTATTTTTCAAAAAATAAAGACAATTTATGTTTTTTAAAGTTATGAGTTTTAAAAACATAATGATGAAATAGCACAATTATGTACTTTTAATACATAAAACATAAAAAATAAATAAGAACAATTTATTTAATGCATAAAAACAATAACAAAATACCAAAATATGATATAAAAAAATTAAACACAATAATAAACAAATTAAACGCAATGACTTAAAGCATTAAACACAATGAGCTGAATCATTAAACACAATGATTTTAAGTTTTTAACACAATGACCAAAATACCCTTTTTATTAAATTAAAGAAATGCCACTTGTCAATTTTACAATCCTTCTCACCCTTCTCACCAATCTTACCCTTTTTACTTGAACCTAATCCTATATATATATATATGTGTGTGTAATCAGCTTACATATATGTAATTATGTATATAAGTAACCAGCTTACATATGTAATCAATTATATGTAACATATAATATTACATTTTTTGCTTTTGATGTTCATTTTTTATTTATTGAGAATAAGTTATATGATTACGTATATGTAATCAAATATATGTAACAACTACAATGACATATTTTTTGTTCTTCATTATTTTTTGATTCATACTATATAAAAAATTTGATTTAATATATTTTTTTATTTTGTAAAATAAAAAAAACATTAGTAAAAAATAAATATAACAAGGTGTTTAAAAGTTAAACACATATAAATGATTGTTTATTATTACATACATGCAATCTATCAATTTAAAGGATAAAGAAAGTTATTAAATGTGCAGATATTTTCTTCAATTTTTTCTTTGGATTCAATTATCACGTGAAATAAAATAATTATGGAAATGATAGTTTAAATTAAAAAAAAAAATTGGTGAATACAAGAGAGAGAAAGAGAGACTTATATATTCTAATTAATACTATCAAAAGATTCCATAAGTAAAGTTATTACTCTACCTAAAATACCCTTAAAAGCATAAACAAATCAACGGTAAAAAGATGGTTTTCTTAAAAATGAAGGTTTTCTTAAGAACCCTCCCCTATATATATATATATATGTATACTAGCTTATTGACCCCGTGTATTACACGGGCTGAATCATAAAATTATATTAAACAATACGAATGATAATAGGTCATAAAAATTTGAAATCATTCATAAAATATAATTATTATCATTATTCTTTCTTTTTTTGTTAGAATTTAAAATTTGTGTATTGAGTATCTTGATAATTTAATTTGAAAATTTTTTGAATTTCAAAATTATTGATAAAAGATGGAAAGTTGGATATGATTAGATTTTAATTAGTATTTATAGAAAATTAATACCATTTTTTTCAAATTAGGAAGTTTGACTTGATTACATTTATTAAATTTAATTTATTTTTAAAATATTAAGGATTAATATAATCATGACAAGTGACATCAATTGTAATTTGTCCAATTATTTAATGACATGTGGCATGTGGTTTAACCAGACAATGACAAGTGGCGGAGTGTTATTCTTTTATTATATAGTATAGATATATAGGATTTGAATCAAATGAAAACTCGATCTTAAAGAGAAAACCCTTAAACCCTATCTCAACCATTAGATCAACTTTTTTTTTTATTTCTAATCTACCTATACTAATAAATAAATGTTTTTGTTGCCACATGTCATGATTTTAAAGCATTTCAAGCTTCATTTCCCTCTTCTCTCTCATATTAAATACATTTAATATTAAATAAACATATTAAATATACTTTTTTATACGTTTTTAAAATAAAAAAGATTTTTTAATAAACTAAAATATATTAATATTAAAAACACACTTTTTAAAAAAAATTAAATTATAAAATTTTCAAAAATCATTATTTGAAAGACAATGTTTGAAAAACAAAGTTTTAAAAAAAAGTTAGTGTCTTAAAAATAATATTATTATTTTAATATTTAAAATATTAAATCATACGAAATTATAATCGTATTTTATATCAAATATCATCTTATATTTTCTAAATTTTAATTGATAATTATTCGTTATATTTCTATATTTAATCCGTGTAATACACGGGGTACTAACCTAGTTTATTAATATGAAAAGGGTATTATAGTATTTAACCACTTACCTACATATATAATAATTTATCTATTTCTCTCTCATTTAATATCACCCATATATATAATAAATTATTAATAACAAATTTCTCTCTCATCTATCTCTTCTCTCTCCTTCAATTAATTTTTTTTTTAAAAAATTCTCAACAACAAAAACGTATATTTTTTATACAAAATTAAAAAAACGTATTTTTACAAGAAAATGTAAAAAATTACACAAATTATATTTTACTCGAAATACTACACATGTGTAGAAAATAAAAATATACACATGTGTATATTATATATATTTGAGATTTATAAAATATTACATCTACACATCTGTAGTTTTTGGTGTTTTGATTTATTTGATGTTCTTTTATAAATTTACACATGTGTAATTTTTTGTTTCATATGTAAAATACACATGTGTAATATTTATTATGGTTGAAAATATGTAATATTTGTGTTTCTGTAGCGAAATTTATGTCTAATACACATGTATATATTTTTTGTTTTATTTAAAAAATATATTTTTTTATTTTAATAGTCATTTATATATAAAAGAGAGAGGAGAGAGAAAACGAATTAAGAGCCCAGGTTATAGCGAACTAGTAAAATATTTTTACAAAACTATACTATAACCAATAAAATATTATTTTAAGAACGATTTCTTTCCCAATATGGTGTTGCTTGTGTACTTGCCTGAGAAAATTGATAAACATTAATGTGTCTTTATTAGTACGTGATTAACCTAAATATTTTATGGATATACTTCTTTCTCTAGATGGTTGATAATAGAAGTAATATACATGGCTCTAACAAGGAGTCCGACTCAGTTTACTCGACCGGTTTCGCAGAAGGATTGGACCCCCACAGGCCGGAGGGTTGTGGGTGGTTATATGAGGATTCTGTCCCTGTTACTACTATGGTTGCCCCGACACAGGTTGGGAGCAGGCTACAGTCCCCACCTATAAGGGTGGTATACACTCACCGGAGACGACGTAACCTCGGTAAAAGGCCACTCGTCGAGGATGACGAGACTAATACCATTACTAGGGGAGACCTAAACTTGGGACCGGAGTACGGGACATGACCTCCGAGGGTATGATCCTTGGTATGGAGCTAGGGGGACCCTCCACTATCCTAACAGAGCAGGTGACTTAGAGGGAGTCATTGCAGGTAGCACTCATTGCATTGACTGCGAAGTGTGCTCAGTATGAGAGCACCATACGAGAATTGCAGGATAAGATACAGGTTCTAGAGGAGATGGCCACAGCACAGGATGGGCGTCTGATGTCCATGGAGGAGGAGCACCTCATTGACAATAATGCACTGCATCAATTGCACTCTAGAGTGACTGCCAGGAGACGGCTAGAGTCTCTCTGGATCAGCGTGTTGGCACTCTAGAAACCCAATTTGGACTACTAGGAGGGTGGCAAGCAGCCACTGAGGTATGTAGTTGGTCCATGGAGTAGGCCTAGATCTTTAGGTTTACGGTTTATTTATGTTGAACTTGATGTTCTTGAATGTGTTGTTTGATGAACAAGATATTTTAATGATGGATATTTAGTTGTTTTGAATTATGATATTATTTTACTTGGTTGTAATATGGATTTATAGAGTTAATGATTGACATTAACTAATCATTATTACTAAAATTTTACAAGATAATAATTCATGGCAACTGGAGGAAGCACTAACTCAACACCACTCCCCACTACTACTGAGGAATTATCACAGATCATTTCACAACATGTTACGGCAGCATTGGCGCAAAGAGACGTAGAGGATGTAGAAAAGAGACTGCAGCAAGGGTGTACTTACAAAACGTTTCAGACTTGCGGACCGCGACCGTTTACAGGTGCTGAAGGTCCGTTGGGGATTATTCGTTGGATTGAAAGGATGGAATCGGTGATGAATACTAGTGGGTGTACTCCCGAACAAAGAGTGAAATATGCAGTTTGTTCGTTTCACGATGAAGCCCTAACCTGGTGGAACACCCAACTGCAAGCTAGAGGAGAGGTTGCTGCATACAGTCTTTCCTGGGATGATCTTAAAGAACTACTGCTGCGTGAATACTGTCCTAGAACGGAAGTTCAGAAATTGGAGGAGGAATTTTGGAATCATGTCATGATAGGCGCCGATATTCGAGGTTATACCACTAGGTTCCATGAACTTGCCAGACTGGTACCTAGATTGGTCACTCCAGAGCATGTGCGAATAGAACGTTATATTTGGGGTTTAGCACCACAAATAAGAGGCATGGTGGCAGCATCCAACCCCACCACTATTCAGAGTGCAATCACTCTTGCTCATGCACTAACGGATGATGCAGTGAGGATGGGGACCTTGTCAGCAGTCGGAAGTCAGGGCAAAAAGGTAGTGGAAGCAAACAAAATCATTGTTAGCACAGAGAAGAAACCTTATGATGGAAAAAGGAAGAATTCTGATAATCGTTTTGGAAATCAGAAGAGAAGAAATCAGGGATCAGGAAAATTTTACACAGCAAGTGCTTCGGGGTCAGCAAGGGATAAGTTGGTTTGTGAACGGTGTGGAAGGATGGGACACCAGATCCAGACATGCAGAGCTAGACTGCCAACAGGAACAAGTACGGGAAATAAAAATTGCTTTGAGTGTGGAACAAGTGGTCATTTCAAGAAAGATTGTCCGAAATTGAAAGCTACTAATTCCAGAGGTCGAGCCTTTGAGATGAATGCGAGTACTGCTCGCGAAGACCCATCTGTAGTCACGGGTACGTTCCTTGTTAATAACCAATTTGCATCTATATTGTTCGATACTGGAGCCGATCTAAGTTTCGTGTCAAGAGAATTTGAACCTTTGCTTGACATTAAATCAAGTAAATTAGATAAGCACTATCATATAAAGTTGGCAAACGGTAAGGTTATTGAGTCTAGAGAAATTATTAAGGGATGTAAGTTGCAGCTAGAGGATCATTCATTTAACATTGATCTCTTACCTGTAGAACTTGGTAGCTTTGATATTGTAGTCGGTATGGATTGGTTATCTAAGAATAGGGCGGAAGTTGTTTGTTATGAAAAGGTGATTCGTCTTCCCCTTTCAAACGGTGAAGTCCTAGTCATTCGTGGTGAACTGAAGTAACCTCCCTTGAAGATGATCAATGTTATGAAGGCGCAAAAGTTTCTACGCAAAGGATACTCTGCATTCTTAGCTAGTATTGTCGACACAAGAGCTGAGAAATCAAAGATCGAGGAGATACATGTTGTTCGAGAATATCCAGAAGTTTTTCCAGAAGACTTGCCGGGATTGCCTCTGTCAAGACAGATAGAGTTTAGAATCGACCCTGTTCTAGGAGCGGCACCTATTGCGAAGGCTCCATATCGATTAGAACCTTCTGAAATGCAAGAGTTGTCAAATCAATTACAAGAATTGTTGGACAAATGATTTATTAGACCAAGTTTTTCTCCTTGGGGAGCACCGGTCTTATTCGTCAAAAAGAAAGATGGGTCAATGAGGATGTGCATTGACTATAGAGAGTTGAATAAACTTACCATCAAGAATCGGTATCCCTTGCCGAGGATTGATGATTTGTTTGATCAGTTGTGTGGTTCGAGTTTTTATTCAAAGATCGACTTACGCTCAGGATACCACCAATTGAAGATTGTGGAGGAAGATATTCCGAAGACTGCCTTCAGAACGCGTTATGGGCATTATGAGTTCTTGGTCATGCCTTTCGGGTTAACAAATGCACCTGCTGCATTTATGGACCTAATTAATAGGGTTTGTAGACCTTATTTGGATAAGTTTGTAATTGTGTTTATCGATGATATACTTATCTATTCAAAAAGCAAGGAAGACCATGAACGTCATTTGAGGTTGGTTTTGGAGTTATTAAAGAATGAGAAGCTTTATGCTAAGTTCTCCAAGTGTCAATTTTGGATTCGCGAAGTTCAATTTCTGGGTCATGTAATAAACGAGAAAGGTATCCAAGTGGATCCCATGAAAATTGAAGCAATTAAGAATTGGAGTACGCCTACATCTCCAACTGAAATACGTCAGTTTTTGGGACTGGCTGGTTATTATAGAAGGTTCATTGAGAACTTTTCTAAGATTGCTCAATCATTAACCCTGTTGACTCAGAAGGATCAAAAGTTTGACTGGGGCGCCAAGCAAGAAGAAGCTTTTCAACTGTTAAAGCATAAACTATGTACTGCACCCATTTTATCACTTCCTGATGGGAATGATGGATTTGTGGTATGTTGTGACGCATCACGACAGGGTCTTGGATGTGTTTTGATGCAACGAGAAAAGGTGAGCATACGCTTCGTGACAACTTAAAATCCATGAGAAGAGTTACACCACCCATGATCTAGAATTAGGAGTGGTTATTTTTGCACTCAAAATATGGAGGCATTATCTCTATGGAACAAAGTGTACTATCTTCACCGATCATAAAAGTCTCAAACATATCTTTGATCAAAAAGATCTAAATATGAGACAACGTAGGTGGGTCGAACTGCTCAATGATTACGACTGTGAAATTTGTTATTATCCTGGAAAAGCAAACGTAGTGGCAGATGCCTTGAGCAGAAAGGTTAGAGACAAAACTTTACGAGTGCGTGCATTGGGATTAACTATCCAAACGAGTCTTACTGCTCAAATTCATGATGCACAGTCGAAGCACTTAAGGTTGAAAATGTCAAAACCGAAGGCCTACACCAAATGGTTAAGAAGTTAATTCCAAAGTCCGACGAAATTTTATATTTCATGGATCGTATATGGGTACCTTGTTTTGGTAATTTTCGTGAGCTGGTTATGGATGAAGCTCACAAGTCCCGATATTCAATCCATCCAGGATCGGACAAGATGTACAAAGATTTGAAAGAATTTTATTGGTGGCCTAATATGAAACGGGAAATTGCCGAATATGTCGGTAAATGTCTAACTTGCTCCAGGGTGAAGGCAGAACATCAAAAGTCGTCCGGACTTTTGCAACAGCCTGAGATCCCAGAATGGAAGTAGGAATGTATTGCAATGGATTTTATAACGAAATTACCTCGAACGTCTAGTGGCTATGATACTATTTGGGTAATTGTCGATCGTTTAACTAAGTCCGCACACTTCCTTCCAATCAAAGAGACTAATAAAACGGAGAAGTTAGCAAGATTATACTTGAAGGAAATCGTTTCAAGGCATGGTGTTCCTGTGTCAATTATATCTGACAGGGACAGTCGGTTTACATCAAGATTTTGGCAATCTTTACAAAAAGCCTTGGGTACTCGTTTGGATATGAGTACTGCTTATCATCCACAAACAGATGGTCAGAGCGAAAGAACTATTCAGACACTTGAGGATATGCTTCGGGCATGCGTACTTGATTTCGGCGGTAGCTGGGATGTTCATTTACCGCTAGCATAATTTTCTTATAACAATAGTTACCACTCGAGCATTAAAGTCGCACCATTCGAAGCTCTTTATGGCAGAAAGTGTCGCTCGCCGTTGTGTTGGGCAGAAGTTGGTGAAAAACAACTTACTAGAGCTGAAATTATTCAAGAGACCACTGATAAGGTCTTTCGAATAAAGGATAGGTTGAAAGCTGCCATGGATAGACAGAAAAGTTATGCTGATAATCCACGGAAACCATTGGAATTCCAGATCGGAGATCGTGTAATGTTAAAAGTCTCGCCTTGGAAAGGAGTCATTAGATTTGGCAATCAAGGGAAGCTTAGTCCCTGTTATGTTGGACCTTTCGAAATTTTGGATCGAATCGGTCCAGTTGCGTATCGACTAAAGTTACCGTCGCAGCTTTGCGGTGTGCACGATGTATTTCATGTATCTAACTTAAAGAAGTGTCTTTCTGATGAAACGACTGTTGTGCCAGTTGAAGATATTCATATTGATGAAAGACTTCATTTTGTTGAAGAGCCTATTAAGATCTCAGATTGGGAAATTCATAAGCTTCGACATAGTCAGATCAAGTTAGTGAAAGTGAGGTGGAATTCAAGGCGCGGCCCAGAATTTACTTGGGAGCGCGAGGATCAGATGCGAAAGAAGTATCCCCACCTGTTTCCTTATGAGGTTAAAAGGTCTTAGTGGTTTATAATTTCGGGACGAAATTTCCTAAACCAGGGGAGACTGTGACATCCGGTGTTTTTACGAACAATAATCCGTAATGGTTAGTGTATTAAACTAGATTTATTTAATGCGTAAATAATTTAATATTTATTATTAAATTAATGTTGATTAAAAATTCTAGCACAGAGTGTTATTTGAATGCATGGATTTGCATTTGGTGAAATTTCGAGTTTTCTGTACCGTTAGGCGGTGTTTTAACGAGCGTTGGTGACGACTCGATTAACGGATTTAGTAGATATGCTTGGTTTAGCATAAAATGATAAATTATGAATGTATAAATTAAGTTAACGATGAAAACCGAGAATTTCGGTGTTAACTGTTGATTTTACTGACAACCGACTTTATCTGCATTTTAGCCGGACGAAATGGAATCAATTATTCAAATAATATTTAAAGTCATCATTATTGACTAAAATTTGATCGTTTTAGTACGATTAAATATTCTATTAATTTTAGAATAAAAATCATATTTTTACTATATTTTCGGTACAAAGTTTATACACTATATGACTCAGAATATACCTGTTTTTACCTGTGTTTTGTCTGAATTAAATGAAAATAGGACAAGTTTATTACACATGTCATAAAAAGGTGAAAGGTGATGTCTTTAAATCTTGTGAAACCCCATGATATCTTCAAAACACATATGTACAAGCAATCCAATTTCTCACTCTCTCTCTTTCATACGTACACCTCTCTCTCTCTACCTACACCACCATATTTTCCATTTTATAATCTTCATCTTGTTGGATTTGTTGAGTCCTTGGAGTTTTGAAAGAATTTTTGAGCAAGAAACCATCAATTTCAAGCACTTTAAGGTAAACTTTTCATACATTTTGGGTTTTTATTAAAAGTTTATGCACCCAAAGAAAGAGCTTGAATCAAGTGGGTTTTTAGCATAAAAGATGAAAATGTGTGTGTATGTGTGTGTCGTGAGTGTGTATGAATGTGTGTGTGGGCCATAAAAACATACATACATATATGTATGTGTGTGACGTGATGTATATACACACACAAGGATGTGTGTGTTGCAATGTATGTATATATGGGTGGTTATGTGTCTTTCAAAATATACATACATACATACTTACATGGATGATTTTGCTTGGATGGTGATTTTAACCACATGCATGTACATATACATACATATATATGTATGCAGATGTGAAATAAGTTACATGCATGAACATATATGTAGGTGTATGTGTTTGTATATATATATATACATATGTATGGGTGAGATGGTTACATGCATGAACTCATATGTATGTATAAGTGGGTTTTGTTGACATGCATGTATATATATGTATGTGATCGTGTGTGTATATATGTATGTATATGAAAGAATAATGATTTTACATACATGGATGGATGTATACATGATTTGATTGTACATGCATGCATGTGTATGTATAAATACTAATATATGTATGTATGATTATTTTAAGTATACATATGCATGAGGATAATGTATATATACATAAGTATATATATGGTAGAAAATATGGCATGCATAATAATCATATATGTACACATGCATGGGTATGCATGTAACAAAATTTTAGTATGTTGAACTTTAAAAATAATGTATTTAGTTAAAGTTAATTTCAAAAATTGATATGTTATGAATAACATAAGATCTGATTTTTGTTAGTTTTAATATACTTAAAAACATAATTATTTTATTATAAAATTTACAAAGGAATGTTAGAAAAATAACCATAAATATAACAAGCTAAAAATGAGCATTTTAGTAGCATAGAAACTATAAAAGTAGAGATTTTCTACAAAAATAATTTGGAACAGGTTATGTAACTATAAAAATAAATTTTATAACATATTTAAAGTATAAAATTAAGTGGTTTTAGAAATGTAATGACCTAACGGTTATGGAGGACCGAAAATACGCGTTTTTGGCTCTTTTTAACATATAAAAATAATCATTTTATGAATCTGATTTTAATCAAAAAATTTTATAAGTTTTAATGATAAAAGTATGTAAATTTTAATATATAAGTGTTGTAAGAAAAGTATAAAATGAAATACTTGAAAACTATGTCTAAAAATGGCGTAAAAACATCGTTTTAACGCAAAATTTCGACATAAATTTATGACTGATTTTAAACAGCAAATTTTGAGTAAACATAAGTATAAAATACTTATTTTGAAGTATTAGAAGTCACTTAGGTCATAATGCATGTTGATGTGCTTGTATGTTGCGTTGTCGGTTTTGTCAGTAAAATTCGATAAAATTGTCATTTTTGACAAGTTATTTTAAAGAGTAAACTTCTCTTTTGCTTCCTGTGGTTTGACAAAAGTAACCATTTTCATCCAAATTTTGAAATTATGCAATTTTCCTCCATTAGTTTCAGAAAATTAACCATTTTAGTCCCTGGGGTTTGACAAAAGTAACCATTTTCATCCAAAGTTTAAATGGACTTTGGATGAAAATGGTTAATTTTCTGAAACTAATGGAGGAAATTGCAAAATTTCAAAATTTGGATGAAAATGGTTACTTTTGTCAAACCACAGGGAGCAAAAGAGAAGTTTACTCTTTTAAATAATTAAGTTTGAAGTTAAAAATAGATTTTTAACAAAGATAACTTAATTATTTGGATATTATATGAATTAAGAACGTTAACTTATGATTTATGATAAATAACTAAATTCGAGTTACCAACGGGTCGTTTGTACGAAAACTGTTTTCCTTGGTGGAATATTTTCTTAGTCTAAGTTAAGTTGGGTGAACAACTTACATGATAGACTTTTATTTAGACTGTTAATGTGTCCCTTGGGTTTTAGGGCGCTAGTGAGACAGTCGGGTTATTTGGAAATCTTTGTTGCTAGCAGGAACGCATTGATGTGAGTTTCACGGCCCCTTTTTAACTATGTTTTGGTTTTTGATAAACCGAGGGAGAAACATACCGGGAAAAGAAAAATTGTTTTTGTAATGTAATTTGTTTGTGTGGTATGTGACTTTGATAGCTCTTGAGTAAGTGCAGTTTGGCATGGTTCTCGTGGATTTGTTCTCAAGTGTTTTTGCGCATGGTTTTGTGCCCGCAGTCGTAATCATTAGTCTCGGGGGAGAGACCGCAGGATATATTGGTAGATCTATCGGGTTTGACAACCCACTCCCCGACCAGGTGTCATGGTCCGTGAGTAACGGGAGCAATATATGTTGAGGGGTGTTCGCACCTTGGTTTTGGTTTGATTATGAGCTCATGGTGTCTATCGTATCGTAGGACCTTGCTAGTCTACGATGAGTTCACTAGCACAACAATGTGACATTACATTCTTTTCCATGATTATTGATTACATGTTTTATTATGAAAACCTGTGAACTCACCAACCCGTTTGGTTGACACTTGTTTTAAATTTGGTATGTTTCTCAGGTAAGTAGCAAGTCATTTGGGGGAAAGAAAGGAAAACCGGTTCTTACAAGCGAGCGTATCTCGAATAATTATTATTGGGACCGGTTGTCGAATTGTTGAAACTAATGTTTTATAAATAAGATGTTGAACTAATGTTAACAATTATCGATGACTTTTGTTTATAATTATCTATCTTTTATTTAAATCGTTCGCTTAACTTATGCTTTTGTTAATTACTGTCGACACTAAGACTCTGTTAAGACTTCCGCTGCGGGTCGGGGTGTGACATTGAGAGTTGATGTTACATTTGTTTTGTTTTGACTTTTGGAAATCACTAGAGTATCTTGTCGTCTTGTCGTGTGAAATTTCATCAGTGTACAAGTATACAATCAGGTAATTCGTTTTGGGTACCGGTACCCAAACATGTAGCAAGCATAAAAAAGTGAAACTGTATCGGGTACCAAACAGATACTGAGTACTGAAATACCGGTACCCGTACCCATTTATAGATTTCGGGACCGGTACCGGGACTCAAATTTTGTAAATTTCAGGACCGGGACTAGTGGGTACCGGGACCGGTACGGGACGGGACGGGATTGGTGCCGAGCTCATCCTTGTTCAACACTGTAATAGTTACGCATGGTATTTAGTAACAACATATATACCTTAATGCAATCTTTTATTAAACATCTTTTATGATTACGCCTTACAGTAACATATAATGTATTTTAATAAAATGAACTTGATTGATTGAGTAATCTAGATAATTTAAAAGAAAATTTATAGAATAAAAGCCAGTAATTATTAATAGCTATGGAGTATTTGGTATTGTATACGTATGACAAAATGCGAGAGTTGGATTGGGTGACAAGTTATAATGAGTGCGAGTTAGGATGAGTTTTAACAAAATTAGTTTGAGTTTAAATGAGTTATTTTAAAAAACATTAATTTCGTTCAATTTATAATAAGTTGTAACTAAAAAAATAGTTAATTTAAATAATTTTTAATGATTTTCACATCAAATATATTATTTATTAATTTAACCCATTTAAAAAATATTATATCCACATAGTTTTTAAGTTATCAATCTTGACTCATATTGTATTAAGATGATACACATCTCATCTTAGTCTATTCTACGTTATAATACTATCCATTTTAACATAAAATACAATAATTTTTTATTTAGATATGCATATTTATATTGTTATAAGTCAAGATTGTTATGTTAGTACGATACTTTCACTTTCACATAAAAATGTATTACTTATTAAAAAAACATAAATATTGGCAAAGATACGCGTTTTCATATTCTTCTTCCTTTGTATTAAAACTAGTAATGTTACCCGCCGCGTTGCGGCGGGGTCAAAGCGTATAGTAACTTGAACATATTGTGTTAAAGAAAACACATCATATCAGACACAACTTGTTTCCGAACAAAATTTAAATCAAAACGAAAAGTAACTGAAAACACACATAAAATGAGCTCGTTTGAGCTGACTCATTTCCAATAAGTTTACATCAAAACATCTATCAAATCGAATCTATGTGGGCTCCTACGTAAAATTAAGCACTTAAGGATTTTTTTTAGTTAAGGAAATAAATTCAAAATTCTAGAAACCTAAGGAGATTAAAACAATATTTTACAATATATGTGATTACATCAACGTGAAATCAAAATTAAAAATCATCAAAAAGAAAGGTGAGATTGTTAGTTGATTCTTGGTTCGAATTGCCTGTAATTCCGTTAATTTTGATTCAAAAATTGGAACAAAGACGGCTCATCAATACATAAGTGAAAAAAAGTTGAAGAAGCGGGATTTGAACACGTATTCTAACCCACGACCTACACAACGTAAACCCAGCCTCCTGCCAGTGGAACCATGCCACAATTGTTTGATTGAGCAGAAAACAAATATATGTCTAAATCGTAGCTGTTGTGAGGTTTAAAATAAAAAGTAGAGTTGCAGGATTCGAACCCGCAACCTATCAAACAAAAGTCCAGCGCTTTACCAGCTGAAGCAACGCTACAATTATTTGAGGATGTAGAAAGCAAATATATCTATAAGACGTAGCTGGAGACCTTTGTAAATGTATATATATACAATTGTTTTCATTTATAAAATGACATCGAATCAAGTGAAATTGGTTTTTAAATTTATAATTCTTATTCTTGAGTAATTTCACATGATAAATGAAATGAAAGGGAAAAAAAATACTCTAAATGCTCCACGACTTGGTGAAAATATACAAGTAACAATGGAACAAGTTTTTTTAAGATTTTACATACTAACATATATTCTTAAAATATTTCAATATCATTATTGTTATTGACTTTTTTATTATTATGAATTTAAAATTAGTTTTAGTATGTTTCAATCTTTGGAAATTTGCTTTACAGCAAGAGTAGGTGTGTTGGTGAGTCGAGTAATTAAGTTTTATCGTTGTGGTTGGCGCCGATAAAGCGTGTGTTTGTACACCTACATTCATATATTTATATTAAAATTATTATTTAATTTGTTTAATTAAATAATTTAATTCCAAAAGCATGTGATTTCATGAATAATGTAGGGTATGTGTATGATCACGCGTAATCACGATAATAAACGTTGGAAGTTTGGAACGAAGGTGACGAACAAAATGTGTTCACTTAAAAAGAAGTAAATTACGGTTTTGGCCTCTGTGATTTGAGTGTTTTAATTATTTTGGCCCAAAATAGAATATTTTATCAATTCAGCCCCTGTGGTTTAGACAATTATTGTTTTTGTCCCCTCAAACTTAACTATTATAACGGTTTTGGCTCAAAATCTAATTATAATTAGGGGCCAAAAACGTTAGTTGTCTAAACCACAGAGGTTGAATTGTTAAAAGATTATATTTTGGGACGAAATAGTTAAAACACTTAAACCACATAAGACAAAACTGTAATTTACTCCTTAAAAAGATTAAATTAACTATTTTAACAAATATCTTTTATTAATTATACATATTTAATTTGTTGGATTATAATTTAAAAGACGAGAGATCCGGATTAGGTTATTGTTGATTTGAAAAAAAAGAAGCTAATCATACCGATCAATTTTTGAACGGTTATACACTTTTTATAATTAATATTTTATATAAATCCTATCGAAAAGTACTCCGAACTCTACCATACCTTCATTAATGAATAATTGTTAAAGAGGGTCGAGAATTTTTTTAATAAAAATTTGTAGTTAAATATTTTACATTTTCATTAATTTGAGTGGGTTCGGGTCGGATCTCCCAAAAAATAATTAATTAAATTAAATAACAAATACATGATAAAATTACACCAAAAATATTAACTCATTGATTAAAATAATATGATAAAATTTGTTTTCTTTCGGCATGGTTTGAATGAATGCTATTTAAATTAAAAAAAATCAAGATTAGAGAAGGTGACGATCCAAGTTTTCTTTTAAAAAATTGTTTTATATTACCTAAGTATATAAATTATATATAAATACTCGATTTGTAAATTATGGTTGTTATGATGTAGAGGATAACAATGTATATCAGTAAGTTGTATATCTAATCTATAAATTGTAATATTTGGGTATTATTTTATTATTTTGAATTCAAATTGGGCTTATTGGGTTCATGAAGTTTTCATGTGGATGTGAACAAAATTTCATAGAGGTCAGTCACTCAGTCGAGATCGGATTGTATATATAACATTAAAAATAGAAAGTTTATGAAGGGTGTTCGACCTCATTCTCACATGATAGGTTCAGCTCTAAGTGATATCTAAGAGTAAAAAAAATGATGTTCATTAAGAAAAAAGTTGTACTTTAGATAGTGATGCGTAACGTCAATTATAGTTAGATTTTGGCCTCTTTTGTAAATATGACTGATTGGATAATATGACCTATTCTATAACTATATCCATAACTGATTCGTGGATATAACTGGTCGGTTAACCTTCAATTATGAGTTAAATTTCAAACTAAAATTTAAATTAAGTGTATTTATTTGACAGTTTTTTTTTTTTTAATTTTAGTCAACCATTTGGTCTTATCAGAAGTTTACTTACTATTAGAGGACCTTCATCTTCACACCATCTCGATTTTGCCGCATTTATTTAAAATCCTATTTGGAAAGGTCAACACAAAGTTATCAGATGTTATGCAAATATAAAATGTACTATTGGACTGTATCATATTTGGGCAGTTTCTATCTTCATATCTAAACATTTTCGTGCATCAAAATTTAGTTCAAAATTTTTGATTAAGAAAAAGATAGAATATTTATATGGGACAAGTAAAGATTAACGTAAAGCTAAGATTCTATGCATCCATGAAACATTTAAACAAAACAGAATGTTGAATCTAATTGTGCATAGACTTGTACCGGTTTAGTTCGGTTATGAAGCACCCCTAATCATAACTATAACCGATTTATCGGTTAATTTTATAACCTTTGGTAAATTTTGGTTATCGGTTAAATTGGTCAGATAGATCATGGGCTAGTAGGATTAGATAAGTTTGTGTTTTTGTCGATCTTAAAGAAAAAATAAGACTTTATATTAAATGAATTTGTTGGTGAATGCCAAATATAAATTTCTTTTTTACAACAATTTAGAAATTTTGCTGAAATTTTCTGGTGACCGTAAACAGATGCCCGTCGTTAATAATATTATGCTAGATGATATTGTAGTGACAATAAAAATAAATACAAGGATGAATATGTCCCTTAGTAACTCTAAATAAATATTTAAACATAAATGACACAAATAGTCTTCATATATACATTATTACTTACGACCCAAAGAGATAGGAGGTTGGGTGTAACGGTAAGGTGTTCTCACCTCAACTAAAATATTATGTGTTTGAGTCAGGAAGGTGGTGATATCATCTTATATCATTTAGATATTGTCAATTTTATCCTAGATATTGAAGACGTTGTATAAAAAAAAACTTGCGACCCAAAATGGGGCCATATTAGGAAAGAAAAAACAATTGTTTTAATTATATGACTTCTCTTATTAGAGGTCTCGGATTAGAGTCTCACCTAGATCAAATATTGTTCTGTATTGAGCCAGGGTTTTTCTAGTTGTAGGTTTCCTCCTCGACAGGTGAGTCAGGTCACCACGCTCTATTATTCGGGCGGAATGATAATCTATTTGCTATAGTGATCCCGGGTGACCGGATGTTTGTTGTTAAAAAAATTAATCTATTTATTTACCATAATTTGATCTTTTATTCTGGGTCACGTGCGCAATAATAAAAAACCAAAATAAGCAATTCCGTTATATGGAGTTGAGAAGGTCGGTAAGTCGGTTTGAGTGATCGAATAGGGGTGTCGTCATCTACAAGCGTTGTACCAATTTATTTTAAATAAATATATGTTTTTTTATGCTTATAACATGTATCATTGTCCAATTCATATTTTTATTTGTTTTCATCAAGACGGTGCTACCACATGAATTTGCACTACTTTTAGGTTTCCAAGTGCAACCTTCACGTGTGCATGACTATGAGTGAGAAATCATAATAATAAGTAAATGATATATAACACACACGTAGAGAAGGGTTCAAAAGAAAACTTCACACTTTTAAAAAACTAAGAAAACTCCTACTAAACAATCAATTTTTTTAAAAAATTTCATGATTTTTTATTATTTAGCTTATAAATGTTATAAACACAAGAAATTTTTTAATAAAAATACATATATCACGAAGTTACATATATGTAATCAATGAGTTACATATATGTAATAACATGAATTACATTTATTTTTTTATTTTTTTTCTTTTTGTTAGCAAATATAACATTATAATAAAACAAAAATGAAATTGATTGATAACAATTGTGATTAGTTTTCTTAGTTTTTCTCCAAAATGGTGGTTTTCTTATGAACCCTCTCCACACACATATATGTGTATGTATGGAAGTAATTATAACTCATTTTATTGCGTTAACCTGAATTAACACGTCAATATCAAGTCAAACCATGAATTTTTTTTAACATCATTGTAACACATCTAGAACACTTTCTTCTTTTAAGAGTTTGGATTAATTATTCATCATTTGAGAATTAACGTCACTGTAAGTTTCGGGTGTAAAACAATTACAGTATTGTAATTCAAAAAACTTACGATGATGTTAACTCTCAAATGGTGATGAATTTACGCAAACTCGTAAAAGAAGATTTGTTATTGATACATCGGTGTACCACTAACATGACCCTATCTAGATACAACTATATGTGCTACCTCGGGTGGAGTTACGCATAGCAAAATGGCCAAGTTGGGTGGAGTAATGGGTTAGAACGGGTTTGAGTCGTGCTGAGTTTATAGGAAAATCAGTTTTGGTGTAAATGAGTTGCTTCTAAAAAACATTAATTTAGTTTAAGTTAAAATGAGTATTAATTAAAAAAAAATTAATGATTTTTTCATCAATTATATTATTAATTTTTTTTTTTGCTTAATTACATTATATTCACATAGTTTTTAAGTTACACATCTTAACTCATATTGTGTTAAAGTGTTACACACTCAACTCAATATATGTTATAATGATACTGATTTTAACTCAATTCATTATAATGATACTCATTTTAACCCAATTCATTATTACCTAAATATACTCATTTATCTTATTATAGAGCAATATTGTCAAGTCTAGGTAATGTAAGAGTAAGGAAGACTTGAAATTAAACAAAATCCTTAAATAAAAAATAAATGTGTACCATCGAAGTATCGAACATATTAAATGTATAAGATGGAAACAAAAAATTATATGCCACAATTTTGTTGTATTTACTTATGAATGAGACTGATTCAACTTATCTGTTATCTCTTATAACAACTAAAATGATTATAGTTTAGAATAAAACAAGCCAAAAAAGTACTTTAGCTTAAGTTATATTTTTAATACATAAACTTTGTAAATTATCTTGTTAGATAGTACGCTCTTATTGAAATAAACTACCCTCTCCTTCCAAAATCGACAGATAATCATATACGTACTGAGGTGTTCAACGATCTGGCTTACAGTTTTTTCAATTCAGTTTAAACGGTTTTGATATTTTTAGCCCAAAAACCAAACCATATTGGAAATCAAGTCATCCGAACAAACCGTTAAGAAACAAAATAAACCGAATTCAACCGAATAATCCATATTCTACCGAATAAAGCGAATTTAACATTTTATTGATAAAAATAATAAATTTATATCTAAATTCATTTTAATTGGTTAACCGAATAAACCAAATTCAAAATAAATTAGAACTGATAACCGAACCAAAAACAAAATTCGGAGTTCGGATACAGTTACGGTTACGAACCGAACCAAACCGAAAACTGGATTCAGAATTCGGTTTTGTTTTCGGTTAAGAATATTGTTTGGTTTTCGGTTTCTAAATGATTTCTATTTTTTGAACACCTCTATATACACATGATATTTTCAAATTATCAAAAAAATAAAAAATAGAGTAGACACTAGACAATGCAACATTGCACAAACATGGATCAACATTACTTACCAGATCCCAACATAAAGGCTAATAGGCAATAAAGCTAAGGCCCAACTTTGTTAACCCTAATTTTGGTTAGTTAAACTAACTTCAATGATTTTAGTATATTAGCATGTGCATGGACCGCTAGTTGGGCCTAATTGGTGATATAAGCAGTTAGTATAAATTTGCAGTATTATTAAGAATGATGTTATATTGTTATATCCTCTTAACCCGACCATCTTCAAAAATAGTAAATTTAAATGTTATGCATTTAAGAATAGTTGGTATTTAAAAGCAAAAAAATGTTGTTAAAAAATGTTATATATTTGTTCATAAATTTTAACGTGTTAGTTTGATTTATAGTTATAATTTAGTCAGATAATATGTAGTAAATGATAATTTATTTAATGGCTCACACTATAGAGCATTTAGAAGTTATCTAATATATTGTTAAAAATATGCTTGAATTTACATAAATTTTGTTATTCTCATTTTAATTATAGCAAACATAGGCAATATGTCAGTATTTGGTTTATTTTGAAAGCATTAAAAATTTAGTAGTGTATAATTATTTAGAAGAAGTTAATATTTTATTTGTTCTTATTTATCATATAAGTTTATTTGCTATGTATCATGCAAGTTTAGAAAAACTAAGAAATTGCTAAGCTAACAGCAGAGTAAATAATTATTAACAAAGTAAATCATAATATCATACATCCCTTTATTAAACAACAAATTACATATATCCCAGTCTTAAACTAAAATTACAAATATCCCCATGTTACAAAATTGCCTCTTAGTAATGATAAATATGTAAATTGTTTTTAGTTAGTTCAATAAAGGTAAAATATGAAATATATAGTTTGTTTCTTAATAAAATGGATAAATATGTAATATAGTTGGCTTAGAAAGGAGAAATATGTAATTTAGTTTTATGACTGGGTAAATATGTAATAAATTGTTTTAAAAAGGGGATATATGTAATTGACCCTTTAAAAAAGCATATTTAGAATATTTTAAATTTTAGTATTATGCTTATTAAATAAAAATGATGAATAATCACATTAGAAATTTGTTATATCATATTATCTTTTATTACATACAAGTATGAAAACTATTAAAAGGATACTAAATTAATGTATATAACAAACAAACAATCATAGTAAAATTTCACTTTTAATTAAATCTGATTGCAAGATATGAAAACAAACATTACTTATACCCTAAAATTAAGTAGATATGTTGCCTCAGAGAAGATATCTGGCTCATGATTACACCTTCCTTTTTTTCTTTTCTTCATTTTGAACATACTCAAAAACATAACCTTGACTAAACCGAATGTACATAGTTTAATGTATATGTGGTAACGTAGTATATCCTTGATTTTATCATGTATATGTGGTAACTTAATATTTGCTTGATTTTATCATTGTGTGATAAAATCACGCTATACTTATCTAATATATACATTAATAACAATTTACATTGTGATGATTATAACCCATAAACTGTTGATGTGAAAACTTTTCCTTTTATCAATAGATCTCAACCTCTCTTATTTTTTTGAACGGCGACGATACTACATACCACGTATGTTGTCTTAACAGGGCCCACCGGACAGAGATAAGACGCGACCACACCAGATGCGTGAGAACCCCGTGGAATGGGTAAACCTCGCCTCCCATTGGTCCAGAACTTGAAATTAAGCTCAAGATTCATTTTCTCACCTAGATGTTCTTTAAATAACCCCTGACAGGTCTTGAACCCATGACCTCTCGGTCAAAAGGTGAAACCTCAACTAGTAGACTGAATTTGCAGGACTTAGCCTCTCTTATTTAAGTCAGTTACTCACTTGTATACTAAAACTGGTTTACAAAAATTAAATATACACAGTCTAGTTTCGTTTATGTCAAATTCTTTAAAAAATCATGAATAATGACAAACATATGTTTTTTATTATTTTGAGAATGCAATAATCTAATTTGTATCGATTTACGAAAAACATCGGGAGGTAAAAATATTATGATATTTTGGCATGCTTTTTATTACATATATATACATATGTAATTTGTTTATAAGTAGTTTTAAAATAAACTAGGTTTTTTCCATCCCGCGCGTTGCGGCTGGTTATCACAATACACTCCTGAGAACATGTATTATATATCATTTGCAGAATCATAAATTACATAGCAAAATTAAATTTTTAATCACGAACTCTATACAAATTTTTCATAAAAACATAAAATCATACAAAATTCATAAAAATATGTTTCAAAAATAATAGAAAAAAATTATTCATAAAATCTTTTCACCAGCAACTAATCGGTTGAATTAAAACAAAAACAGAAATATCTAAGCAAATTTCTCAAAATTATGCCCTCATTTCTGTTTACTACTTTTAAAAACTAAAAAAAAACTTCTGGTGTTTAAAGAGATTTATTATTCAATTTTACGGACCATGTTTTTTCGCTATACATACATATATATATATATAATATTTACTATTCAATGTAATAATATATATATTTATTATTTGTTTTTACCATTTAATATATATATATATATATATATATTTTGTTATTTGTTTTCATTTAACTACATATATAATAAAATATCAAAAATTTACTATTCTTGTGAGTTGGTTTTTAATTATATAGTATAATTAATACCAAACATGAAATTACACATTTACCCATTTATTATTCATTAGCTTTGTTTTTTAATATATAGGTAATGTTCTTTGTTCAGGGCCGGCTCGACTGCTTGGGAGGTCCTAGGCGAAATTGAAATTAGGGGCCCTTTTTCAAACAGTTATTGATGAAATTCTTCCTTTTATATTCAGGCTTGACACAATCAATAACAAACTAAAAGTTATAGGTAACAGATAAAACATGTGTAAAAATCGAGCGTATCATCAAATTTGAGGAAACCTGAAAAACTTATCCATCAATCCTTATCAATTGTTCTTTATCATTCATTTTTGTTGAACTTCTTCATTTGATTCCTTCATTTTATGCAAAACATCTTGATCTTTAAAACCCTAGTGTCATATAGGGTTGTAAACGAACCAAATGAACATATTCATTCATTTAACTTTTTAACTTGTTCACGAATACAAATGCACACATATTATTTAAATAATAAAAACCAACATTTTTAATCTCAAGTAATAGAGATAATAATTATATAAATATAAAGTTAAATATTATAGTATTAATAAAAAATTAAAAAAATTAAGAATATACAACACATTAACTGAATAATAATAATAATAATAATAATAATAATAATAATAATAATAATAATAATAATAATAATAATAATAATAAATGAACATAACCTAACAAAAACGAACACGTAACCAAACGTTCTTGAACACAATGAACGAATTGAATTTCTTGTTCGTGTTTGTTAAATTATTAAACGAACGAACATCAATGATCTTTCTGCCAAATGGTTTACAAACTGTTCGTTGAACGTTCGCTTCATTTACAACCCTAGTCCCAGAAAAATAGGCCCTTGAAATTTGGAGGCCCCAAGCTAGGGCTTTTCCAAAATCAAAGAAGAGCCGGCCTTGCCTTTGTTGATGTAACAATATTTAATTAGGCTTTAAAAAATTATTTACGATCAATCCTAAAATTATTATTTATTTATTTATTTTCCTGATGGCCAAGGTTTTATGGCAGCAATGTGCTGAGAATCTGACGGGACAATGCGGACAAACGGTGGGTCTATTACTGACCGGACCGGTGAGTTTGGCGGGAAATCGAGAATTACCCATAAATTATTAATATTTTCAACAAAAGAGTAGTTTATTATTTTTTTTAGAGTTAAATGCCAAAATTATACCTGTGTTTATATCAAAATTATCATTTTAGTTTCTAAATAAAATTTGTTGACATTTTAATTCATGTGTTTTAATTTAGTTGTCAATATAGTACTTCGTCTAAATTTTAGTTGCAATTTTAGGCACGATATTGGCAACTAAATTTCAAACACAATGATTAAAATGACAAAAAAAATTTAAACGAAGGACTATATTGGCAACTAAATTCAAAGATAAGGATTAAAATGACAACAAATTTTATTTAGGGACTAAAATGTCATTTTTGATATAAACACATGAATCATTTTGGCATTTAACTCTTTTTTTTATTTTTAAATTACCAAATTTGAATATAATATTTTTATAAAAAATTAAATTTTCAAATGTAATAGGGACTGATAAAGGTTTATGATATAATACGAGTCTAGTTATTCCCATACTTACCCCACATCTTTTATACGTTAAATAGGGGTGTTCAAAAAAATCCGTATCCGAATCCGAATCCGAAATATCCGAAAATCCGAATCCGAAATATCCGAAAAAATCGGATATCCGGAAGTTCGGATATCCGGAAGTTCGGATATCCGAAATTTCGGATTCGGATTCGGATACCTTTTTTGAAAATTTTCGGATAGTTCGGATATCCGATATCCGAAATAGTTTTTCATTTCGGATATTTTTTCGGATATTTGGATATTTTTTTCGGATAGTTTTTCGGATATCCGAATAATTTTCGGATATTTTTCGGATATTTCGGATATTTTTCGGATATTTTTCGGATATCTGGATATTTTTCGGATATTTTTCGGATATCCGAATAATTTTCGGATATTTGGATATCCGAAATATATATTTTTTAATTTTTTTTATTTTTTTTTCTGATTTCGGATATCCGAACGGATATCCGAATCCGAATCCGAAATTTCGGATATCCGATCTTCGGATATCCGAAATTTTCGGATATCCGAAGTTCGGATATCCGAAACTTCGGATATCCGAAAATGAACACCCCTAACGTTAAATATAGGTCAACATGAAAGGTATAAGAGACAATAATTGTTTGTTATAATTTTTCAGTTTTAAACTTTTAATAACTGAACTCTTGTATGGCTCGTATTGACTTACACGAAAACATATGAGAGATCAATCATTGTTGAATTATTGGATATTAGAGAAGGCTATACGCTTCGTATAGGTCGGGGATGTGTTAAAATATAAAATTTAGTAATAACCAAACCCTATAGGAGTATATTTATAGTTAAGGTGTGTAAGTTTTTTGTTTTAAAAAGGCCTTTTTCTTGCTAAAAATATATTTAAAGAAGCCTGTGAAACGTACGTGGTGCCCCTCTCCATTGATTGGAGAATGCTGGAGGTGCTTAAGTTACATTTTTTTTAGTTTTTTAAAATTAATATTAAAAAAAAACCCTTCAAATTAAGTTATTAAACTATTAATTATTAAAGCACGTATACGAACGGTCAAATACAAAATGACAAAGAGTGGTCAAAAGGGAACAAGAAACTGGGATATCCTTTTTTTCTTATTCGTTTGGACTTGAATATAGTAATGATATTGCTTTTGTTGTGTCATAATTTCTTTATAAAAAAAATTTGTGTTTCAATTAAATATATGAAAACCTCAATTAAAAATTTAGAATAAGATCATAAACATTTCCATAAAAGAAATAAAGATGAGATGTTAAAACTTAAAAGCAATCACGGATTCAAAGTAAGGAAAACAAACTACATATGTCATCAATCCATCGTTAAAATTATCATCGTTGCTAGTCAGAGGATCATCATAAAGTTCTCATTTCTATCGACTACAACTAAAGAGTCAGTTAAACTAATTTTTTTTAAATAAACTCCGCTTTAATATATATAAAAAAAACAAGTTGGATGACTAGAGAATCAAAAATCAAAATACCCTCTTTACCCTTCATAGGTTTCTCCCTGCTTGCCACCAACTTCCATTTTTAGATTTAGGGTCGTTGTCACGGTGATATGGCGTGGGAGGCATTAAAGAAGACAAAGTATGCTTCATTTGAGGTTTTTGTATTTTATGATTTTATCATGTTCACTAATATACTTATTTGAATTTTCAAAATAAGTTTAAACGTATTATAAAAATACTAGTTCAACTTTAACATTTTTAAATCAAGATAACGTAAGGATTTTTAACAAGAAAAACGAAGGTGACCAGACTCAATATCTATAATTTTTCCAAAAAAATAATAATAAATCGACCATTTTGATCGGAAAAACGGCAGGAACCGGGGCAACCCGGACCCCTAAAAAACTTCGTTCTTGTTAAATACATGAACATGAAAGAAGTTTCTGTCAAACAGTTTATAAACTTTTGGTTTGTTTACAACCCAATCCACCAATCTAGTTCAATTCAAAAATTCCATGGATGAATTGATCAGAAGGTTCAATATTGATTCCAAATTGTGGTTGTTAAATATCCCACGTAAGCACTTATTCGAATTGTATTTATATAGCAAGAAGTGTTTTACTGATTTAAAATATATATATATATATATATATATATATATATATATATATATATATAGGGAATGGATCATATAAGAACCCTCCATAATTGAGAGAACTTAATAACTCTCATCCAATGGTTCAATTTTTCAAGATTTATTCTAATGGTGACAAGTGTCACTAATTGACTTTTAATACAAAAGGGCATTATAGTCTTTTGTGTTAATTATAAAAATCAGATTTAATACAAGATTGACAAGTGTCACACTCTTAAAAAACCATATATTTTCCTATTTTTTAAATTAAAGTTTCCCCCTTAATTTTTATACACTTATAACTTTTTTATACTACGTTATTTTTTTATAAAAATTACACCATTAAACTCGTCATATTTTTCTCGTTAATTTCATTATAGTCATGCCAAAAATTTTTTGGGTGTTCGTAATTACACTAACGTAAAAAACATAAGTACAATAATTTTTCTCTTTTTTCAAAAATTTTCCATCAAATTTTTTTTCTCTCATCTTAAATATATTTTACAAACTTATTTTTTATTATAAAATTTAGTTAATTAGATAAATTTATATCAAATAAGATAGAAAGTTAGATAATTGTAACGTAAAAAAAATAATAAGTTACAGCTCGTTACATTAGTGTAACGACTCGTTACATCAGTGTAATTATGAACACTTTGAAAAATTCAGCTCATTACATCAGTGTAATTAGGAACACTTTGAAAAAATTCAGCTCGTTACATCAGTGTAATTACGAACACTTTGAAAAAATTTAGCTCGTTACATCAGTGTAATTTCGAAAACTTTAAAATTTTTTGACAAAAGTATACTTGAATTAAAGATAAAAATGTGACAAATTTAATGGTGTAATTTTTTTTTAAAAATAATAATGTATATAAAAGTTATGAAGGTTTAAAAAATTGGGGGGGTAAACTTTTATTTAAAAAATCAAATCAAGTACACCACATAAATCTCCAAAATACCCTTAAAGAAATCTCCACCACTCATTTTCCCAGATTTAATATGGACCACACATTTCAAATTTATTAAATTAGACAACCAATCAAATTGGGTTTATGAGTTACCTCAATTACCATGGGTTCTCATTTACTCCTTACCCTATATATATATATATATATATATATATATATATATATATATATATATGTGGTATCATAAATAAAGCTCCTATGTATAATTTAAAAACAAATATAAAATGCTACTCTACGTTCTCCATCATCTAACTTCTTTCCCGCATTTTCTCCTTGCTGTCTGGTCAAACTATTTGTGACAATCCGACATTTCCGGGTTAACCCCGTTAACAAAAACTAACGGAAATGACACAAAATCGTACAATATTAAATTAGAAGGATGTGAATTAATCAAAATCAGTTCCAAAGTGCTTAAATTACAAAAATTAAACTTGTTAAGGATTATAAACATCAATTTTGACTTTCACAAGTCAAAATTTGGCTAAAACATCAAATTGAATTCGAATTTCACAACAATAAGTAATTATACTCGAATTAAATCAGTTACAATCATTACTTTGATGATCATTAATAGCCAACATACGTTATTGAAACATTAATCAGTGAATTGAACTCAAAACGACCTCAAAGGTCGAAACCGTGGCTTCTCACTATCAAAAACGTATACCCCGATTGTAATTCACGAAATTAGCGACTCAGAACACATATTCGGAGCTCTCTGAACATATTACCCACACAAATTCGTCGGAAAGAGCATCGGAGGTCACCGGAGATAAGCACGTGAAGCCGAAAGTCACCCTCAAGTCGAACTATAGCAATTGGGCATCAAAACAGGTAAGGATTGTCACCTACAACATCTAAAAGGGCCGACTAAGGTTAATCCTAAGTTAATTTTGATTGATAACATCGAATTTTATGAGTTCAGATTCTAGGGTTCATCCTAGAATGCGTTTTGGGGGTTTTCATGAAATTGAGATTAAAAATCAAATTAAATAGCATCTGTAGTTTCAGAAGGTTCCGATCAAGCAAAATACTACGACAATTTTGTTTAGAAACATCGAATTAATTGAATTCGAATTCTAGGGTTCCTTCTATTAAACAAATTGGGGATTTCGATTCCATTGCACTTGATATTCAAATTAAACCTTTCAGAGAGTTTCGAAATTCATTTTAGAATGATAAACCCATATCAATTTTATCTAACAACAACGAACACTAGGATTTCGATTTCTAGGGTTCTACAGGCAATCGGGTTTGGAGGTTTTGGTTCAATCGAGCGTGATATTCAAATTAACTAACTCAGACATATTCGAAATTTATGATTAAGTGAAAACCCTATGGATTTTGTGTCAAAGATGATCAAATTTGATGAATTTGGATTAGGGAATAGAAGGCTAGAGTTCGAATCTGATTAGGTTCATGAAACATCATGATTTTGATAAAATCATGGGATTAAAACTTCCTGTATAGTTGTCTAAACATCTGGAACAAAAACCCTAAGTTGGCGAGTTTGATTACAGTCGAATTGGGGTTCGAACTGGAGCCATACGGGTCGGTCAGAGGGGAGTTCAAGGGAACCGGTTGGTCTGGGTTTAAAAGGACTAATTGGGCCCTTTGTTAACAAATGTTGGTGGGCTGAGATGGTAGTTCGTGGGTGTGTGGAGTTGGAGGTCATGGGTTCGAACCCGGGCTCCAACTGTTTTTGATATTTAAACCATTTTTTTTATTTTAGTCATAACTTCTTCGTTTTAAATTCGTTTCGACCCGTTCGACTTGCGTTGGAACCATAATTCAATTCCGAACGTATTAGAATAATAAAATTTATATTTTAACCCGAAAACGTAATCGCGTATAATTACGCTTATTTAAATAAAATCATATTCGGCCATATGATTTAATTAAATAATTTTAAAGACACGCGTACTTATGTATGCACCGTTCTAACCAACGTTTTCAAACCCGGACCGGACCGGCTGGTCGGACCGGTCGGACCGGGATTCGGTGTGTTAAACGGTCCGGTTCTAGCTTCAAAACCGTTTTTGGGTGAACCGGCCGGTCGGACCGGTGAACCGGTGGTCGGACCGGAAAACCGGTGGTCGGACCGGTAATTGAACCGGTTTTTTTAATTTTTTTTATATTTTTTTGATTTTATATATATATATATATATATATATATATATATATATTTATAAAATGTTTATAAAATCATCCGGTTCTTAAATCCGGTCCGACCTCTGACCGGTAAGGAGACCGGTTCGATGTCCGGTCCGGTTATGAAAACATTGGTTCTAACAATCTAACATACGTGTGTTGACACGTATGTGATTTCAAACACAAAACGATATTCCGAATAACACAACGTTATTGTTTAAACACAGATTCTTCGTAGAGGATTATCTACGCGAATTCACAAGCATTTGATCATTCTGTTTGCTATCAAAGGTGCGTACACGACCCCTTTTCTTATTTTAACTGTTTTGGGGGAGAAAACATGTGCAAATAAACATTTTAGATACATATCACTTGCATGAGTTAGCTGTTTATGATAAGTGCGAACATAGCATTACAAGTTCTTACATTTCGAACCGTTTAGTTTGCCGTAGTGCAAAGCGTGGTAGTTGAAAATAGATCTATTGGGTTTGACAAACCTCACTTGGTAGATTGTAGGTCTACGCAAGTGTTTAACTAGCCAATTCAACATTACTATTGTTTGTGCTAGACAATAGTGGAAAGGCAACCAACATTCAAACAGTTAGCTTTGGTGTCGACCGCTTATGTAAATAGTACGATGACTAGCTATCATGACTATGCAATGTGTGATTATGTGATCTGCAAACATTATATACAAACAGCTTGTTCAAACAATTGATTCAAACATTTGTGATTACTCATACAAATCTGTGTATGCACCAACTATTGTGTTGACTTGATTTACATGTTTTCTCAGGACAGTAAAGTACAAGTAAGGACAAGCATGGACTTGGATGTGGGGTCTCATGCATACATTTTAATTCATGTGTTTTGAATTTGATTATTTAAGACTTTGAATTTGTAATTTACATTTCACAAACCGTTACAGTTGTTATTGGTTTTAAAACGCTTCCGCAAACGTTGAAACTTTGATATTACAGTTTCAGACCAAAATTATGTTTGAAAAGCATATAGAGGTCTTTCGTTATGTCTAATGCCTGAGATCCTGGTTTGTCACGCCCTAAACGGTATGATTCCGTTAGTTGAAATTTGGGGGTGTGACAGATTGGTATCAGAGCCATTGGTTATAGCAAACTAGGTTTGCATTAGTAGACTTAGACTATAACTGTTAGACATTAGACACACTTGGTTACACAATAGTTTGCATAGAAATTACATATGGTATTATGTAACGGATATGACATCATCATCCACACCTACTAGTGACAAGGAACATCAAGTCGTATCATCTCCAGCATCCAAGAAGAGGCAACCTGAGCCAATGGATGACACGATTCACTACGATGAGGAGATACACAAACGACCGAGGGAGAACAACCAGTATTGGCAGTGGATCCCTGATCACATTAGCAGCTGAGTGCGTGAGAAGCGAGTACTTCTGCCACCTACTTCTGACACTACTACTACTAGTTGGACATTACATACTCTGGGATACTCACCAGAGCAAGCATTTAATGCCTTTGTTGCACGTCTGAATCGGGAGATTCACAACATGCGAGAGGCAGCTGGATAGGTCACTGGATTATTAGAGGGATGAAATAGGCTCTATGATTCACACAAACAAGTCAAGGGATGAAACAGACACTGTGACTCACTAAAACAAGTCAAGGGATGAAATAGGCTCTGTGACTCACTAAAACAAGTCAAGGGATGAAATAGGCTCTGTGACTCACTAAAACAAGTCACGGGATGAATTAGGCCCTACGACTCACTTAAACAAGTCAAGGAATGAAATAGATCACTATGGCTCACTCGAACAAGTCAAGGGATGAAATAGGCCATGTGGCTCACAAAACGAGTCAGCGGATGAAATAAACCCAATGATTCAAACAAAAACCATTCCTTAGCTTGGGACTATATCTACTAGTTCCATTAAAATTTTAGTTCTGACAAAAGATTTGTCACTCTTTACAACACTGACGACAGTTAATAAGGTTGTGGTTTCAGCCTTGATAAGAAAACATCAATTTTCTTTCTAACTCCTCGACAACATTCTTGTAGCTCTTTGTACTTCCACATGTACTGTTTACAAGGATCACTTTATGAACTCATCAACTGTAAGATGAGAATTCAAACCCAACGTCTTGTCATGCTTGAAGTACAACCAAATGGACACTGTCACTCGAGTTAAGTAGAACTAGAGTGATCGTGCTGGAAAAATTTCTGTTGCAGGTGCATACGTGAAGGCAAGTTACAGTATATGAAAACCTTAGTTACCTCCATGGTAAGTCAACTGTCAACTTGAGAAATTATGGGAGACACATTGAATGCAAGGTGGTTAACTCCAAACAACTACATTAACGCCCACACAATGAGTGTCTCGAAACCAGGTTACATATGAAAAACACACTCAAGCAAAATATCTATCCTTGTAGGATCTACACTAGACCCTATAGTAGCATTTAACTCGGGAAACTATCCCTAAATATTTATTTTGATGGGCTATCCAATCATACATCACGTGACTATTGTCTGAATCTTGATAACCTGGATAAACTCTGAATCTCACAAATCAAAATAGCTCAAGGTAGGAGGAACTAGAATTCTTATGTAAGGTAAATTGACGATCATGGTGCGCAACGTAATCGTGAATTTACAAGTACGCATGAATTCTGGCAAATTCTATATTGAGCCTATTTTTCGAAACACATACATAAAATATTCACCTATCTTTCATTCTGGTGGTTGAAATGAATTCAGTTAATATATCGAAATTCCAACATAACATTCATTAAATTTCCAGCCGTAGTTCTGGATACTCTGTATTCAAGAAACTCTCATAGTGAGACTTTGCACTTCACCTGAATAACTTCATTTGTGTGACACCTCGTAAATTCCAGGTCAGGTTATTATTTATTTAAATGTTTATTTAAATACTTTATGTACACGTGGCACTAGAATAAGTTTAATTTAGTGTGACACGTGGCACGACAGTACAAACACCGACACACAACCAGATAATTCAAGGAATTATCGAGAAAACGCACACACGTGTCAAAACACACGAACGTTGGTGAACGACTAGCACATTGTGTAACACAACACTCGAAACCTCACTAAACACTCACATATTGAGCTTGGAAGTTCAAACAAGGCCAAACGATAGTTCGAAAACGTGAAAACGGTGACGAACGGATCAAACTCATTAAACTAGGATTATTGGGCTCCTCAGGGGCCCATCGCGGTACGCGATGGCCCAACAGGAAGCAATGTCGCATTACGCGACAGGCGCCGCGAGGAGTTGACTCCCGAAATCCGTTGCGCTACGCGGAAGGAATCTTGGACCCTTCTCCGCGGTACGCGACGGGTGTCAGTCGACAATATCTTTATAAATCCAAGACAAATCATGCCTAGACTACTCTCTTCATCATTTCACTCGGTTTTACACGCATCACCTCGACTGATTTCGTCTTCTACACCTTGAAACCACCATTTTCCACCATTGAAGAACCTTTGGAAGCTCTAAGTTGGAAGATTGAAGCTTGCTAACCACCTTGAAACTCGAAGAATCGTCACCATCTTGCCGTTGCTACGAGTTCTTGCTGTCCAGAAGCTCTAGGAGCTGTTGGGTGCATCATCTCAGGACCTTTGAAGCTATTGGAAGGTAGTCCATCACCCCTTGTAGCTTAAAACACCATTTTCTCACCTTTACACACACATACAAGGCATTAAACTCACATACAAGCTCATGGATTGCACATGCACGAGTTTATGATCTGGGTTTGTTAGTTTTAACATGATTCTTGATGATCTATGATGTCTAGATTAAGTTTTATGAAGATCTATGATGATGTGTTTGTATAAATCTCATGATTTGTATATAAAATGTTGAAAGATTGCCATGTATGTATGATCCATGATTGTTAGGATGATTTTGAGTATAAAGAAATGTTCATTGATGATATTGGAGGATGATTGCATGGTTGGATTTGATTAAAATGATAAGTTTTGATGAACTTTCTATTATTAGAAACTTTATGTTGTCAAAATGATGTTATGGATAAAATGATGAACATGCATGTATGTGGAATTGCTATTAGGATGATAAGATGATGATTTGAGTACTTAGAATGTGATTTTGATAATGTTTATGGTCATTTTGACATAGTTACTATATTTAGTAATTTTTATTGATGAAATGTTGATAGATGGTGATTTGGATTATGATGGCATGTTTAAATGATGTTAGATGAATTATTATGATGATTTATGGTGTAAAGATGGATTAGAATGATTTAGGACAATCATTTGTATGTAAAATGCCAAAGTTACTATTTATAGTAACTTTATTTGTAGAAATGCTAACATATGAATATTTTGAATGATTCGGGCATGCTAAATGGTTTAATATGTTATAACATGATGATTAGATGCTAAGTTAGATGGTTTCCGATATCACGTATGCTAGAAATGGAAACTTTCCATTTTAGGAAACTTTTATGTGCTAACATGATGAAAACGACTTATGTGACTCCGTATGACGATGTGTTATGTGTTAACATGATCACGTAGGACTAATAAGCATGCTAGAACTTTAAAATCGATATACTTTGTGAACTTTCCATAAATGGAAACTTACTATAAATAGTAAGATTTCCATAGACGCGACTTGCGTGTTTTGCACACGACAAACACTTACACGATCGCTACACGGTTCACAACCGTCCCACGGTTCACCAACGGGTCGTTGACTTGACACGGTCAACTCTGGTCAACTTTAGTCAAACATGGTCAAACACGGTCATTGTGGACCAACACAGTCAAACACGGTCTATGTGGACCAACACGAGCAAACACAGTCATTGTGGACTGACACGGACAAACATGAACAACCAAGGGTTGTTGAGCACAAACACGAGCACTAACACAAACACTAGCACGGTCACTTACACAAACTTACGTACGGTATACGATATAGGTTACCGGCGACCGACACGCGATCTACGCAGGAGCTTACGCTTGATTTACACTTTCATCACTAAGGTGAGTTTACGGCCCCTCTTTAACTCTTTTATAAACTTTTCAAATAGGGGGAGAATACTTGTTGAATCGAGTCAAACATTTATACTTGTACAAACAAATTGTGTATGATGGTTTATTAGACAAACATAAGTGTTGTATCGTAATAAGCCCTCGCAAAGTCTTACCGTTAATGTATAAACAACGAGGTGAGTTTGAATAGATCTATTTGGGTGTGACGAGCCCCGCGTGGCGAAAATGTTGACTGGAGGTCATAACACGTGAAATCTCGACCTATTTTGCTATGTTATTACAAGACATAGCGGAGGCAAGGACTAACAAGTCTAGTTCGGTAGTGACGCACTGACACTTGGAGCCTAGGGCTCGGGACTAACATTTAATAAACAGTATGACACATGATTTCTGAATTGCAATGTTTATCAAAACCTGTGAACTCACCAACCATTGTGCTGACACTTTTTCTTAAACTTGTATTCTCAGGTAACTGACAGGTTTATGGATACGCAGGAATGCACACTTAAGGGACGAGCATTAGGATCATCATGCATTTCTGTTTTATCTTTGAGAACAATTTTACTTATGTTTTGCAACATACATTGTAGTGACTGACAATTTATAATTCCGCTGTTTTTGACAAACTTATTTATTTCTGCTGCAAACTATTTATTACTTTTATGTCAACAACGTATTTTGAAAATGCATATAGTGTTGTTCTATATGACCTTGAGCTGTGATTCTGGCCACGTCACACCCACGTGGGCTAATACCACAAGTGGGAATTTGGGGGTGTGACAATGTGTATGTCAAAACACCTACTTGTGAGCATCTGTAAAGATTCCCTATCAAGCAAAGAACGAAGTCTGATTTCATGTGTCTACCGAGCAGAGTTCTCAATGATCACAACAACAAGAAGCACCCAAAGGATGCTTCGGATGCAAAAGCCATGGCACTTCAATTGAAACGCGTTGGTTGTAACAACAAAAAGGAACGAAAACAATGGTCTGAGGGGGACAAGCCTTCATGATCATAAGAAGCATAGAGAAAATCTCAAACTCGCCACAAGTACATATATGCTAAACAAATCTTTGCTCTTGTGTTGTTTGATACTGGAACAGAAAAGAGCTTTAGAGCTAATGAAATTAGCGAAATATTTGCCATAACCCCAATACCGTTAAAGGTTGAATATACTGTAGAACTGGCTGATGGTAAGTTAGTTGCAGTAGAACATATTCTCAAAGGATGTAGTTATTAGCATGGACTGATTGTCGAAACACCAGGCTGAAATAGTATGCCAGGAAAAGATTGTTCGTATACCTCTTCCACATGGAGAGACACTGTATGTACAAAGTGAGAAGAGCAGTACGCCACTACGTCTCATATCTTGTATGAAGGCACATAAATGTCCGCGTGAAGGTCATACAACAGTTATAGCACTTATAACTGAAAAGCCGGTAGCTGAGAAGAAGATCGAAGACATCTCAGTGGTTTGAGAATTTTATGAAGTATTTCCAGAATACCTACCAGGGTTACCTCCTATCAGACAAGTGGAATTTCGAATAGACCTTACACCAGACGCAGCACCAATAGCTAGAGCACCTTATCGACTTGCACCATTTGAAATGCAAGAGTTATCTACACAACTGCAAGAGTTATCGGATAAGGGTTTCATACGACCTAGTTTTTCACCGTGGGGAGCTCCAGTCTTATTTGTTAAGAAAAAGGATGGGACTTTCCGTATGTGTATCGAATACCGGGAACTGAACAAAGTTACAATCAAAAACCGGTATCCGTTACCTAGAATTGACGATCTGTTCGATCAATTGCAAGGTTCGAGTTACTACTCGAAGATTGATCTCAGGTCTGGTTATCATCAACTCAGAGTTCAAGAAGAATATATTCCAAAGACAACATTCAGAACGTGATATGACCATTACGAATTCTTGGTCATGCCATTTGGGTTGACAAACGCTCCAGCAGTATTCATGGATCTCATGAATCGGGTTTGCAAACCATATCTTGATAAGTTTGTCATCGTTTTCATTGATGACATTCTCACTTATTCTCAGTCTGAGGAGGAGCATGCTGAACATCTTCGATTGTTGTTAGAATTATTGAAACAAGAACAACTGTACGCTAAGTTCTCGAAATGTGACTTCTGGATGCGAGAAGTACAATTCTTGGGTCATATAGTCAATGAAAAGGGCAAACATGTTGATCCAACGAAAATTGAAGCGATTAAGAATTGGGAAGCACCAAAGACCCCTACCGAGGTACGACAATTCCTTGGTTTGGCGGGATATTATCGACGATTCATTGAGGGTTTCTCAAAGATCGCTCAACCACTTACAACTCTTACTCACAAAGGAACGAAGTATAACTGGACGGATAAAGAGGAAGCTGCATTCCACCTATTGAAACAGAAACTCCGCAGTGCACCGATTCTGTCCTCTTACCGGAAGGGACGGAAGACTTTGTGGTGTATTGTGACGCATTTGCACAGGGTTTGGGATGTGTGTTGATGCAGCGTGATAAAGTGATTGCTTACGCTTCAAGACAACTTCGACCACACGAAAAGAATTACGCTACTCATGACCTGGAGTTAGAAGCAGTGGTATTTGCTTTGAAAATCTGGAGACACTATTTATATGGAGCCAAGTGTACCATTTACACTGATCATAAGAGTTTGCAACATATCTTTGATCAGAAAGAGCTTAATATGAGACAGCGATGGTGGGTCGAGTTCTTGAACGACTACGAATGTGCAATCAAGTATCATCCTGAAAAAGCTAACGTGGTAGCTAATGCTTTAAGCAGAAAAGACACAGCATCAACAAGACGGGTTTGCGCACTTATGATGACGATACATACTGACTTACCTGACAAGGTACGTAGTGCTCAGCTTGAAGCCTTAGAAAAGGATAACCTGGAACAGGAATCCTTACGAGGAATGGAAAAACAATTAGATGTCATGCCTGATGGAACTCGTTGTTTCATTAATAGACTTTGGATATCCTTGCGTGGTGGTCTAAGGGAACTCGTGATGGATGAAGCGCACAAGTCCAGATATTCAGTCCATCCAGGATTAGACAAGATGTACCACGACTTAAAGACACTGTATTGGTGGCCTCACATGAAAGCCGACATTGCTAAGTACGTTAGCAAATGTTTGACTTGTTCGAAAGTCAAAGTTGAATACCAAAAACCATCTGGTTTACAGCAACAACCAGAAATACCTATGTGGAAATGGGAACAGATTTCGATGGATTTCATTACTAAGTTACCCCGTACACCAAGTGGTTGTGATACGATATGGGTAATTGTTGACCGATTAACGAAATCTGCACATTTCTTGGCAATTAAAGAAACTGACAAAATGGAGAAACTGACTCGTATTTACATCAAGGAAGTGGTAGCGCGGCATGGCGTGCCAATTTCCATCATATCAGATCGGGATGCTCTATTCACTTCAAACTTTTGGAAATCTCTACATAAGTCCTTGGGAACTCGTTTAGACATGAGTACCGCTTATCATCCGCAAACCGACGGTCAGAGCGAACATACAATTCAAACACTCGAGGACATGTTACGAGCTTGTGTAATTGATTTTGGTGACAGCTGGGAAAACCACTTACCGTTAGTGGAATTCTCTTACAACAACATTTATCATACAAGTATTCAGGCAGCACCGTTTGAAGCATTGTATGGTCGTAAATGTCGTTCACCAGTTTGTTGGGTTGAAATTGGTGACAGTCAGATTACAGGTCCTGAACTAGTACACGAAACGACAGAGAATATAGTTCAAATCCGGAACCGTATGGCAGCGGCTCGGGATCGACAAAAGAGTTACGCTTGGAATTTCAAGTAGGAGACCGAGTTCTTCTAAAAGTATCGCCTTGGAAAGGTGTGATACGATTCGGCAAGCGCGGGAAGCTTAGCCCACGCTACGTAGGACCTTTTGAGATCCTGAAAAGGATTGGTCCGGTTGCGTATCAACTTCAACTACCGGATGAACTCAGCGGAGTTCATGATGTTTTTCACGTTTCGAACTTAAAGAAATGTCTTTCTGATGAGACATTGATAGTGCCACTGGAAGAAATACAAGTGGACGAACAGTTACGGTTTATTGAAGAACCAGCTGAAATCATGGACCGAGAGGTTAAACAGCTCAAACGCAGCAAAATTCCAATAGTCAAGGTCCGGTGGAATTCAAGACGTGGACCTGAATTCACATGGGAAAGGGAAGATCAAATGATGAAGAAGTATCCTCATCTATTCAAAACAACAACTGCAAACACTGCGAAGACACGTTAAATTTCGAGACGAAATTTCCTTCAACAAGGGGATGACGTGATGCTTCACACATCAACACTACAGATTTCAAACGGTAAGCACAAACACAAACACTTTATACAATTGGTTTTGTTACAAACGTTGTGCTACATTATATTTTATGTGCTACATTTCATATGTTCATGTTATGGTAGTACATACATGATTAGTTTCAAACATTTGCTATGTGCGAGGATACATAGTGCAAACAGTTGCGAACACTCACTATGTGCAACGTTACATAGCACAGTATGATCAAACACAAACATTCACAGTTAGGTGTACTAACTGTTGTGCACGCAAACAGTTACATAGAATGATCACACTTAGGTGTGATGTTACAAACATCGAACCTTGTGTGTGATTACACACAAGTACACAGAATGATCAAATATCGCACTAGCACCTACATCCTAAACTCGCAAGTAGTTTCCTAACTACTTTTAACATTTTACAATTTTCGGGATGAAAATTCCTTCAACAAGGGGATGATGTGACAATCCGACATTTCCGGGCTAACCCCGTTAACAAAAACTAACGGAAATGACACAAAATCGTACAATATTAAATTAGAAGGATGTGAATTAATCAAAATGAGTTCCAAAGTGCTTAAATTACGAAAATTAAACTTGTTAAGGATTATAAACATCAATTTTGACTTTCACAAGTCAAAATTTGGCTAAAACATCAAATTGAATTCGAATTTCGCAACAATAAGTAATTATACTTGAATTAAATCAGTTACAATCATTACTTTGATGATCATTAATAGCCAACATACGTTATTGGAACATTAATCAGTGAATTGAACTCAAAACGACCTCAAAGGTCGAAACCGTGGATTCTCACTATCAAAAACGTATACCCCGATTGTAATTCACGAAATTGGCGACTCATAACACATATTCGGAGCTCTCTGAACATATTACCCACACAAATTCGTCGGAAAGAGCATCGGAGGTCACCGGAGATAAGCACGTGAAGCCGAAAGTCACCCTCAAGTCGAACTATAGCAATTGGGCATCAAAACAGGTAAGGATCGTCACCTACAACATCTAAAAGGGCCGACTAAGGTTAATCCTAAGTCAGTTTTGATTGATAACATCGAATTTTATGAGTTCGGATTCTAGGGTTCATCCTAGAATGCGTTTTGGGGGTTTTCATGAAATTGAGATTAAAAATCAAATTAAATAGCATCTGTAGTTTCAGAAGGTTCCGATCAAGCAAAATACTAGGACAATTTTGTTTAGAAACATCAAATTAATTGAATTCGAATTCTAGGGTTCCTTCTATTAAACGAATTGGGGATTTCGATTCCATTGCACTTGATATTCAAATTAAACCTTTCAGAGAGTTTCGAAATTCATTTTAGAATGATAAACCCATATCAATTTTATCTAACAACAACGAACACTAGGATTTCGATTTCTAGGGTTCTAAAGGCAATCGGGTTTGGGGGTTTTGGTTCAATCGAGCGTGATATTCAAATTAACTAACTCAGACATATTCGAAATTTATGATTAAGTGAAAACCCTATGGATTTTGTGTCAAAGATGATCAAATTTGATGAATTTGGATTAGGGAATAGAAGGCTAGAGTTCGAATCTGATTAGGTTCATGAAACATCATGATTTTGATAAAATCATGGGTTTAAAACTTCCTGTAGAGTTGTCTAAACATCTGGAACAAAAACCCTAAGGTGGCGAGTTTGATTACAGTCGAATTGGGGTTCGAACTGGAGCCATATGGGTCGGTCAGAGGGGAGTTCAAGGGAACCGGTTGGTCTGGGTTTAAAAGGACTAATTGGGCCCTTTGTTAACAAATGTTGGTGGGATGAGATGGTAGTTCGTGGGTGTGTGGAGTTGGAGGTCATGGGTTCGAACCCGGGCTCCAATTTTTTTTGATATTTAAACCATTTTTTTTATTTTAGTCATAACTTCTTCGTTTTAAATTCGTTTCGACCCGTACGACTTGCGTTGGAACCATAATTCAATTCCGAACGTATTAGAATAATAAAATTTATATTTTAACCCGAAAACGTAATCGCGTATAATTACGCTTATTTAAATAAAATCATATTCGGCCATATGATTTAATTAAATAATTTTAAAGACACGCGTACTTATGTATGCACCGTTCTAACAATCTAACATACGTGTGTTGACACGTATGTGATTTCAAACACAAAACGATATTCTGAATAACACAACGTTATTGTTTAAACACAGATTCTTCGTAGAAGATTATTTACGCGAATTCACAAGCATTTGATCATTCTGTATGCTATCAAAGGTGCGTACACGGCCCCTTTTCTTATTTTAACTGTTTTGGGGGAGAAAACATGTGCAAATAAACATTTTAGATACATATCACTTGCATGAGTTAGCTATTTACGATAAGTGCGAACATAGCATTACAAGTCCATACATTTCGAACCGTTTATGTCACACCCCGGGCAGGTGGGAATGGATCGGGTTTTCCCGTCCGGCGGAAGGTTCCCGGGGCGCGATATCTTTGAGTGATAATCAAATGATCAGATTGTTTACATAGCACATGATAAATAAATGAGAAATGCTAACACATCATCGATATAGAATTACAAGATTAAATTACACTGTATCGTTCATAATTTAATCAAGTAAATCTACCAAAAGAATCAATATAACTATATCTTGTATATGTACAAGATATACAAAAGATGATTCGTTGTTTAGGCACCAAAAGCATGCAACACAAAATAAGCTAGGTCTTCTAAAAGTCCACTAGCTTAATCTTTGCATGTATGTATCTACACCTGTTCGTCACCTGAGAAACATGTATTTTAACAAAGTCAACACTAGGTTGGTGAGTTCATAAGTAAGTTAGTTGAAAACTCTGATTCATTCACATGCATAATCACAATGTTTCTTATGTTGCTTGTATGTTGTATGTCACCTGTTCTCCCAATGGCTTCTCCTTAGTTGTATGTGCAAATGATGTGACCCCCTATCAAACATGCTTATATATAGGGAATTACGAAAGGGTCGAGCCCAGATGCTATCCCACCACATGCTCAACAAAGTTCACACTACTTGCAATACAACTATGGATGTCCATTCTCATGTTTACTCATTCTTGATCATCTGTGTTTCCATGAATAAAATAACATAATGATAGCGTTGTAGTTATCAAACCGAAGTATCAACAACCATTTGTATAGTAAGGATATTAGATTTAATAAATCTGTTCCTTGTATTATTCTATTGTTTGTGTGTTAACTGTTATGTTACACTCTTAATTAATTAAAAGTGTTAGTTAACTGTTTGTCATGTATTCTCAAATGCAACGTATAGAATCCGAATGGAATCCATTTTAATCCTCACGTAATCAGATTTCAATGCATTCCATTCTCTCCTATCCCGCCGTGTGATCCCAAGACCTCTATGTGGGATTGTCCTCATGTAAGTAACAAAGTTGAATAAGAACTTGTCTTATTACATTATGTTAATTATGTGTGAATGATAAGCATACTCATGAAGTTACGTTATCATGATCATCATTCACTGAATCCATATGATCCCAAAGCCTCAATGTGGGATTGTTCTCATGTGATTAACAAAGTTGAATAAGAACTTGTCTTATTACATTATGTTTATCATGTGTGAATGACAAGCATACCCATGAAGTTATGTTATCATGGTCGTCATTCACTGTAATCCATATGTTCACCATGTAATCCTTAAGCCGTAGTAAGAACAAGTCTTAGTACCCTTAAGTGACGCAGGTGGTGGATACTCAATGCGATCATACTATTCAATAGTATGTTTTTAGGGTGTAGATCAAATGTTATAAGAAATTGACTTATCACACTTGATCATTTATGATGTGGAATGATATTCAGAAGATGTTTTATCTTCTGATCATTCATGTGCTGTGAAGTGTCACCATGTTTCACTGTAGTAGTTCTCATTGTATGTTTGTGTATGAATTGTCTCAATGTTCGTTCATGTAGGTATGACTTATCACACTTGATCATTTATGATGTGGAATGATATTCAGAAGATGTTTTATCTTCTGATCATTCATGTGCTGTGAAGTGTCACCATGTTTCACTGTAGTAGTTCTCATTGTATGTTTGTGTATGAATTGTCTCAATGTTCGTTCATGTAGGTATAACTAAGTGTTATAAGATAAAATCTTACAACTGTGTTATCCAAATGTGTTGTTGATTATGAAAGTACATTATCATATTCATCTGAGTTTACCTGTTATCTTAAGATCATACAAGCATGCATACAATGATAAACGATAATAAACAATTTAATATTATCTAAATCAAAGTATAAATAACATGTTAAGCAAAACTTTTAAATAAATAAAAGTAAACATGTTTCTCAGCCCCGAGAGTTCAAAATCAGTTAAGATTAAAGTAAAAGGGTCATATTGTAACAGCAAGTACCAGATCGTCCGGCAAGTCCGTACGGTACGTGTACTTTCTACAGTAACTATGTGTACTTATACGATTTTAAACAGTACTTGAATTAACAGGATCTTAAATACAAGAAATCGTTGTACGTATTTTCGTATAAACTTAAATACATTAAGTACAACGTACATTTGGAACATTTGTTACAGTTATTAAGTGAAAACTTAATTACAGTTAACACAACAAATCATGAGAAACAACGATGCTTAAACAATACTCAGAAACATATCGGTTGCGATCTGAGGTCCACAATTGACAGGAATCAGATGACCGACAAGTCAGTACAAAAACAATGTGAAAACAGGATGTTTAGTTGAGTCCGACAGTGAGGAAACACAATCTAAACACAACTACAGTGATATTTCAGAATAACGAACTGACAGTGTGTTTGCGTGGGTGACGATTCACACAAACATATCTGTGAGTTTAGAGTTCTGAAATAATGACTGAAAAGTAGAAAACAAAAGTCAGAAAGCAAAACCATCGTCGTATTCGTTCGGGTGACGATTCGAACGAATTACGCGCGAAGGTGACGCGATCTGACGAAACGAAAACGAAAACACGACACGAACGAAAATAATTTAATAAAATAAAATAAATAACATTTTACAATTTTGAAACTCATCAAAATAATTAATTTAAACTCATTTTATTTAAAACCATTTAAATTACGCATAATTTTCCGGAAACGTAACGAAACCGCGAACCGAGCAACGAAAATGAACCCGAACACCCTCGGGGTATAAATACCCTTAAATGAGTCAAAATCCCTCATTTCCCACTTCATCTTCCTCCCCAAACTTTCCATTCCCGGTTTTGAAACCCTAGCCACCACCAAACTTCTCCTCTTCATATCTCTCTCATTTCTTAACGAAAATCGGTGATTCTTGCGCCCACGCGAAGCCCTCGACGAGCTCTACAAGAAAGTACAGCAGATCGGAGCTGTTACTCACTAGAATTCGAGGTATTTTCAGGAGAAAGTCACGAAAAAGAGGGTTTTCACCCTTTTTCTTCTAACCCTTAAACTAGTCGGCCAAGTCTTCTCCTACTCGAGCCCTACAACCACGAGAACCACCCTTAACCACCGCCACCTTTGAACCTCGAAATGAAGCTGATGGGTGGCTAAGCTAACCCCGGCCGAATGGGTGGCCCAGGGCCGCGAATGGCTACAGCCGAAAGAGCCTCCATTCGACAGTAAGGCCTCATTCGACCCACAGGTCATTCGAGCCTCCCCCTTTCGCCGGCCACCTTCCATTCGAAGCTCTCCTTCGCCAGTCTCATTCGTCACTTCCTCAGTCGCCATTCAAGCTCATGAGCAGCCTTCATTCGCCACTCATTCGTTGAGTTGAAAGCCTCATTCGCAGGTGCCTTCACCCGAATAACATCTCACACTCATTCGCCGGGTATCCATTCGACCCAAGTCACACAAACCACTTGGCCAGCCTCATCCGGCCTATTCCCTACCTAGTCGGCCAAGCCTAGTCCCATTCATCCGGTTACCCAGATTCGGCCTAGTAACATCATTTGGCCCAGTTGCCTTGAGCCACATCTCTAAACATAAGCCCAATGCACCTGGCCAAGCCCAACATGGTCACTATATGGCCCAACAGCCTACTTAACAGGCCCCACAGATCCTGGCCCACTGTTAGACCTAACAGCCTAAATCCTTGGCCCAACAGGCCCAACATCAGGCCCAAAGGTGTTCTGGTTGGCCCAGGATGGGCCCAACCTCATACTACCTAGGCCCAATAATATCACGACCCAAATCTACTGTTCCAGCCCAGAACCTATAGTAGGCCCAGTAAATAACCTCAAAAACCTTGTTTGGCCCATGTTTATTAAGTAATTAAGGACAAAATAGGCCCACGATCGATTTCAGCCCAAATAAACCAGGCCCAGGTTGGCCCATGCTCTATTTTACTACAGGCCTTTATGGGATTCAAGGGGCCCAGTAAAATCATCCTTTGGCCCACAGATTTTGGCCCAAGGCCACCATTTAAGGCCAACAGTCCAATCTTTAGGCCCATCATTGTTTCAGCCCCATTTAGCAAGGCCCAACTTGTCTTATGAGTTATATTAGTGAAGGCCTGAGACAAATCTCAATGGGCCCAACAAAATCAGCCCGAGGCCCACAGAAAACTAATTCAAGGCCTATTTTGAGGCCCATGTCCTCATTTTGGGGCCACCATGCTAATCCTTTGGCCAAACAGCCCATTTTTGGCCCAATCTCAATTCCTACAGCCTTATATGACACTAGGCCCAACAAATATTACCAAGGCCCACCTTGGGCCCGATAAATTCCTTAGAGGCCCAAAACAAGGCCCACAAGGCTACTTGAACTTTAGCCCTTGTAACTTTTGGCAAGACCTTTGTACTTCATTAGTCCAAATCAATGTCCCACACTTTCAAATAAGCCTCACCATCCTCAAATGTTCAAGAACTATTCCAAGGCCCATGTATTTGGGCCCAAGGCCTAACTTACTACATAAAGGCCCAACAAGTAACTTGGTCACAATGTTCGGTCCAAATGCCATGATTTAGCCCACATGAGTTCACTACATTTCATAAGATCAAAATAAGATATGTCAAAAGAATGTTTGCTTAATTAATCAATAATTATGCGATAAATGTTCAAAACGTACAAAATCAACAAAGGCGAGTTGGAAACTAAGTACTAAGTCTTTCATCAAAGCAAATGGCATATAACTAATGACAATATGATAACTTATAAGGTCATTAACTTGAATCAAACATATGGGACCGAACAGGGATCATGACCAAGTCTTACGCGTGTTAGCCAACTTTAGGGCTAACACACATATCTACACACAAATCCCTACAAAACTTATGCTTGCGAGTCTTAACAAGTGAAATCAATACAGGAACGTGAAAACAAACCAAATTACAATACAGAGCGCGTGCAGTCTTTTGTTTAAGCTAAGTCAACTCAACAGCTACAAGGTGAGTTCATTGCCCCTTTTCTAACATTTTTGTTTTAAAACGCGGGGCTGAGAAGCATGCGGAAACTGTTTTATATAAATTGTTTACTTAAATGCTTTTATATGTTTTACATGTATAAATGTTATCCTAGGCTCATGTTTAGGTAACTGTTACGTACTAACGGTCTATTTTCAAAGAACTAACGATCTATTTTCAAAGAACTATTTCCAAGAGTGGGATGTCAAAGAACTAACGGTCTATTCTCAAAGAACTAACGATCTATTTTCAAAGAACTATTTCCAAGGGTGGAATGTCAAAGAACTAACGGTCTATTCTCAAAGAACTAACGATCTATTTTCAAAGAACTATTTCCAAGAGTGGGATGTCAAAGAACTAACGGTCTATTTCAAAGAACTAAGTACAAAGAACTATTTTAAGGGGAAATCTGGGAAATGCTCAAAGATAACATGTGCCAAAGAACTAAAGAACTAAAGAACTATGGACGGTCTAAAGAACTATGAAAGCCTATATATCAAAAGATGTCCTATCTAGACTGATTGATTATAGGTCACATGTTTGATGAGATTTACAGCTCTCCTTCACTACTAAGTACCTTGATTGACAGACTAGTCTACTCGAGTTGACCAAAGGCCCCAATCATTAGGACTTAGATTTTATTGAATGTTTATTTATTTATTTAATTAAGCATTTATACTAATTCTACAATTGCTGTTTTAATCATATTTGTATGATGAACATATGAAATCAAGAGAGATTTCAAATGATTGCAATTACAGGAACAGAGAACAGAGAATTCATGGGTGTTTAAGAGTGTATGGTAGGTAAAAGCGCTTAATTATCATTAACATCAATGTCCTATGCGGATTAGTATGTGGTGGGACGTCGTCTGGGCGGGGTTGTAGCCTTGACCCAGGGGTATGCCCTATATATAAGCATACCGGTCTGGATGATACATGTGATGTTAATGAGGTTAAGGTCTTTACCGAAAGAAGGGTTCAAAACATTTTCAGAGTTACAAAACTATATGAACTCACCAACCATGTGTTGACTTGATCTTTTTGCATGACTTCTCAGGTGACGAACAGGTCAATTAGGAAGTCATTACTTCTGGACTAGGACTTCAAATAGAAGACTTAGTGTTTTGGACCTGCATATTTTGAAGGCAACATTACACCTACCATTTTGTATATCTTGTGTAAATACAAGATAGAAACTCATGGTGTTAACAGTAGAGTTACATTGTTAAATTATAAACAATACTGATGTAGTTTAACTTTGTAATTCTATCATATTTAGCATTTCTCATTTATGTATCATGTGCCATGTAACAATCTGATCAGTCCGATTATCACTCCCGATATCGCGCCCCGGGAACCTTCCGCCCGACGGGACAACCGATCCTATCCCGCCGGCTCGGGGTGTGACACATATGAACTCACCTTGTTGTTGTAGGGTTGACTTAGCTTAAAAGAAAGTATGCACGCACTCTTTGTTGTACTTGACTGATTGTTTCACGTTCCTGTATTGATTTCATATGATCGTAATTTATAAGTAGCGATTTTATAGATTTGTGCGCGTGTATGTGTTAACCCTATAGTCAGTTAACCCATCGTGGATCTCGGTCTTCATTTGGCCCCCATATATTGATTATGATTTTTGTATGTTCATCAATTCATTTTGACCTAACACTTGAATTTACTTGATGTTATATTCCAACTAGGTTAATTTAGATTTTATGAACATAAGTCCCTAACCTTGTCATAACCCATAGGTAACAATTTATTTCTTGTATACTTTTTTCCAATTTCATTTTGCTTTTAGTGTGTTGAATCAATTTATCAACTATGTGGGCCGAATGAGTTTATTAGTTCGAATGATATACGTGAGCTTTTGGGTGTTACTTGGGCCGAAAGAATTATGAATGGGCCTCGTGTGCATGTGGGCTGTTGGGCCAATTTATTTGGACCAAGAGTGCCTATATTGGGCCGTAACAAATAAGTGGGCCAAGGAAATAGGGTTGGGTCGGTTATCAAAGATGTGGGCCGATTAAGGGCTCTTATTGGATCGAAATGCTGCTGTTGGGCCTTAACATTATCAGTGGGCTGAACCATGATGTGACAATTCGGCAATTCGCAGTTAACCTCGTTAACCAGAAAGTCCACAGAATCAAACTAAAAGGGTGTTTATCAAACAAAATAAGGTTGTTAGCATCTAAAATACAAAAGATTATGTTATAATTAGGTAAAAACTCAAATTTTGACTTCCAAAGTCAAAATTTGTATGGTTTATTACACAAAAATCCGAAATTCACAATTCTTTAAAGTAAAAACTAAAATTAATTGCTTTTAATCATGCTATTGATGGTTAATAATGATTATTATACGTTATTAACCCATGGGTGATTGAATTTAACTCAAATGATAATCAAAACGTCAAAACCGTTACTAGTGGCTATCAAACTCATGAAATTAGATCATAATTCACGAAATTCGGACCACATAGCTTCTAGTCGGCATCATTAGGTGCTTTTACATCCCACAATTCGATCACAGAAGTTTAAGAAGATGAGTTGGGTCGTGGAGTTAGCCGAAATTCAAGTTTCAAGTTGATCTCCATCAATTTAACATCAAAACAGGTAAGAATCGTCACCTACAACACCTAAAAGGGCCGACTAAGGTTAACCTAAGTCAATTTTGAATAATAACATCAAGTGCTATGAATTCTAATTCTAGGATTTTCTATGTAAAACGATTTGGGGGTTGTTGATTGAACAAGGTTAAGAATCAAATTAAAATACAAAGAGAGTTTCTAAATATGGCACCAAACGAAATCCCCATATCAATTTCTTGTAACAATAACGAATTGACTAAGCTCGAATTCTAGGGTTCTTGAGTTAAAACGTTTTGGGGGTTTCGATTCGAACGAGCTTAGAAATGAAATTAAACAACACAGAGAGCTTCGGAATTTATTATTCATCGATAACCCTCTATCAATTTCATAAAGTAAAAACGAATTGAATGATTCTTGATTTCTAGGGTTTTCGGTTAAAACCATTTGGGGGTTTTCGAGTTAAACGAACATAGAATCAAATTAATCATTACAGAAAGCTTCAAAATCCTGGTGTTAATGAAAACCCTATTAATTAAACATTATATTTTATCGAATGGTATGAGTTCGATTACTAGTTCTTTTTCGGCAAAAACGTTTAGGGTTTTATAAGTAAACAACATTTAAAAATCGATTAAACTATATAGATGGGTTCGGTTTGATCCAGGGATGAAAAGCCTTATGAATTTGAGGGTTAATAAGTTCGGATTCGATGTTATTGGGTCGAGGGTGGAGTTAATCAAAGTCAAACACGTTTGAGACCCATTTGAGAATACAAACTAAATCAAAATTCAAATTAAAACCACACACAAAGTCGGTTGGGCTCCAGGAACAAAACCCCTATGGTTTTGGGTTCGATTGGGTTCGAATCGGAGACCAATTGGGTTGTGTTGTGTTCGGTTAAGGTTCACAAAGGGGAAACCGGCTAAGTGAAGCCTAAAAGGAATCAATTGGGTTTTCTGTTGTGAAAAAGAAGCTAGTTGAGATGGTAAGATGGGCATGCCATGAGAGGGAGGTCAAGGGTTCGACCCTTGCCTCCACTGATTTTTTTAAAATGTAAACCAATTTTAATGTTTTGATCATATCTTATTCGTTTTAACTCCGTTTCAGTCCGTTCGAATTGCGTTGGAACCAGAATTTCATCCCGAACAAAATAAATGATAAAATTTACATTTTAACCCGAAAACGTAATCGCGTATGATTACGCTTATTTAAATAAAATCATAAACGATTATATGATTTTATTAAACGATTTCAAAGTCACGCGTACTTACTTATGTACGTTTATAACAAGTCTAATATACGTGTGTTGACACGTATGTGATTTCACACATTAAACAACATCCCGAATAACACAACGTTATTGTTAAAACACAGATTCTTCGTAGAGGTTATTTACGCAGTTCCACGTGTGTTGATCATTCTGTTCACTATCAAAGGTGCGTACACGGCCTCTTTCTTATTTTAACTGTTTTGGGGGAGAAAACATGTGCAACAAACACTTTTAGATACATATCACTTGCATGAGTTAGCTGTTTACATTAAGTGCAAACATAGCATTACAAAGCCTTACATTTCGAACCGTTTAGTTTGCCGTAGTGCGAAGCGTGGTAGTTGAAGATAGATCTATTGGGTTTGACAAACCTCACTTGGTAGATGGGATCTACGCAAGTGTTTAACTGAACTAACATACATTACTATTGTTTATGCTAGACAATAGGGAAAAGGCTATCAAACATTGCAACAACAGTCAGCTTCGTTGTCGACCACTTATGTAAATAGTACAATGACTAGCTATCATGACTATGCAATGTGTGATTATGTGATCTACAAACATTTATTACAAACAGCTTGTTCAAACATTTGGTTCAAATATTTGTGATTACTCATATAAACCTGTGTATGCACCAACCTTTGTGTTGACTATACTTGCATGTTTTCTCAGGACACTAAGGTACAAGAGCAAGCGAGCATGGACTAGGAGATCGAGTCGCATGCATACTTTAAATTTCTGTTGATTTGGATTTAAACATTTGAGATATTGTTTTGTAATTTACAGTTTTCAAACCAGTATGTCTGTTTTGTTTTAAAAACGCTTCCGCAACGTTAGAACTTTGATATTACAGTTTAGACCAAAGTATGTTTTGAAAATCATATAGAGGTCTTCGTTATGTCTAATGATCTGAGATCCTGGTTTGTCACGTCCCAAACGGTATGATTCCGTTAGTTGAAAATTGGGGGTGTGACACATGATATGAGCTTGGCCAAGTATCACGGCCAAGTTAATTGTCTTTGGGCCGAGTGGTCGATCAATGGGCTTAGCCTACATAGGGGCCGGTTGATCCACTGAATTACACGAAGGAAATTTGGGCCAGCATGTATCCATTGGGCCGAAACACATGAATTTGGACCACATTAAACTGGATTGGGCTGCTTAATTTAACTATGGTTCACGTGGGTGTGGGCTGGTTACTAACATATGTGCTAGTACTACTAATCTGTTAGACCAAAAGAGATGCTATTGGGCATGGACATTTGAGGTGGGCCGAATACACAAGAGGTTGGATCAGCTTCTTGGTCAGTTCAATAAATCAAAAATGATGCATCCATAGCAGCGAACCCTACACTCTAACTATGAGGTTCGTGAGTCCAAGTGATGGTTCGAGAGTCACATAGGTTTGCTGCTGATGCATGGTTCGGCCAAGGGACTGACCTAGGGTTCGTCTACCTAATTGAGGTTCGCTTGAGCCTGTAGGGTTCGTTGTCTGGTCAAGGTTCGTTGACAGTGCATGGGTTCGTGAGTCCCAAAGGGTTCGGTGGTCAACAGATGGTTCGTGTGGATGCAGCTTCGACCAAGGGTTCGTCCACATGGGGTAGGGTTCGGTGGTCGACTGGTTCGGCTGAAAAGGCATCCAGGGTTCGTTTAGCATGTCTAGGGTTCGTGGCCAACGTGAGTCTCATCCAAGCTGATGATGGGTTCGGCAAATCACAAGACCCGCTAACAGAAGGTTCGGCCGAAATCTTTTCCCCATCATCATCAAGTTCGAGCCTCAAGCCTGGATATTCTCATGAGATTTCAACATGTAGGTTCGACCCTAGATGATGATGTGTACGAAGGGTGGGTGAAGGATCCGGCTATGTATGTGTACGTGTATCAATCCATATGAAAACCCTATTGTAACATCAGTGCCGGACACGTGCCGGAACATTGATCTCAACAGTAAACATGTACAGTAATTCAGGTACACAATTCGAGAAAACTATGTTTAGACTATTTATACATTTGATTAACATGAAACTATTATACGATTGTCTGAATTTGACTGAAACCTTAGGGTTTAACAGTCTAAAACATGTCAGACAACACAGTGTTGAAACACAAATACTAGATGTGATAATTGTTTGCATAAACGTATGTGAGGTAAAACAAAACGAAACTATAACGGTTATTGTTACGAAATGCTAAACCGACGAGTTATTCGTATAGGTGACGATCTGTACGAATGATTCTGATAGTTTAACGTTCTGAAATAATGACTTAACAGTAGAAAACAAGAATCAGAAAGCCAAACCATCGACGTGTTCGTTCGAATGACGATTCGAACGAATACGCGCGATGGCGACGCGATCTGATGAAACGAAAACGAAAACGAAAAACGATACGAACGATCATAATTTTAAAGAAATGAAATATTTCTTATTTTACAATTTTGAAACTCATCGTAAAACAATTTAAAACTAAACTATTTTAATTTAATCGCGAATGAAGTAATAAAACGCGTAAATTAGTTTAATTCGAAAAATAAATAAACACTACGATATTTAAAATAAATTCTAGAAATAAATAAACATCTAACTTGTTAAAATAAATAACATTTGAATCGTTAAAATAAATTCATTTTATTTTGTTTATGAAAAACACGCGTAACGTGCCGGTTATGCGACGAAACTACGAACCGAACAACCGAAACGAACCCGAATACCCACGGGGTATATAAACTCTAAAATGAGTCATTTATCTCATTATTTACAAACCCTTCTCTCTCAAATTCTCTCAACCCGTCACCACCATTTTCACCCAAGATCCAAACTTCAAGCAAGCATATCTCACTCGTTTCTTAACCGATTCAAGTGATTCTTGCGCCTAAACGACCATCTCGAAGCCCTCTACAAGGAAGTACAAGCCATCTGTGGATTTAACCAACTGATTTTGAGGTACGATCGAAAGAATAGTCACGGGATTAGGGTTTTTTGCAGCTTTGTTGTTCAATCGTGAGCTATAGTAGGTTCTAAGCTTCAGCTCACCATCTAAACGCCATTGAAAATTTCATGTAGCATAGCATCATCATGTAGCCTACCTTAGGAACCAACATCGTTGATGATTATGTTGAAGAGGGTGTACAGATTCACGACTTGCAGGTGGAGCCGAACCTGCAAGGGTAATTGGAGACGAACCCTGTTGGTACTAGCAAGCGAACCTGTTGACAGTTGGTGTCACCTACCACCGAACCCTTGGTTCGTTGTTACCATCAGCCGAACCCTAGAGGGTATTCCCGAACCTTTGTACCTGTCACGAACCTTCCAAGCTCACCGAACCCCGGCCTCAGCAACGAACCTTTGGATCGTTGTCACCACCAGCCGAACCCATGCACGTGTGGCATGGGCGAACCCTAGACGAACCATAGGTCTACGAACCTTGGCTATAGGAGCCGAACCCTTGATGTCTCACCCATACTTGAGAACCTGAGAGCACTAACCTTTGCCGAACCCTTAGGTGCTAAGCTTTCTTGAGTGTTAGCCGAACCTATGTGATGAGGATGATAGTTGCGAACCATCAGGCCACTTGTTGTAGCTGAACCCTCGGCCAATTCATTAGCAGCGGCCCACCAGGAGTTAATTAAGCCCAATCAGTTAGCCGTGGGTCCTCTTAGGGCCCAACAATTCTTGTAGGCGGCCCATGGATTTGCATTTCCTTAATCGGCCCACATAAAAATTTGATCAGGCCCACAGCAAACATGTTCAGCCCATTCACGGCCCAAAACACTCATTCGTTTGGCCCAATATTTCATTCGTTGACTGAGCCCAATATAACCAAGAGAGGCCCATGTGAATCCCCTGGCCCATCCCATTTGCTACAGCCCACCTGCTGTTCGGCCCAACAACATAAGTCTTTGGCCCAATAATCTATCTTTCGACTCAAAGTGATTCTCGGCCCACACGATTAAGGTCCAATCATAATTGGTTAGGCCCAACAATGATTAACAGGCCCAATAAACTCGGACCACTAACATTTAAGGCCCACGTATTGCTTAAGTCCAAATGTTAACACGAAAAACTTACAAGATAATCCGGCTCAATGGTGGTTAAATAACTTATAAGCATATGAATGATTTTTTGAGAATAATGAAAACAGGTGACCAATACTTTGGGAAATAAACATTTATTGGTCATGAAACAATATCAAGTATTAGACACGTTACATGAAGGTTACAAGTTCTCAATAAATAACCACTTGTGATTAATGAGTAACTAGGGTCACTTTAACCAAGAAGGAGTTGAGCCGGATAACAAACAAGATTCGTAAGTGTTAGTCAACTTTGGGACTAACACTTACACGCACAACAAATCCTGATAAACTTATACTTATAAGTTACAAACATTATGCAATCAATACAGGAGCTTGAACATCATAATAAAAGCAAACAAAGAGAGCGTGTATTCCCATTCTACATAGTCAATCACTAAGGACATAAGGTGAGTTCATTGTCCCCTTTCAAACTTATTTGTTTTAATTCGGGACTGAGAAGCATGTTAAACATTTTTATTGAAATGTTATTTAATGCTTTAAATATAAACATGATTACTTATGATTGAAACCTTTACTTTAAGCTTGATGCTTAAAATCAATTGTTGGTTACTTGATTCAATTACATTAGACTTGATCCTATTACATAAGACTAAATGCTATTACATGAGACATGATACAAATACATGAGACTTGATTCAATTACATGAGACTTGATTCAATTACATTAGACTTGATCCTATTACATAAGACTAAAAGCTATTACATGAGACATGATACAAATACATGAGACTTGATTCAATTACATGAGACTTGATTCAATTACATGAGATGTGATGTTTGGAAACTATTACTTGCTCCTAGGCCATCATACATGTATCTAACCATAGTCTACGTAATTGCTAAACGTCTGGTATTCCAGAGCTTGTACCTATGGGGTGAGATACATGTAATAACATAAACGTAATGATACTCAGCTATTACCTGGTTATAAGGGACATGTAATTGCTAGACTTCTGGATATTCCAGAGCTTTTGTCAGCTTATAAGAGGTATGTAAAGGCTAAACATGAAAGTATCGATTCTAAGCTATTACCTGGTTATAAGAGACACGTAATTGCTAGACTTCTGGATATTCCAGAGCTTGTGTCGGCTTATATGAGGTATGTAAAGGCTAAACATAAACGTAACGTTACGGGGCTATTACCTGATTATAAGGGACATATAATTGCTAAACGTCTGGTATTCCAGAGCTTTTGTCGGCTTATATGAGGTATGTAAAGGCTAAACATGAACCTGTTAAATGCTAAGCTATTATCTATATAAGAGACATGTAATTGCTAAACGTCTGGTATTCCAGAGCTTATGTCTGCTTATAGGAGATATGTAATTGCTAAACTATGTGCGTGTGAATCTATGATGCTTGATAAACGAAATGAGAAACTGACACTTATGAATACAATAGACATGAAAACTTTGAAACAGATAACCAAAGCTTTGATGAGGATTGAATTGATTGGTAGGTAAAATGCTTAATTATTATTAACAACAATGTCATATCCGGGTTAGTATGTGGTGGGATGTTGGCTAGGGCTTGTTCCCTTACATATGCCCTATATATAAGCATACCGACTCGGATATTACAGGTGGAGTTAATGAGGTTAAGGTTTTACCGAAAGAGGTTTGTGAAACTATTTTTAAACTTATAAACTTTATGAACTCACCAACCGTTGTGTTGACTTGATCTTTTTACATGCTTTCTCAGGTGAAGAACAGGTTTAAGCATAAGCTCTTGGATTTACATACTAGGATGCCCAGATAGAGGACCTAGTAGACTTTTGGGAAGCACAACTTTTGTTAATGACACATATTACTTTTGATATCTTGTACATATACAAGATATATACATTATTCTTTTGTTTGGTTTACTTAGTTAAATTGCAGAACATTGCTATTGTAATTTAACTTTGTAATCCTATATATCATTTGATTGTGCTTTAGATATTCTTAAACGTTGATGCTATGTAAACAATCTGATCATCATGATTATCAACCACGATATCACGCCCCGGGAACCTTCCGCCCGGCGGGGACTCCGATCCAACCCCGCCGGCTCGGGGTGTGACACCTATTTTTCGTGATTATTCAAGCTCAATACCTCAAGATTCAGTGGACCAATCTTTAGATCCGTTGTACTTTCACGTAGAGGGCATCAAGAGCTTCGCGTGGGTTTGAAAATCACTCAAATCGGTTAAGAAATGAAGGAGATATGCTTGTTTGAAGGTGTAAAAATGGTGGAGGAGAGGGGTGGCCGGGTTTTTGAGCTAGAGAGAGAGTAGGGAAGTGTAAAATGAGAAAACACTCTCATTTTAGGGTTTTTATACCCCGTGTGGTATTCGGGTTCGTTTCGGTTGCTCGGTTCGCGATTTCGTCGCGTAACCGGAAAATTACGCGTAATTTAAATTTAATAAATAAAAGAGAATTATTTAAATTAATAGATGAGTTTCAAAATTGTAAAAATGTTATTTATTTTATTTAATTATATTTAAATTCGTTTCGTGTCGTGTTTTCATTTTCGTTTCGTCGAATCGCGTCACCATCGCACATATTCGTTCGAATCGTCATTCGAACGAACACGACGATGGTTTTGCTTTCCGACTTTTGTTTTCTACTTTCCAGTCATCATTTCAGAACGTTAAACTCACAGATATGTTTGTGTGAATCGTCACCCACGCAAACACACTGTCAGTTCGTTATTCTGAAACGACACTGAAATTTATGTTTGAATTGTGTTTCCTCCCTGTCGGACTCAACTAAGTATCATGTTAACACATTGTTTTCACGTTGAACTGTAGGCCCTCTGATTCCTGTCATCTATGGATATCAGATCGCAACCGATTTGTTTATGATAATCGTTTGAACACCGTTGTTTCTCATGATTTGTTGTGTTAACTGTAATTAAGTTTTCACTTAATAAACATAACTATTGTTCCACTTGTACGTTGTACTTACTGTATTTAAGTTTACACGAAAATACGTACAACTGTTCTTGTATTTAGAATTCTGTTAATACAAGTACTGTTTACAATCACGTATGTACACATAGTTACTGTTTGCAAGTACACATATCGTACGGACTTGCCGGGCGGTCAGGTACTAGTTGTCACAGTTTAGTTTGCCGTAGTGCAAAGCGTGGTAGTTGAAAATAGATCTACTGGGTTTGACAAACCTCACTTGGTAGATTGTAGGTCTACGCAAGTGTTTAACTAGCCAATTCAACATTACTATTGTTTGTGCTAGACAATAGTGGAAAGGCAACCAACATTCAAACAGTCAGCTTCGGTGTCGACCGCTTATGTAAATAGTACGATGACTAGCTATCATGAATATGCAATGTGTGATTATGTGATCTGCAAACATTATATACAAACAGCTTGTTCAAACAATTGATTCAAACATTTGTGATTACTCATACAAATCTGTGTATGCACCAACTATTGTGTTGACTTGATTTACATGTTTTCTCAGGACACTAAAGTACAAGTAAGGACTAGCATGGACTAGGATGTGGGGTCTCATGCATACATTTTGATTCATGTGTTTTGAATTTGATTATTTAAGACTTTGAATTTGTAATTTACATTTCACAAACCGTTACAGTTGTTATTGGTTTTAAAACGCTTCCGCAAACGTTGAAACTTTGATATTACAGTTTCAGACCAAAATTATGTTTGAAAAGCATATAGAGGTCTTTCGTTATGTCTAATGCATGAGATCCTGGTTTGTCACGCCTTAAACGGTATGATTCCGTTAGTTGAAATTTGGGGGTGTGACACTATTGACCAAATCATATTAACGTGCCACATGTTGATGACACGTCCGGATGACCCATTACCCGTCAATATCATGACCCGTGAATAAACGATTAACCCAACATATAAGAGAGCATCTAATAAGGAGGAATGTGATTGTTTTGAAGTTTATTGATCAAAATTAAGGGTTACTTAAACCCACTATCACCAAACTCTAACACCACAAACTTTTTTTTTAACGGCAAAATAATTTATATATAAGATAAAATAGCACAAGCAAAGTTGTTTGGTCAAGTAATTGAGTATATATTACAATTTATTCTTGAACATCTTCAAATCTTTCCATTACGAATATTTTAATTTTGCCTTATTTTTAACCCATACAAAAGAGTTTGCTTTAATCTCATCCACAATTTTATCCGCATCATTTTCAATTTTGTTAAAAATAATGTCATTTATAGTTTTCTATAAGAACCATAGAGTGATCAATACGATTCTTTGCCCCATTTTTTTAAAAATTTTGAAACCGTTCATATGTTCTTTGAATTAGAGTCTACCTCTAACGCCACAATTCATCACAAACAAGTGAAAAGACCCAAAAAGTCAAGGGAAAGATCTCTGGTTGAAATGGAAGAAAACTTAAGAGCTGATGGGTTGTCAAATTAGTAACTCAAATTAAAAACAATTATAGATTAAAATAAAAGTAATAAATATAAGAAAGTAAATAAAATTAATAGAGCATAGTGCTAGAATGTAAAATCTTTTGAAATAAAACATTTTGGGATCACATGGTCTGAAAACAAACTTCGGGTAGAACTTGGGTGAATGATTTTGGTAAAATTGTAGTATAACTGGTTCACTTAAAATGTAGTGAGTTCATTTGAAACGAAACAATATTTGGATTTAAATTATTTTCGGGTAGAGGATTTTTTATTTCTTTCATCCATTTAAATATGTAGAAATTATACATACATACATACATTAAAAAGGGAAGCTAATGGCTAGTAAAATTATATTTATTACGTTTAACTATTAAATTTTATTTATTTTGTTCTAACCTAAAATTTTGCACTTTTGATTTTGGGTTGTTTTGATCCACTTTTTTGTGCTTATTTTTACGATGGAATGCACTTTAAGTTTTTCTACAAAGTGATGATCATTTTTATGACATAGTGTAATTACTTTTAAACTAGTAAATTTATAGTTTTTTTTTCATTTCAAGTTTGTTTTAATGTTTTGATTTTAGGTTATTTATGCTTATCGTTTTGTTTGTATTTTCATTTGGATTTTTGACGCTTACATTTACGATAGAGTTTTTTTTGGGTTTTACAACAAATTGCCAATTGTTTTTACGATGGAATATGCTTTTTAGCTTTATAGAAAAATGCTAGTTGTGGTGACGTCTACTTACCGCCGCAACGCGTGGCTAATTAAAACTAGTTAATATTAAAATTGTAGAGGCGAAGTTTTCTTCTTTTATTTTTTTACTTTTTTGCACGTGAATAAAATACTGTTAAAAAATTGTTATATAGTGTTAAATTTTTTCTTTTTTTAGATAACGGTTATTCTCGACAGTTATTTTTTATTTTCCCTCAATAAGTTTTACCAGAGCAGCTTGAACCGGAACCCTCGAAGGCTCGAACCCAACCCATGCCTTCCCCTTAATCTTAAAAAAAAAATTGTTCCCGCGATGGTGGTCTAGTGGTAAGAGGGTGTGAATCTATAATGGAGGTCTAGGGTTCAAAGCACGGCACCACCTAATGGTGTCATTCGCCATTTTTTTTTAATCTTGAAAATCATTAATGTTTTGTTTATTTTTTTATTTTTGAAATGCAGACCAAGCACCCCATGTCTTCCTCTGTTTTAATCACCTTTCCAATTTTTAAAATACGATATGATATTCCCTTTAAGATGCATATGGAAACATTATTGTATAAATTTGAAAATTAATTAAGTCCAATATTAATGCTCATAATGATAATCATATATATAATATCTAAGAGTCGCGGGTTTTAGTCAACCCCAATTAATAATTTTCTTTAGGTGACATAATCAGTTACTTTTTATTAGTTTGATATTAAATGCTGTTAATATTTTAAGATTAGATAAGTAGGAAATAATTAAGTGTAGTCTTAAAAAAAACATTTATGATTGTATGGAAGTATTAAAAGTATAAAATTATTTTTTGAACATCAAATTTGTATGACCCAACAGTTAATTACATAATCTTCATAGTATAAGTGGTACCATGTGATCCAAAATAACTAGTTTATAAGGACCAATGATGTCTTCTTTTAGTGGTAAGATAAAGGTGTGGGGGAAGTGATATAAGACTCATGTCATGTGTTCGATTTTTGATCCCACCGGTTTTACCAGCCTTCCACCGTCGTGCATTTAGGCGCTTGCTTGAGTCGGGTTTTTCTCAGGAATTGATGGCTAGTGGGCTAGGGGCTCCGTCGGTCTGGACTAGTGGCCAGCTTGGATATCTTTTAGCCATTAGGGGCCTCGTATGGAGTACTCGACAGTTGATTAGTTGGCCGTTCAAAAAAAAACTAGTTTATAAGGAAGATTCATATTTTAAAAAAATCATTTGTAAGATTTTAAACTCAATAGAACCTTAATATTAATTTAAAATGGATAATGAGTTTTGTTTTTGAACGGCAAACTGTTGTATCACGGATCAATATAGTATTATCGTGTTATTATCAGTATCACCTAATTATATCAATCATCAAGTTAAAGTTTTGTAGGAAACTTAATACTTTTATAAAACCCTGTTACAAGATTTAACCTAAAACTGTCTGATTTATAAGTCTTATCTCACTAACAAGAAACGGTTAATCTATTTCTGGATAACGAGTTATAAAGAAAGAAAGAAAGGCGCTAGGATTAAACAATTGAACCATATTTATTTATTGCATTAAAAGGAATGTACTTTAATTAAAAAAGCTGCTAGTAAAGAAGAGCGTGTAAATACTACAGCGCGTGGGTTGGATAAAACCAATTCTCTTTCCCTGTCTTGTCTAGTTTCCAGACGTCATACACTCTCCCCTGTGCAACTTCCTTCCCCAAATCTATTGTTACATCTCCATCTCACTACATATACATATACATATACGTATCTCTTATATATATATATATATATATATATATAGGATTTGAATCAAATGAAAACTCGATCTTAAAGAGAAAATCCTTAAACTCAATCTCAATCCTTAGATCAAACTTATTTTATATTTCAATTAATAAAATAAAAAGGGTATAATGGTATTTTTCCCACACTCATAAAATATTCACCTCTCTCCTCTCTCCTCTCTCATCTCTCCTCTCTCCTCTCTCTATATATATAATTTATATATTTGATTTTCCAGAATACTACACATGTGTAGTGTTTTATTTTTTTGGTTAAAAAATATTTTTTTAAATATTACAACTTCAAAAATGTATATTTTCATACAAAAAAAAGTCATATTTATTTTAAAAAACAAAAAATATGCACTAAAACTTGCGCATATTTTATAAGTGTTTTATTTTTTGGTTAAAAAATATTTTTTAAATTTTTTGGTTAAAAAAATATTTTTTAAAATATTACAACTACAAAAATGTATATTTTCATTCAAAAAAAAGTCATTTTTTTTTAAAAAAACATGTTTTTAAAAAAAATGTATATTTCCATCTATTTAAAAAAAATGTTTTTTAAAATTTCAAAAACAACAAAAAAAATGTATATTTTTTTATACAAAATAAAGAAACATATTTTTACAACAAGATATAAAAAATTACACATGCGTATAAATAAAAATGTACAAGTTTTAATACACAAAATACACTTTAATCGAAATAATACACATGTGTATATTTTATATATTTAATATTTATAAAATATTACACCTACACATGTGTAGTTTTAGTTTTGGTTAATTTGATGTTTTTTCGAAATTTACACATATGTAATTTTTTGTTTCACATGTCAAATACACATGTGTAATATTTATTATGGTTACAAATATGTAATATTATGTTTGTGTAGTGAAATTTTTGTTTGATACACATGTGTAACTTTTTTTGTTTTTTTTCTTTAAAAAATATTATTTTTTTCATTTTGTTAGTCAAACATATTCAAAAAAATAAAAAAAGAGGAGAGAGGAGAGAGAATGACGAAGAGAGAGAAAGGGAGAGAGAATAGAGAGTCTGACATAATTAATGAGGAGAGAGAAGAGAGGAGAGAAAATCTAAAATAAAAAAGTCATATATATCTCTTAAAGGGTAAAATAGATATTTTATTCTCAAAAACCACATTAAAATATTCAACTTTAATTGTAGACCACATGTTTTTTTTCTGTTTAATTAATTAAAAATAAAATAAGTTTGATCTAACGGTCCACATAGGGTTTAAGGGTTTTCTCTTTAAGATCGGGTTTTCAAAAGATTCAAATCCTCTATATATATATATATATATATATATATATATATATATATATATTTGAATCAAATGAAACCCGATCTTAAAGAGAAAACCCTTAAACCCAATCTCAACCCTTGGATTAAACTTATTTTATATTTGAATTAATTAAATAAAAAGGGTATTTTGGTATTTTTCCCACACTCCTTCCATATAAATATTTAATTTTATTCACCTACTAATAAAATATTCACCTTTCTTCTATCTTCTCTCTCCTCTCTCCTCTCCTCTCTTTATATATATATATAATTTATATATTTGATTTTCCAGAATACTACACGTGTAGTTTTTTTTTTGTTAAAAAAATATTTTTTAAAATATTACAACTACAAAAATGTATATTTTCATTTAAAATCACCCATATATATAATAATTTATTAATATCAAATTTGTCTCTCATCTATCTCCTCTCTCCATCAATTGAAAAAATGTTTTTTAAAATTTCAAAACAACAAAAATGTATTTTTTTTTATACAAAATTAAAAAAAACGTATTTTTACAAGGAAATATAAAAAATTACACACGCGTATAAATAAAAATGTAAAAGTTTTAATACACAAAGTATACTCGAAATACTACACATGTGTATATTTTATATATTTGAGATTTTATTAAATACTACACCTACACATGTGTAGTTTTTGGTGTTTTGATTTATTTGATGTTCTTTTTATAAATTTATACATGTGTAATTTTTATTATGGTTGAAAATATGTAATATTTGTTTTTGTGTAGTAAAATTTGTGTCTGATACACATGTGTATATTTTTTGTTTTTCTTTAAAAAAGTAATTTTTTTATTTCCGTGGTTATTTTTTATAAAAGAGAGATAGAGATGAGAGAGGAGAGAGGAGAGAGAAACGTGAGAGAGGAGAGAGGAGAGAGAAACATGAGAGAGGAGAGAGGAGAGAGAAAGAGAAAAAAAAGAAAGAGAGAGTAATTAATGAAGAGAGAGGAAAGATAGTGAAAAAAAAGTTATATATACCCCTTAAAGGGTAAAATAAACATTTTGTTTTCAAAATCCCTATTAAAATATTTAACTTTAATTGTGAACCACATGTTTTTTCTGTTTAATTAATTAAAATCTATAATAAGTTTGATCTAACGGTTCTCGTAGGGTTTAAGGGGTTTCTCTTTAAGATCGGGTTTTCAAAGGATTCAAACCCTATATATATATATGGGGAATGGTTCCAATACTAACCCTTCTTACGGCGCTAACCTATTAACTTTGCCAAAAAAAAGCCGAATCTTGAATTTTTTTTTTAAACATCATTGTAACACTATTTGAACACTATGTTCAGTTTTGAGTTTTGGCTAATTCATCACCGTTTTGGCTCTTACAGTACTGTAGGTGTTTAAATATTTAAAACTTACAGTACTGTAGCAAAAACCTTACAACGATGATATTTTTTAAACGTTGATGAATTAGCCCAAACTCAAAACTGAACATGGTGTTCTAATTGTGTTACAATGATGTTTAAAAAAAATTCAAGATTCGGCTTCGTTTTAGCAAAGTTAATGGGTTAGCGCCGTAAGAGAGGGTTATTATTTGATCCCAATCATATATATATATATATATATATGATATCTTTGTATCAAAACAAATAATATCTTATTTTAAATATAATAATAATAATAATAACACATTAATGGATCATGTTAATTTAGAACTATTGTTAGATAATTATATGTAATAGTTTAATATTTGTGAGAAAAAATAAAGAAAAAAAGTACTTTATCATATATATATATATATATATATATATATATATATATATATATATATATATATATATGTTTTTTAACAAGCTAATGCTCAAAACTTTTGTATATAACATTATTTATAAAAAAACATACTATAAAAACACTTGATAAATTTAAAAGGAGAAAAATATAGTTATATTTAAAAAAAAAGTTTAAGTTTCACTTTTAGTCTTTTTATGTTTGCCTTAATTTGCAGAGATTATCCTTTATTTTTTAAAACTTCAACATCAGTCATTTAAGTTTTCAAATGATATAAACTTGATTCTTTCTCTTTTAACTTTTTTAAGTGTTAATAAAATAAAATGACATAAATGTCAAAAAAAAAGGAAAAAAAAATATAGATAAAGTGTTGAGTAAGATCAAGCCATAGTTTTGGCATATTTTTAAAGCTATCGCGGATCTAGTCGCTAAAATCTCACGAAGCACAACGGTTTTCGATTGTTGGAGATCTCTCGTTGGGTCTGCTCAATTATGGTTTGATGTTTGATTTGATCATTTTTTTTACATTTAAATATTCTTTTAATACTTATTAAAAACTTAACAAAGAAAAGACTGAGTTTACAGCGTTTGGAGACTTGTAGGACTTATATTTAAATTTAAAAAAATAAATGACCATATCTGAAAATTTATATAAACATAAATGACTAAAAGTGAATTTACTCTAAAAAATTATCTTTTTTAGTTTCATGTATTTTTTTTGTTGTGATATTGTGTCTTTTGACTAAATATTATGTCTTTTTATATTATCATTTTACTTTACTGTTCTCCTAAAATAATAAGTTTTTAAACATAATAATAATAAGAATAACATCATTGTTAGCTTTTGATAGTTAAAACACAATTATAAAATAACAAACAAAACTGTCTAACACCTTACAACGCAACTGCAAAATAACATTAAATTATTTAAAATATAAAATACAATTGAAAATACATATAACAAAATAATATGAAATTATGTTTAGTTATTGGAAGAACCCAAGTATGCTCTTCCGTAATTCAAATAGTTAATAGCTAAGATTCTAATTGCATTTTTTAAATTGAAAAGTACAAAAACAAAATTGAAAAATAACATCAATTTATACTTTTATTATGCAAAATAAATAACAATAAAATATTCAATATATGAAAAACAACGATAAAATAACATAAAATAAGTTAAAATGTAAAATACAAGGATAAATATAAATAAAAAAAGTTAAAATATATACTTTCTAAAATAAAAATTTACGTCATCATGTTCTTTTAATATGTAAGTTATAATAATTAAAGAACAAAAATTTAACAAATATATGAAAGACATTAACAAAATAACATGAAATTAATTCAAACGTAAAACACAATAAACAAATATTAAGCAATAACTTAAAATGTAAAATATTAACCAAAAAGTTTCTTAATTATATAACCGTTTTTGTGTTCTTTTTTATGATTTGGGGGGAGATTTTTTATATGAACCTAATACGAACATACGTATGACACTTAAATAAAATAAGTTTGTATCGTAGATGAGCCTTTTTATTCATACCTAATGCATAAGTTTTTAACTTGGTATGTAAATATAACAAAGTTTGATCTCTAATACTGAAGCGTGACTCGTTTTTTACTGTCTTTAAATAAATGAATTTTAAAGTTATTTGTTATTAATAATATTTCATATATTTTCAAATTCATTGTATAAAAACTAATAAATATAAATTATAATGTAATTATATTTTTACAAAGTTTAGTAAAAATTACTAAAATTTAATAGAAAAAAAAGTAAAAGAAAAACCAAAATTTATTAAAAGGTAACATAACATATAATATCATGGTATTTATGTATGTATCATAGTTGTATATGTATCATCGTATACATGTATCATATATACAAAAGAAGCGATCTCTCTCTCTATATACACCACTTTCTCTCTCTAAAACACACATTCTTTTTTCATATTCTTGAGCCACTCCATTGTCGTTTCAGCTAACACCTTCAAAATCCCTCTTTTCTGCCATTGTTGTCTCTCTCTCTAAACCTGCAACAATTTGAATCAAATATCAAAAAATGAGTAAACAGAAGCTTGTAGTTGAAGTATTGGGTGCCCACAATCTAATGCCAAAAGATGGTGAAGGTTCATCATCTGCATTTGTGGAAGTTGAGTTCGAAGGTCAACGCCAAAGAACACAAGTCAAATACAAAGATTTAAACCCTGTGTGGAACGAGAAGCTTGTGTTTCACGTAAACGACGTCGCAGACCTTCCTTACAGAACCATTGAACTCAACGTCTTCAACGAGAAACGGTCAAACAGTAGCCGGAATTTTCTTGGTAAAGTTCGGGTCTCCGGCACCGGCATTGCTCACCGGGAAGACGACGTCAACCCTCAGCTTCATACGCTTGATAAAAGAAGCCTCTTTTCGCACGTGCGGGGTGAGATCACCTTCAAGTTGTTTCTTTCTGATAAGGAACAGGTTACCGGCTCCGGCGAACCGGTCGTTTCCGGTGGGGTTTCCAAGAAAACCAAGAAGTTCCAGCAGCAGACCACCAACACCGTCGTGCAGAACCACACTCAAGCCAATGGTGTTCAAGAAAACAAGAAAATAACCCACCCGAATTTGACGACCCACAAATCCGACCCGAACATGAATGACATTAAGCCAGTTGTTATCACATCCATCCCTGGCCCACCTATTGCCGCTGTGAACACAGCTGTACACGGCGGTGTTACTAGTAACGGAAACCGGGTCGGGTTGTTCTCCGTCGGGTCGAACGAGTACGGGTTAAAGGAAACAAAGCCTCATATTGGTGGTTTATTAAACAAAGATAAAACAAGCTCAACGTACGATCTGGTGGAGCAAATGCAGTATCTTTACATCCGGGTGGTGAAAGGACGAGATATTCCGGTGACTGGCGCCGGTGAACTCGTGGCGGAGGTGAAGCTTGGTAACTACAGAGGGATCACAAAACGGGTCGGGTCTAACAATGTGGAATGGGACCAAGTTTTTGCATTTTCGAAAGACACGATTCAATCATCAATGGTGGAGATCTTTGTCAAAGAGAGGGATAAAGATGATATTTTGGGTCGGGTTTGGTTCGACCTGAATGAGGTCCCTAAACGGGTCCCGCCCGACAGCCAGCTCGCACCTCAGTGGTACCGAATGGATGATAAACGCGGGGACCGGGCTAAAGCGGGCGAGGTTATGGTGGCTATATGGTTCGGGACCCAAGCTGATGAGGCGTTTTCAGAAGCTTGGCACTCAAAAGCGGCTAATGTGCATTTAGATGGGCTGGGTTCGATTCAATCGAAGGTGTATTTATCTCCGAAGCTATGGTATTTGAGAGTTTCGATAATTGAAGCTCAAGATGTTATTTTGGGTGAAAAGGGTTCGGGTTTGATGAGGTATCCTGAGCTTAACGTTAAGGTACAAGTAGGAAACCAAGTTTTGAAAACCCGAGTCGCACCCGCAATGGCGAACCGGAGTTTTTCGAACCCGTTTTGGAACGAGGATTTGATGTTTGTGGTGGCCGAGCCGTTTGAAGATTATGTTATGGTGTCAGTTGAGGATCGGGTCGGGCCAGGCCGTGAGGAGATTGTGGGCCGGGTGATGGTACCTGTTTCGGTTATTACTCGGAGGTTGGACTCCAAGGAAGTCGCTTCAAGGTGGTATAATCTTGATGGGCATTTGGGTGGCCCAAATGATGCAAAAGCAGGTTTAAGGTTTGCTTCTCGGATCCATATTCGGGCCACACTCGATGGCGGGTATCATGTGCTTGATGAAGCTACAATGTATAGTAGTGATGTTAGACCAACGGCTAAACAGCTTTGGAAGCCTCATATTGGTATTCTTGAAATGGGTATTTTGGGGGCTTCTAATCTTATGCCTATGAAGATCAAAGATGGGAAAGGCGGTTCGTCTGATGCGTATTGCGTTGCCAAATATGGGTCAAAATGGGTCAGGACCCGAACTGTTGTGGATAGCTTATCCCCAAAATGGAACGAGCAGTATACATGGGAAGTGTTTGACCCGTGCACGGTTATCACAATCGGGGTTTTTGACAATTCACGGGTTGATAAAAACCCATCTGGTGGTTTACCGGGTGCCCGGGACTCACGGATCGGTAAAGTTCGGATTCGTTTATCTACGCTAGAATCGGATCGGGTCTACACCCATGCGTACCCTCTGTTAATGTTGCATCCGTCCGGTATGAAGAAAATGGGTGAGCTTCATTTAGCGGTTAGATTCTCTTGTGCTAACATGCTCAACATGCTACACATGTACACAATGCCGTTACTACCCAAAATGCACTACGTTCAACCTTTATCTGTGAACCAGCTAGATAGCTTAAGGTACCAAGCATTAAACGTGGTGGCCGCTAGGCTCAGTCGAGCCGAGCCGTCTCTAGGTCGGGAAGTGGTCGAGTACATACTTGACCATGATTCCCATATGTGGAGCATGAGAAAGAGCAAAGCCAACTTCTTCCGGCTCACACACGTGTTGACTTGGCTCTCGTTTATGAACCGGGTTATCGAGAGCATGCGGAACTGGTCCACGCCAGTTTACTCTAGCATGTTCGTTGTCACGTTCTTGATCATGGTACTAATGCCAGAGCTGATCGTGCCATCGATCCTGCTTGGGTTTGCGGTTATTGGGCTGTGGAAATACAGGTTCCGGGCCCGGTACCCGCCTCACATGGACACACGCCTTTCGTATGCTGACGTTGTGCACCCTGATGAACTAGACGAAGAATTTGATTCGTTTCCAACCAGTAGAAGTGCAGAGATTGTGCGTAACCGCTATGACCGACTCCGGAGCGTGGCGGGCAGGATACAGACCGTGGTCGGGGATATGGCGACTCAAGGTGAAAGATTTCAAGCCCTGCTTAGCTGGCGTGACCCACGGGCCTCGTTCTTGTTTGTGGTGGTGTGTTTTGTTGCTGCTATTGGGTTCTATCTGGTCCCGATTCGGTGGGTGGTGGCGGTTTGGGGGCTCTACTTTTTGAGACCGCCGCGGTTCAGGAACAAGCTACCGTCAAGTGCGGTTAGTTTCTTCAAGCGGTTGCCGACGATGGCGGATAGCATGTTGTAGAGTCGTTGTTTTAGTTGGTGTTTAATATCTGATGCTATATTTTGGGTTGTTAGTAAGACTTCTAGTTAGTATTGTTGTGATCATCAGCACTTTGTAGACGTTCATGTTTCATGTGTTAATGTACAACTTTTGATGCTTGTAGTACAATTAGATCATTTTTGTTTACAAGAGTTTTATGATTGTTAAGTTCGCCAAGTCTTTGGACTTTAAGTCTTTAACCCATGTATTTTATTATTTTGGATTATTTTACGTTATAAGAAGTGTACAATATAGAAATGTAAGCTATTTAAATTGGATTTCTTTTAAAATAAAAAAATTGCTTTTGTAAATATTTAAGCTTTAAAAAATTGAAATATTAATGTTAAACACTAAACTGCTTTTGAAAAAATTCAAAAATTTTAATATAAAAAAGTTGAAAGCGATTTAAAATACTATTTGTTATGGCTTTTAAAATATTGCAATTTAACATTGTATGGGCTTAGGGTAGCAAATGGAATGTGTCTCATGAGTCATGACCTACTTGCTAAACATTTGAATTGACCCAAAATAAGCCGGAAACAAATTGAATTTTAAGTTTTAACGCTTACGGGTCGTTTGGTTGGGTCTGAACCATTAAGTGCTAATTGGTTAAAATGTCTGAATTATTAAGAGGGTATGAATCATTAACTGTTTGATTGCACATCCGAATGAAAATAAAAAAAAAACGTCTTTTTTTCATTCAAAACCCTAAAGCTACCCAGCCCCCACCCGTCACCTCTGTCGCCCCTCCGTCAACGCCTCCGTCGTCGGATCCAAAAACCACTGTTGACGCCCCTTCACAGCCTCCAAAAGCCCGAGTCGACACATCCATCCCCACTATTCAGTCGTCGCTTCACCATTTAGTCGCTTCATCCACGTTGATTCAGTCGACGCCATCAACCTTCGATTCAGCCGTCGAGAACCGTCACCACCCTGTCGTCATCGAGAACCCGTCTCCATCGACCTTCAATTCGTCACGTCGACCTTTTATTCATTGAGCTGGGTGCGACGGAGAGAGACAAAGATAGGTAACATACAGACGATGGAGATGAGCGCGGCGGAGAGCGGTGGAGATGGGTGCGGTGGAGAGCGGCGGAGATGGGTGCGGCCGATCGAGAGGGAAAGGGGGCCAAGGGGTTGGAGCTGTGTTTTTTTTTTTCATTCAGACCTTCCCACCCCACTCAGATATATTTTTTGCACCAAAAAACGGTCTGAATCTGAACCATTCAGATTCAGACCCAGTCAGATTCAGATCCATTCAGATGTTATCAACAACCCTTAGTTAGCTTAATTGGACCCATAACCTAATAATTGTCCATAATGTTTTGGATTTTAGGTTTTAACATCTAGGGCCAAGTTTGGGTTGTAATCCATATGTACCTTAAACGGACACATATACAACACCAATTGTTTTTGAATTAGTGGATTTTATAGGAAGTTATACGTCTCATATAAATATACACGAGATATATATGATCGGTAAGATGTTAAAATAAAATGTTAAGGGTAAATAAAAGTTTTATTAAACCAAAAACAAATAGAATAATAATAATTATTGAGTGTCACATCAAACCAAGGTTTTGTTTTAAGGTTAATAAGTATAACTGGTTATAATAATATAATAGATTTAAAATGTAATTTAAGAGCCGGAAGTTGAGCTGCAAAAGGTAAGAGCTCTGGTGGGTTTGTTGGTGCCAATGGCTACAACAAGAGTTGTCAAGCTGATTGGATTGGGACACTTACGGAGTAGCTTTGTGTCCCATCTGACTTACCACATTCCATTATTCAATTCTACTTTTGACCATTCTTCATCTACATAAATGCTCACCACTTTTTAACATAATAATCGTATTTAGACCAACTAAACTAAATAATTCATGTCTTTTTGTAAAAAAAAATCACTTTTGTCTTGAGTTTATTTATTTATTTTTAATGATTATTTGACTATATGTAACACTTTTAGTTTCTTGGATAGAAGATCTATTTCTATTAATGTTATTAATGTTTAATAGATAAATTAGTCTAGTGTTTCACAAGTGACATATCTATGTGCAACCTAAAACCAATTACATGCCATGCACGTGACTGATTTCTCTATTAAAAGTTAATTGTTACTAAATATAAAGCAATTTAAGTAAAGGATAACTTTTCATACTAATGAACCAAATAATAATAATAATAATAATTATTGTTATTGCAAGAAAACTCTGTAACAACGATGTTGCATGCAAACTTTTTTAAATAATGATAGTAGGGGTGCTCATCGGTTCGGTTAACGGTTTATTTAATTTATTTGGTTCGGTTTAATCGGTTTTCAAAAATTTTTTCTTCCATAACCGTTAACCAAACTGAATTCTGGAAATAGTTATCTGAACAAAATTCAACTCGGTTTGGTTTCGGTTAGAACCTAACAAACCGAATTCAATCGATCGATTAAAAACTAAATAAACGGTTAAAAACCGAATAAACTTAATTCAACCGAATAAAAAGAATTCAACCTTATATATTACTAATAAAAATAATAAATTTAAATATGAATTCGGTTTAATCGGTTAACCGAATAAACCAACAAACCAAATTCAAAAAATAAATAAAAATGATAACCACACCGAAAACTGAATTCAGAATCCGGTTAAGTTTTTTTAGTTATGGATAGAGATCAGTTTTTGGTTTTAAATGGTTTTCGGTTTTTTAAAACTCTTAAGCAATAGAATGACTTATTCAACAATTTTAAAGTGTACTAGTGAATAATAAAAATGTCTTGCAAGCTAGAAATCCTTATCCTAAAACTGTAATTTCATAAATATAATTAAAAAATAAAACAAAATTTGACCCCACGTACCATTTGTGCAAGTTACACCAAATCATCCCCAGCAGTAATAAAGTAACTTATGTAATCCTAAATCATAGTTTTATGCTTGATGTTTTAAGATATTGATGGCACTATGAGATAGATAAATAAGATGCATAGAAGTCAAGAGCATGTACATGAACAGATACAATTTAATGTTGTCAAATAAAGCTTCTGACATATAAATAAATAAAATAATTGCAAATGAAATAGATGTTGGTGAATTAATTGTACCACTAAGGCATATCCCAAATTGTTCTTTCATTTCTACAAGAGTTGTTTGGTAGCCAAAGAAATTACAGCTCAGCTACGTCTTGTTGATGAAATAAGGTTCAGGAATCATAAGATTTTGGGTTCGAATCTTACAAATGAATTTTTTCAAATTATTGAGTTTCCTCAGAACAAGTAATTTGGTAGTGGATATGATCAGATAGTACCGCTGATGATATGATGATACTAGTGATCAGTCAGTGATCCAAAGCAATGCTTCATATACACGCGTTTGACGTGTCTAAAGTAAGCAGTGGTAGGGGAAGCAATCTCACGGCAACACATACTAATGAATCATATGACAATTGGTCTTGCAAATATAATGCACATATGTGATTAGCATATGCAATCCATAATTTCTTACTAATATCGAAGAGTATACAATCCAATGAAATCGAGGCTGCAAATTTTTGAAAAGAATGGAGAGAAATAGTGAAAATTAAGTTTTTTAAGAAGTTCTAATAAAATATTTTTTTTTTTGGCAACTTGGACGTGAAAAATTATATATAATTTTATTTAATAATTTACAAGCGTGAAAACAATCAAATGACTAAAGAGTTTAATAATAATCAAAGACTTTACTACGTATTTAAAGATTTCAAGGACAAATTATTTAATAATCTTCAAAAATTATTAATTAATGAAAACAAACACTAAATTTTATACTAGATTCTTGCTACTCAAGTCCCCACTAGGATATTGTCACACCCCGAGTCGGCGGGCTGGATCGACTTTCCCGTCGGGCGGAATGTTCTCGGGGCGCGATATCGTTTGATAATCAAATTGATCAGATTGTTCACATGGCACATGATATATAAATGAGAAATAATAACATGACAATGATATAGAATTACAAAGTTAAATTACAATGTTATGCTCATAATTTAACTAAGTAAATCTATCCAAAAGAATCATTGAGTTTTTCTATCTTATAACTGTACAAGATCTACAAAAGATGATTCACTGTTTTGCCATTCAAAATATGCTCAACACAAAATGAAGCTAGGTCTTCTAAAAGTCCTCTAGCTTAATCCCTGAATGCTGGTGACTAAACATGTTCGTCACTTGAGAAAACATGCATTTAAACAAAGTCAACACTAGGTTGGTGAGTTCATAAGTTTAGTAATTGAAAACATTGATTTGTTAACATTCACAGTCACAATGTCATACACAAGTCATGTTAGTGTTTGATTCATCCGTCTCACACAATGACCTCTCCACAGTTATATTTACAAGTAGTATTTCACCCTATCAATTATGCTTATATATAGGCATACGTAGGGGAACAAGCATCAAGCCGACATCCCACCACATACTTAATAGATCTCCACACCACTTGCAATACAACTATAGATACCCATTTCCATCTCACATGTGTTCAACCCGTTTGATATTCACCCATAAGATTTTGTTCATCACCCCGTGTGTTATATGTAGAATAATAGAATATGAGGGGGTTAATTTATCAAAATCGAAGTATTGATAAGCCCTCAGTGTTTTAAGGAAAATAGATTTATTAAATCTTATCCTTGTTATTATTCTCTCGCTTGTGAGGTTAACTGTAATTCACTACTAATAATAGAGGTGATAGTTAACATATTGATATTGATTTCCCTTCGAATGCATAGAGCCTAAAGGAATCCATTGAGATCCTCACATAATCAGATCACAATGCATCTGATTTACCTCTATCACATTTGTGTTCTCATAGCCATCAACGAAACTACTACCAGTAATGTGACATGAGAGAAAATCAATTTCTCAGTCTACCAGTCAATAGAATCGAAGGATTAATTACAATTAGTTACTGTATATTAATATCACCATGTGTCGTTTACCAAACCTGACTGATGTCGCCTTGTCACCGGTCATACGATACCGGCCAATGATATTGTTACGATCAACGTACCGACCTCACTCACCGGCGGTTTGTCAAACCTATGGTACCACTACGTTATCGTCGGTTTAGTCCCACTAAATTAACTGGTAAACGATTCGTTGATGAGGGACTTACGATTGAACTTGAATACATGAACACATGATTGTTGTGATATAATACAAACAGTTTAATAGTAATCAATTGTTGTTTGTTCTCGTAGTTATGTGTTCCCATAGTCTTTAACATAGTGTTATAAGAACTTGTCTTATTACACAATGTTAGTAAATGTGTGAATGATTTTGTTATCATGAAATTACGTTATCATGATTATCATTCTTGTCATCTATAGTCTTCACCCAATTGTAACTACAGTGTGGTAAGAGCTAGTCTTACGACACTTAGTTAGCTCAGGTGGTGAATGAGATCATGAAGTTATGTGGACATGATCATCATTCTTGTTCTCATTAGTAATTGTCTCGTGTTATTCCATAGTCTTCACCGAGTTGTAAGCATAGTGTGGTAAGAACTAGTCTTATTACACTTAGCTAACTCTGGTGGTGAATGATATTGTGAAGTTATATTATCATCACATCATTCTTGTTAGTTGTTCGTGTTATCTCTTGATTATCCCATTGTTCATTCAAGTAAGAATAATACGGTGTTGCAAGATATAATCTACAACTTGTATTATTCTATTGTGTTGATGATTCATGAAACTACATTATCATGTTTCATCTTAGATATCTCAGTTATGTTATGATCATACAAGCATGCGTACAATGATAAGCGATAATAAAGTCAAACAATATTATCTAAATCATAGTATAATCAATATGTTGTACTAAAACTTTTAAGTAATTAAAAGAATTAACATGTTTCTCAGCCCCGAAATTTGAAATCAGTTAAGATTAGAAAAGTGGCGTATGAACTCACCTTGTAGTTGATGTGGTTGACTAAGTAATAACAAGAAATGCACGCGCTCTTTGTTGTTCTTGGTGTTGTTTTCACGATCCTGTATTGATTTCACGTTGTTTGTAACTTATAAGTATAAGTTTTTGAGTATGTGTGTGTGCGCATGTGTTAGCCCTAAAGTTGGCTAACACTTGTAGGTCTTTGTTGTCGTTCGATCCTCATTCACTTGTGGTGGTATATGCCAATACCTAGCCAATTATGTTACTTAACATGCCTTGTTTTTATGTTTCGAGTTTAACTTGACTTGAACTCATAATATGTTGTGTAGATTTAAAACCCAAATTGTTTCTAAGTATAAAACTTAGAATTTTAAGTTGTTTTTAAACTCTAATTGTGGTTCACTTGAAAGAATTATCATTTTTTTTCATGTTAATGTAAGTAACCATTTGCAACGTAGTTAGCAATTAACCATGTCTCAATCTTTGTAGTAACTTAAGATTTTAGGTTTTATAAAGTTCATTAAACCAAACCCTACCACCTTTGTAGTATCTATAGTTAGCATTCAAGATCCCATGCATGTTATCCATTAAAGTTGGTTTCAAGTGTTTGTGTTCAAACTAAAACATATGGCCAAATGATGTTAGACCGAATAAAGAACTAGGCCGAATGAAGATGCTTGGGCGAATGGTTCTTGGCCGTATGTGGCATGCTAGACTGAATGAGGAAGGCTCGGCCGCATGGGTGCTTAAACCGAATGGATGTGGCCCGACCGAAAGAGAACATGGTCCTTGGCCGAATGAATGTGGTCCGAATGTGGGATGCCATTCGGCTGTAGCCCAGTCGCCCGGTCCCTTCGGCCAGAAGTCAGCCAGTCGGCCCTCCCCTTTCGGCCTGCGGGGTGGCTCCTTCGGTTGCTTCGGCCAGAACAAGTGCAGCCCCACCCCTTTTCGAACTAAACGGCCAGATTAAGAGATTGCACTTTCTCCTACACTAACCTAGTGTGTTTTCGTGTAAGGTTGGTGGGTTTTAGGGTGGTTTTTAGCCGGTTTAAGTTGATGGATCGCACAAGGGTTACAAAACCCTAAAATCCGAAGCTTTGCAACACAGATTACCTCGTTTTTGTTTGGTTTCACGTCCGATCGGTTGTACTTTCGTGTAGAGGGGATCAAGAGCTTCGATTTGGCACCAAGATGGGGTGATTTGGTCAAGAAATGAGAAAGATCCAAGGGTTTGAAGTTGGAAATTCTAGAGAGAGGAATCCGGGATTAGGGTTTTAGAGAGAGAGAGTGAGAGAAATAAATGTGGAAGATGACTCATTTAGAGTATTTATACTCTGGGTGTGTTCGGGTTCGTTTCGTTAGCTCGGTTTTAGTTTTCGTTACGTTTCCGGCGCGTAACACGCGTATTTACGGATTTAAATAAATAGGTTTTATTTTAGGTTTTTAAGGTGGCTATTCCTGGTAAATCTTTTTAATTATTTTATTTTATTATTATTAATTCGTTTCGTCATTTCATTTCGTCAGATCGTTCCGCCATCGCGCGTATTCGTTAGAATCGTCACCCGAACGAATCCGACGACGGTTTCACTTTCTGATTTTTGTTTTCTACTTTTCAGTCATTATTTCAGAACTTTAAACTCACAGATATGTTTGTGTGAATCGTCACCCACGGAAACACACTGTCAATTTGTTATCCTGAAACGATACTGAACTTATGTTTTGAATTGTGTTTCTCACTGACGAACTCAACTAAACTTGTCTGTTTTCACCTTGTTTACATTGAATTCTCATTGGTTTCTCACTGAGTTGTCGGCCATCTGATTCCTGTCATCTGTGGACATCAGATCGCAACCGATATGTTTTTGTCATTTGTTTACACCTTGTTGTTTCTCATTAGTTGTTGTATTAACTGTATTTAAGTTTTCACTTAAACATATACAACTGTTGTTTGTTTTCTGAGTCCTGTTGTCACACAACTGTTTACGCATTGTATTTACACATAGTAAATAGTGAATGTACACGTACCGTACGGACTTGCCGGACGATCAGGTACTGGTTGTCACAGATATAATATATTATTCTAAGGCTAACAAAACGGGTCTTAACGAGTTTAACATGTTTCAGACAACATGATTAATGCAAATATAAAACACGAAAACGACTTGTTTAACACTTGGTTTGGTGAATTAAACATAATAGTTCTATATTTTATGTAACAAAAAGGAAAAAAATCAAATAGTAAATTTTTTGTTAAACATATGTAATCGTGTCTTAACAAGTACCCATTTGCCAGCGCTATATTATTCTTGTTTAAAGAAATAAAAATTTTTGGATAGCCTTCAAACACGCCATAATTTAAAAACATAGGATTCATAACACATATTATTAAGTTCATCGTGTCCATGAGAGTCCATACTAGCATTTTGGACTACTCATATGAATAAATAACATCAAAATTAGTGACACATACGTATTTGTTTTCTAAAAACAACCAAATATGATTCTTTGTCATTCCTCTCTTTATTGTTACTTTCCATGAACAAATCCAAATAAACCAAAGATGGAACCTTGGTTGATTGACAATCCATCTCTTGATTTTAAATCATTGACTCGGGTCAGGGGTACAGTTTGGTTTTCTTCAATGACCATGATTCCCCAATTTGATCTTCAATCTATTGCTTGAGTTACCAAATTTCGTGCTGTAACTCGACGTCTCGGGCTTGCCACTATTGTTGTTTAATCTTAAGAACTTATGGGTTGGGATTGACTCCACCACTACCTTGGTCGACGATTCCATGAGCAGAAGTTAATTTTCACCACAAACACGTGTTCAGGGAATAACTCCGTTGATGCCTCAGTTGGCGAATCTACAAGCGAAAGGATCTTCTCTTCCGCATCGAGTCATATGAAATCTTAGCTCTTATACCAAATAATGCTCTTATAGAAGCAATCAAGGACGAAGTTTAATTAGGTTGCACCTTCTTCTTCGTTTTTATTTTATTTTTTTCTTAGCATTGTTAAATTTTTTGGTCAATTAAGTTAAAATTTATTAAAAGTATTAATTTCACTATTGATTTTGTAAATGCTTTAAAATTTCCTCCCTTCTGTTCAAGCTCCAATCAAATGACTCAAGAATTTAATGCTAATCAAACACTTTAATACGAACCCAAAGGTTCCATTAACTAAGTGGGAGGTCTTGGGTTCAACGGTACCTCGGGATTCTTCCAAATAGGAGGTCTTGTGTTCAAATCCCTCCCGCAGCGAAAAAAGGGTCTGAGGGGGTCAGGGGGTTTTCCCAGTGAGGTTTCATCCTAGGTGGTTGTGCTGGCTCATGAGAGGTCCAAGTAACTAAACCTTGGTGACACGGCCTGAAAACAGTGGGTTCACACGATTAAGACGTTCGCCGTTCAAAAAAAAAACTAAGTTTTCTAGTATTTAATATTCAACAAAAATTAATAAGAAACGAAAACAACCCCTAATTTTTTTACTTAATCCTAACAACCTGATGCATCACGCCTATCATTTCCGGTTCGTTATTTGATTCTTGCATCTCAATTTCCTTCATTGTCTGTCAAAGGACCAATTTCTAACAATTACACCTTCATTGCTAACAAAATTTTGTTGGAGAAATTCGTCAATAATCGCTTGAAAATCTATCGGATTATGTATAAAATCACTATCCGAAATCAATATTTCTATCTTTTCGAGTTCAAGAAACTTTATTTTGGAATAATACAGTAGAGAGAATTTTCGGTATTATGAATTTCAATTGTGTTCTTCATCTGTGAATTCGTTTTTCTGTTAAACACCAACCACAATTCAGTTATTGGTAGTTAGTTTTGACGGCTCTGCCCCTTGGACCCCGTTAAATGAGTGTACACTCCGCACCTCTAACTCTTTAAAATTCCTTTACATTCAATTGTACTAAAATATACAACAAATTTCTGATGTGAATCTCCAAAGAAGTGGTGTAGTAGTTAATGTGAAAGAGAAATAACTTAGAGCTCTCAAGTTCAATCTCCACTTAAAGCAATTTTCCTTAAAAGGCCACCGAGCCACTTGCTTGTGGTCACGCTTTACCTGCTTCTTTCATTTAGTCGGGTATTAGGGAGACTCGAAGATTTATCACATACGTGGGTTGTCATAGTCATAAAAAAAACTGAGGTAGCATAGTTTATTGCTGGGGTTTTAATTTATTGGATTGTTAAATGCTACATATATTTTTTGGTACTCGTGTTTATTAGACAGCTGCACCAATCAATGTTTGGCATTTATGATTTGTCTCCAATGTTTATATGGAATCTTTGTTAGTATGTTATCTATTCACATTTCCAAAATAGACCCAAAGCCCATTTTTCATTATTGATGTTTGTTTATCAGTCAATTCTTTAGCACCCCACTGCAATATTTCTCCGTCGAAATTTTCTAGCACATCATCATCCTACTGAAAACCTTAAAACCTAATAGTGACCACCCCCACTAAACGACTTTGAGAGGAGATTAACGGGGTGTGAGAGGAGAAAGTTGGGAGCGGGAGCCGTGAAGGGCCAGGATTTGTTTCCATTGGGGGAGGGGGCGGTGTTCCCGCCGGTCCCCGCCGAAAGATGGGACACCGCTGGGCAAGCGGGGTGACCATTAAACATGGTCTTATGCAGTGAGGTTTTGCTTCTGTTTCTGAACTCAACAAATGGTTTTTTAGCTTGTTGAGTCAACATTTAATTTTTATCATAAACAAAGAATCATGAAGTTTAACACCTTAAAAAAAATGGTGAACGCCACCATTAGGCGCCCTTATCGACCGGTTCCACGGACTAATGAGAGAGGTAAATCGCGTGACCAAGGGAAAATTGGGTGGTGCCGGGCTTTGTACCCTAAACCTTCATTATAGATTCTCACCCCTTTAGCAGTAGGCCACCATCACAGGTACATGTTTAACGCATTAAATGACCTGCATTAGGGTTTTTTTTTTACTATCAGTTTTGGCCATGATCGTTTGTTAATTATTGCTACGATCTTCGAATTACATAAGAAACTGAAAAAGTGAAAATGTTATGGCGTGATTTCAAGGAGGGGATTTAAAAAAAAATTTGCAAATCGATGACTGTGAAATTTATATAAAGATAAAAAATTTAATAAATAAATGTAATAAATGAAAAATAATCATACATAAACGAACATAAACAAACACGTTACCGAATGTTCAGAAACACAAATGAACAAACACAAACTTTGTTCATGTTCGTTCCTTTATTAAACGAACGAATATAAACGGACTTTTCACCTAACAGTTTACAAATTGTTCGCTGAACATTCGTTTCGTTTACAGCTCAACCGACATTTGATATAATAGCATACTTGATATAATATTATTTTAAATGTTGAAATAGATAATCTTTTACAAAGTTAGACAACAAAGTCAAGATGGCCGAGTTGGTCTAAGGCGCCAGTTTCAGGTACTGGTCCGAAAGGGCATGGGTTCGAATCCCATTCTTGACATTATTATTTTTTCAAGTTTTTCACTTGTGGCCCATGAACTATTCAACTAATTCCAGTTTCATCCTTACCTAAGAATCTATTGCTTTAATGCTTTCTGTAAGATTTCTTCCCCCCCCCCCAACTATGCAACTATAGACAAGTTTGGTCTTAACTTAGAAGTTATAGAATAAAACAGAGGAGTGTATTCTGGATTTCGTGCCGATTGCCCGATTCTAACTAAAATCTTAGCTATAGTTTCAACTGTTTGAAGACTTTCGTATCTTCAATGGCTTCCACCACTTTCCCCCTTGCCTCTTCCAAATGCAATTTGCGGCGACATGAGTCTAAAAACTCGCCAAAAATTCATATCAAATCATCAACATTAAAAAATATATAGTTACATATAGGTAATTCGTCGAGACCATATGAAGTCCTGCAAACCACTAATTTTACGATAAAAAGTCATCTTGTAACTTAAGATACATATATGTAATTTGAATTTTTTAAGTTAGATTGTTTCCATATCGAACACTTATGGTGGATATCAAAAGAAAGAAACAAATGAATGTATAATGCAATAATATACGACAAATGAAATCATTTGGTACCCAAAAATCTCTGGATAAAGTCGATTTGATGTTATCATGAAATCTTTACGCGAATTAGTGTTGCAAACATACGATCAAAAACGAAAAAGAGCAATCGTGATATGATGGAGGACAAGATCTTGATATAAAAGTGATGTTTAATTAAACTAAATAAATACCTAAAATAGTTTACATATCAATTTACCAAAACACCCTTTATAATAAATAAAGTACAAAAAGATATTAATTATGTGAATGGATAAAATGAATATTTTTAGTTTTTTTACACACACATATACTGTATTCTTTGATAACCCTTAATTAACTCTTAAATTCTTCCTTGATCGCATACAAAAATAATTGAAAAAGAATAATGTACGATGTAAATTGAAGGGGTAAAACAATAATTTAACTTTTATTATTTTTTAATATTAAATTAGAAAAATAGCAAATGATTCTATCTATTTATCTACATGTGTGTATCGGGTGAGACAAGCCCATTATGTATAAACTATATTGGATTTAAATTCAAGTGGGTTTCTTTGTTTATTTTTCATACGGACTTCGTATTCGAATACAAGGGGTAACAACAACTTTTACGAGCTTAGTATACATTAACGGGCTAAACAATCCTGAGCTTGACTCGTCAGAAAATTTGTAGGGTTAAGCTCGAAATTTTTTTTTTTAATTATTTACTTTAATTACTAATTTAATATATATTTATAATTATACTTTCAAAATTTAACATAAAATATATGATATATATATATAAGTAATTAATTTAATAAATACACACTTAATATAATAAATAAAAGTTTTATATATATATATATATAAGCTCGTTTAGGCTCGCGAGCCGGCTCGAGATTCATATGTAAAGCTGTGGCACGAGCTTGATAGTTGATAACTGAACGAGCCATATTTTTGGGCTCGAGCTCGGGCACAAACACATTTAGGCTTGGCTCGTTTAAACTTTTTACAGATCAGACCTCGAATATTTCACGAGCCGGTTTGATTCGTTTACACCCATGGTATACATGGGTAACAACAATTTATAAGGACTTTGTATGCATCGGCCAACAACAAATTTTAGGTGATCTGGTATGGTCTCCACTCTCCGAGCAAAACAATTAAAAAACAGAAAACAAAAGAAAATAAATCAACGACTCCCCCACAGATTCTTTCTTTTAATAGTAAATGATATATTCTTTCTTTTAATTCTTGATACCGAATGCTAAAGAAAAATAAAGCCGAGTACATTACTAAGATCATACATCTCGTTCAAGCCGTAAAACCAAATCGAAGTCAAATCATTAGTATCGATTCAGTTTGGTTATATTTTTATAATATAGTGATTTGGTTTTGGTTTTAAAACTTAAAATTTTCTTCTTCTTTTGATTTGGCTTAAAATTCTAACTAAAATCAGTATCATAATCACCCCTATAAATAGTTAAATACATACACATAATTATACATTCCAAAAAAAAATAGTAAAGATTAAATGGTGACTTTGGATTTAGACAGCCGATTTAAGATATCAAATCGTTTATCTGAATCATTAAACGCTAAGCCGCTATCATAAAACTAAGTACTACATACCAAGATCTATTAATGGGACACTCTATGAACACCCTAAATTGCAACATCCATATCTCACATAATTTTTAATCTTTAGTTGATTACGTAATTTTTCAGAATTTACATTTACAATCATTTCCTCATGGTAGCACATTTTTACTTTTACACGAAGGTATAATAACAATTTTATAAAAGCTTTAATGGGTTAGTGCCAAAACACAAACATGTTTTCTAGTCTATAAAATTAGCAGCACACTTTAAACGTTTTGAAAGGGAGACAAACTTTTATAAGAACCACATTACATGTTAATTTTTTGAAGCGAGAAGAACGAAGCTATTACTTAAAACAAAAAAAATAACCTTACGGTCGAAAAATTAGCACTGTGAACGAAAAAAAGAGTGGGTTGTCACACCCTGACCGACGACGGAACACGTCAGGGCGCGAGCTGGACTGTTCATTAGCTCATGATGCTATTAATATGTTTGAATAATTAAAGCATTCATTATTAACAATACAAAAATTTCTTTCATTACACTCAAGTTACATTACAATAATTGAATAAAAAAATATTTACAAATGAAATTCTAAACATTGTTTTAAAAAATTAGCCAGGTCTGCTAACATGAAACATATCTTATGTCTTCGCCAAAGCATCCACTTAACGTGTAACATATGCAAAATAAAGATCTGGTCAACTATTTAAATAGTTGGTGAGTAACCCATACATTTTATATAGTTTACATAGAAAACTGATGCAATTCAATAGACTACAAAGTTTAAATTCTAGCATGCATATCCTACTATTTTGCAATTAAGTTTATAGAATATCTCGTCTCCAAACTCGTATCAATACTTAGCTAAAAAGCTTAGTATATCTACAAGTTTGCAATAGTTTATATCGTCTCCAAACTCGTTTCAATACAAAGCACAAAGCTAAGTATTTTCACAAGTCTGCCCATAGTTGTACTTTTCGCTCTTTTTGCACAATTGACCTAAGTCAAAGCGAATGTTGTATCTAACACACCTTAGGCTACTCGGTATCGAATAACATAGTATCACAAAGCAAGTAGTATCACATAGCAAAGATTCAAAACAAATAGACTAAAGACATTGCATCTATAGAATTTGACTCTAGAATAACTTGGACATTGAATACTGGCATATGTAACATCCCAAAAATACAAAAATGTAAAGAGGGAGTATACAATTACTCACATGATTAATTAGGGATCCAAAGTCTTTCTTTGAAATGTGAGGATATAAATGTGGTACACCTAAACCTAAAGTAATAGGATTAAACTTTATAAGTTAAGATTCCGAGAGTTCAAATTTTGGTTTACTAAATCTATGGCATTCTATGGAATATTTAAGAATTCTTCTAATGCATACTCCTACATGTTTGGTATAACATTCTATTTATTTGCATTAATTGCTTTTTCCATGGTTTCCAAGAATAAAGATAACTATCTTTCTTTTGTGCATGAAAATTTTATTTAGTTTATTTAATCAAAATACGTTTTATAAATATTATGTTGAAACAATGAATAATAATAGTTATAAAATGATTTAGAATAACTAAAATTGTTCACGTAGAATAATTGTAAAATGATTTAGAATATTTATAGAATGATTATGTACTTAATAAAATTATTTAGAAAATTTATCATATCATTATATAGAATAATTATAAAATGATTTAGGATATTAATAAGATGATGTTTGTATGATATAATATTATATATAAATAAATTTACACAGACTTTTAAATAAGATAATTTATAATTTCTAAGATAAATTAAATAATTAAATATCTATTTCTGATTATTATTTATTATTATTATAACAAATAAACTTATATGATTTTTGTTTTATTAATATTATTATTATTTTTTTTACAGGACATAAGTACTAATATTTTATAAAATTTTCTGTAAAAATAACAAAAAAAAAAGGTCTAGTTGAAAAATAGGTGCAAAACCAAGCAGCAGTCAAGAGTAGAACCGAGGACTGCCACCGGCCACGTTCTTACCTGCACCATATCACCGGTTGAATTAGCCTTACAATTAAGTTAAGGTCCGTTCAGAAAAATACATAACATGTATTTACGATCTTCCCCCAAATCCAATGAACCCTAGTTTGGTTTCATCCCCAATTCGATCGGGTAACTAATTGTAGGTAAGAAAAAGGATTGGGCTTTTGATCCTTAGTTCCTACTGAGTGGTTTGATATAGATTATTACCTGGTCTCTGTTCAGATTGGATGATTTCGAGTGATGAGTAGGTCGCGGTCTCCTCACAACTCGAATTGTTGATTCAGGAGGTCTCAGAGAATGATTTTGATTTCGTATGATCCAGAGGAGTGTCGCAAATGAGAGGGTGTGTTTAATTTTGCCTAAAACCAACGGTTTAATATCTTACCATTTAAAAAAAAATATATGAGCTGTGCATCGGTGGTCAATTTCGCGTGATTAGTGAATTATTTTAGGAATCTCGATCGCATGTTGATTCGGTATTGATTAAGATACGCGTATATTTTTAAATTTTGGATTTAGGATGGCTCCATCATCGATTTTGGGCTAAACCCGGACAGCAGGGGGGTTCGAACATAGAACCGGGGAAGAAGAAAGATAAGGGAGAAGGTTGTTTCAAGGATTTACAACTTTGGTCCTTGTAGTCCATTATTGTTTACACTTTCATTTCAAGCTTTATTAAAACTAGAAAACAATTTTAAAAATGACACTTATGACCCCTCCAGTTTATATTAAGTATTTTATGTTTATAAAACCTCTTATAAAGGTTTATAAAACCTTTTATAAATTTAATATCTTATTATCATCATTATTATTGTTATTATTATAAACTTAATATGGTTTGTTTACAAATAAAATGCTATTCTTTTATTACAACTCATTATAACTTTTTAAGGTTTAAAAGGATTATAACTTTTATGAAATTTATAAAAGCTAACATTTGATTTGTATTATTAATAATATAATCATTTAAATACATATACATCCATTTATGAATACAAATGTTTCAAAGAACATTCAGGACCTTTATTTATTTCGAATTAAACACGACTACAATATTCGAATTCGTAACGAAACACCCTGGGGATTACATGAGTGGTCACCCCGACCCCTATAATCTTTCGCTAATGTGTAAAATATGAGAAGCATAAATTTTCTAAAAAAGTATTTACTAAAAGAATTTTTTTTCTTATTACACATTATTAAGAATACATTCGAGTTGCTATTGTTAATTAATATCTATACTACTATTAAACACTTAATATATCATCATTAATAACAAATATTTATATTTTTTATTTAACATGATGAATAAACGAGTTTTTGAATCTCGTTGATTATATAAAATTAAATATATATTAGATTTGATATTAAAATTTGTGAAAAAATAAAAATTATCGACTCTGCTGGGGATCGAACCCAGAATCTCTGGTTCCGTAGACCAGCGCCTTATCCATTGGGCCACAGAGTCAATTGTTGACGTAAATGGTTATTAAAGATTGTAATTATGCATCACAAAATAAAACTTTGAAATTTATATTGTTCTCTGTAAAATATATTAGCTCAGAAATTCCTTTTCTTGTGATCTAAATTCTATTAATTTAACCTTTTTTTATTAAATACTCACTAAAAATACTTTTAAGTAGTAAAAAAAAAATGAAAATTCAAATATATTATGCTTATAATAGAATGTCACACGATAGTAACTAAGTTTTTAAATGTTTTATTATTGTTACTCAAACTTTTTTTTTCTCTTGATAAAACTTATCTTTAATTAGATGTTCCAATCGTATGTGATTTTTAAAATTTTTTAAAATTAATTAAGGTAAGTAAAACATGAATCTTAATTAATAATAATTAAAAGGGTTATTGGATGTAAATACTCCAAACTTTAACATGTTGGCAGGCAATACTCCTAACTGAGTAAATGTTTAGTGACACTCCCAACTTTTAATACATTCTCCATTAGCACTCTATTTGACACTTTTTTAATAACATGTAATACTATAATGGAGTGTCATCATAAACTATGTTGAAAATGTTGAAAGTTATGAGTTTTACTAAACATTTCCTCAGTTGATAGTATTGCCGACCAATATGTTAAAGTTGGGAATATTTAGATTGAATAACCTAATTAAAAAAGTTAATAATATGGAGTTACAACGAGTTGTTTCACCAACCAAGATAAGAAACTTAGTTTTAATATTTCAAATAGTTTTTAATGAATAAAAGAGAATAAGAGGTTATATTTAACAAAAAAGTTAATTGTGTAAAATGAGTGTTCACATTTCGCTTTGAAACCGTGAAATATTTCAAACCAGTCATCAGATTTATTTTATTGTCAGTTTTTTTCTTTAACAGCAACCGGTTTAGTTTATAGTTTATACCTAAAACCAATGGTATAAAATCAAACCAGACTGAATTGTAAGATTGACATGTATTTAAATTTTTTTATATATTTCATATTTGTCTACTTAAATCTCAATTTCCCAATTGGAATATGGACCATAAAAATGGTTTCTACTCAATTACTATTTTGTTTATCGGAAGACATTCGCTAACCTTCTTCGTGTACTTGAGCTTCAATTACTATTTTGTTTTCTATATATGTTTTGTTTTTATACAATCTATTGCATCCATTTTCGTCTTAGAGATTTGTTTTGTCTTCAATTACTATTTCGTCTTCTAGATTTGTTTTGGGTCGGGTGTGGTTCCGGTTGGAACCGTTCAGAGAGGAACCAACGGGTTTTTTTGGGTACAAACCAGGTCCTCTTTGGATCGGGTTAGAACCAGTTATGGTTTTGGTTCTGGTTCCAGGTTTGAGGCCGTGTCGGGTATAGGAACCGGTCTTTTTGTGCACCTCTCACCGTAGGTGAGAAATAAGGATTCAAGTCTCATTTATCATTTTCGGTTTATACATGCTTTAGATTCAAACTTGCTCAATTTGACGTTCTTTTCATTCTCATTGATGATGCATCATGTTGTTTCAATGTTATGTTTTAGGCCAAACCGGGAAACTAAACCAAAACCAATATGTTTGTAACTGTTTCGTTTTGGTTCTCGATGATTAAAAACCGTCACTAAAGATTTATATAATGATTTGACCCAAAAACCACTAAAACCAAACCATAAACACCCATGGTGGTGAATATAACACAATAAAATGAGTTTGCTGGGTTGTTTTGTTGGAAGAGAAATAAATTATTTTTTAAATGAAATGTTAATTTTAGTTGGATATAGTTTATTGGGCTCAAAGCCTGTGATCCTATAGCGAGTTTTATGTGGTTGTAGGGGCATAAATAAGGCTACAAGCCTACAATTACAACCAGACGGATCCATATCAAAGGAGTCTCGGCCCATTTGTAATGTTAATTTTAGTTGGATATAGTTTTATGTGGTTGTAGGGTCGGTGGCTTTGTGAAGAAATTGTCATCCCCATGACTATAGGGTTGAACCGGGTTGGTTTTGGGTCCATTTGTAAATCCTGTGTAAATATTAGCGGCATAAGTGTGATTATAATAAAAATGTCATTATAATCATAATCAAAATGATAAATAACACCATTTAGAATGTTTCATGCATTAGTATAGTTTTTTTTAATAATTGTAGGAACTCACTAACGTAAACACACGTAGAATTAAACCGGTACTCATTTTGATTACCAGATACTTGTTAACAAAATATCCGAACCAAACAATTAACCGATTAGGTCAAGCATAAACCCAACCTAGGATTTAGAAAAAACATCAAATCCAAAAATTGAAATTTCGGTTTTCATTTCGAAATTAAATGGTACTCATTTTGATTACCAGATACTTGTCAACAAAATATCCGAACCAAACAATTAACCAATTAGGTCAAGCATATACCCCAACCTAGGATTAAGAAAAATCATCAAATCCAAAAATTGAAATTTCGGTTTTCATTTCGGTTAGAGCTAAAAGCCAAACTGAACTTCCACACACATCCCCCCTATGCACAATGATCTTTCACATAACTATTAGATTCATGACAATTGGTACATCTTTCTTTAAAAAACTGATTAAATCTATTTGATCAAACATGAAATTCAAGTTTCCCAAATGTCCATTCAAATGATTCACTCTTTGATGAATCTACATCTGAGCAATGTATCATTTAAAAGCCTTGAAGTTTCAACCATATCTTCAAGAACTCCCACAGCAATGGCAGATCTTGATTTGAACAGGGTTTGATCAACGATTAAATTAATTACAACACCAAAAATCCAACTAAAACTACACAAAATCTCAAAAACCCTAATTCATTCATAGTAAATTCCATAATTACAGTATCATAGAACTCAGTTTATCAGTGATGTGTGCATTGTGTATGCTTTAATAAAAATACTTGCATCAAAAACTAGATGCTTTCTAATTTGCTTATACAAAGCTTTCCAGACAAAACCGGGTCCCACCCGAAATCCTGGTGTGATGAAAAATGTAGGATTTAAACCACCCATAAAAAACCAAACCACGTCGATAAAACCGTTGCACTCTTTTTTGTACCCTTTAACCAACAAGAACTTGGCTCAAATTCGTCTAACCATGAAACAAAGTTTGTATATATATTCATTAGACAGCATCGGTTCTGTGTCTTTCATTGTTTTCTTGAAATCTTGGCGCTGTGAATATGATCAAATCAAGAAGTTAATTAGCTGATTTGCAGATAATATGCAAGTAGATTTGTATATTCATAGAGATGGCAATTTCAAAACGTTAATAATGAACAGGTTGATATGGGTTATGTTCTATCATAGCTACATAGACACGAGTCTAACGGGTCAAAAGGTATTGATAGTGTATTTTTTAAACATAAACCTCCTAAATCACTATATTCAAACCACTACTTTTACCATATGTCACTTTTATCATATATGCTTTGAGCATAAAACCTCCAAAATCACTTTATTCGAACACTTTCATTATTATTAAAAAAATATAATTATTTTCTTCTTTTAATCATATATATGATACACTAAGTGTTTACAAAAATGAATTTAGAATAGTGGGCAGGTGTACCAAGCCATGCAAACCCGTTTGGACTCATACTACAAATGACCCGTCTTGGCATATTACCCAACCTGTCTGATCCGTTTATTTAGCCAATCTTAGTATATAAATATGCAATTACTCACCAAGCTCATTAGATTCAGAATTCTTCATGATCCTAAGCCTCTTGACAGAACTAAGAAACATCCTGAAATCAGATAAGTGAAGCAGATGTCAAAACTGATCAAACAAATTAAGTTTGGGGTCAAAGTTTAAAAAATAAGGTTTTTGAATCATACTGCCAAGGAACATCTCCAACAAGCATACAATCTCCATCTTTATCTTCGTAAGTGAGCACGTATTCAGATGTTCCGTCCAATAATCTTGAAGGTTTTGCTACTTCTGTGCTTGACCCTAAACATATGAACAATGATTACTTTAATTAGTTATCAAACCAAGCTAAAGTTTGAAAAAACAGATTTTGTTATGGAGTCAAATCAAGATTCAAGATCAAGCAAATGCAAATTTATATAAAAAATAAAGAAAACTTTCAGAAATCCCCTAACAATTTACTTTTATCATCCAAGTGACAACAATTATTGGTGGTGGTGGTAGCAATTTGGGCACATTTACAAATGAACACGTTGATTTGCGCTAGGTTTTATCAGTAGCAGGTCGAATTAACACGTCAGCTAAAACTTAGTATTGTAATTGAATACTTTTCATAGTAATATTAGCACACTAATTTATCAAACAAAACAATATATAAACTGGACAAAAACATATATGGGTTAACTTGACCCAACCCCTTTTCAACCTGTACCCAAAACTTACTTGCTTCGGTCTAAAATCATTTTGAACAGTTACCTAGCTTAACACATCTCTAAGTCCTTAGATCATTGCACCTTCCATTATATGTGCTTTATACAGGTGTTCATAAATTTTAGCGTAAAATCAAAAAACCATAGAACTTGCTCCTAGATGGCACTCCAGTTATATCGGGGCATATTTTATACAAAACCAATTTTAAGTACTAAACCATGACAACTACATAAACACTTGTATGTAATGTGGTTCATAATCATTGTATGCATCACATTTAAAACAATAAGAGATACCTGTGTTTATCCAATTCTTGCAATCTTCTACTTAAAATAGGTATGTTAGCGAAATATTATGAAGTATAAAACTAAAATTAAAAAGACCAACTCACGTCTTCGAAAGAACATATCTTCTAAGGTTTGAGCCAACATTTCATAGGATGTGTGGGCATTAAGATCAACTTTTCTTCCAATCAAAGTTCCATCCATGTTAACTTTTACAGACTGGTATTTCTTGTTGGAAATCTTGTTTCTTTCATTAGAACAATTCCTCATTCCAACCATCCTGTTCTTGCTTTTGTTTTGTTCGGTTACTGAGACAAGATTTTCGGTTGGTGATTTGATTTCATTAGCCAAAGTAGGCATTCTGTGAGCTCTACTTACAGGAGGCCATCCGACAACGCTTCAGTTACACAAATTTAAAAACACAAATTAGTTTACCAGATATAAAATAAATCCAAAATCACTGGTCAGATGAGATCATGGATTCAAGATTTATGCATATTGATGGGATTTTGGATGTGAATTTTCACAGTGATTATTGGGACTTGAAGGATCTGAAGTAAATTAAAAGTATTCTTGCAACAACAATCAAAATCACAGTTAATTTTAAACACACATCCAAACATTAAACAAAATCTGATTGGGGACTATTTCAATGCTCACAGTGATCATTAGGACTTGCAGAATATGAATTTGATTAACTATATTCTTACAACAACAATCAGAATCATAAACGGTTTAACACACATCCAAACACCAACACAGCAAAGAAAGGTTGATTAATGGCCTTTTCCATACCCACACAAACACACAGTTACACACACTAACATATAGTGTTCCAAATTATAATAGGTTAAAAAAAATATACAAAAAGAACCTTAAAAATTTAAGCTTTTTTTCCTTGCCACAAAGGGGATTCAAATTTGCAGATAAGAAATTAAGAACCCTGATTAATCAATTAAAATGTAAAAAAATAAAACAAAATTCAAGAACACATGCTCAAAAAATTGTGGGTTTTTTCTATAATAAATAGAAAAATATAATTAAAATAATTTACCTGGTACCATTTGGAGGGGAAACAGAATCAGTGGCAGTTCTTTTGGTACCAGAAGTGTTTGAATATGGGATACTAACAGAAGAAGATGAAGAACAAGAATTCTGTTTAGAACCCAAATTAGGAAGATCTTTAGCTGTCAAGATTCTTGCATATTGATTCCAACAAGGACCACCGGCGACCGCCGTTGACTTCAAACCACCGCCGGAGCCACCACCGATACTCAACCCAAGTCCCAATTCAAGATCATCATCCAAATTCTGGTTAACAACAGGATATGATGAAGTAACCTCAGAGGATATAACCATGTTGTTCTTGTTGTTATCTTCCTTTGATGTCAAGATTGATCTAGCGGTGGTAGATCCGCCGGACGGCACTCCACCACCACCGTCACCGGCAGGAGAATCAGCTAATAAACCGAGGGTAACATCCATTTTGCAAAAAAGATTGAATTTTCACAAAGAAAGATTGAAGCTTTGGTGTGAAGAAGGGAGAAAACAGGGGATATGAGTTTGGTGCTAAAAGAAAACATTTGAGGGGAGGTGGTAGGACCCACATGTCGGCTTTGTGCGTCTCACAATTCATCATTGATTTCTCCTAACGTTGTCCCCACATGAACATATTTCTCTGTTTACATATGTGTTAAACAATGTTTTCATAACCGGACCGGACGTCGAACCGGTCTCGTTACCGGTCAGAGGTCGGACCGGTCGGACCGGTCGAACCGGATTTAAGAACCGGATGATTTTATAAACATTTTATAAATATATATATATAAAAAATCAAAAAAAAATTAAAAAAAAAACCAAAAAATCAAAAAACCGGTTCAACCACCGGTCCGACCACCGGTTTTCCGGTCCGACCGCCGGTTCACCGGTCCGACCGGCCGGTTCACCCAAAAACGGTTCAAGACCCTTAACCGGACCGGTCCACCCACCGGTTCCCGGTCCGACCGGTCCGACCGGCCGGTCCGGTCCGGTTTTAAAAACAGTGGTGTTAAACACTCTAGAAGTTATATCAAAATAAAAATAAATAATAAATAAAATAAAATAAAAATAAAATAAGATGTACCCAAATTGGATTGTATCTAGTTGTTAAGTAACACGTTTTTTCTTGAGATTTTTTTAGGTTCAAGTATCTTAACAAACGAGTGGTCTATAATTAGAAATAAGTTTATTGGGGATACTAGGCGAATGTTACGTGTATTATACGGTTTGAATAAAAAATAATATATAGTTAGTAATTAAAATTTAAAAGTTACATGTTGAAATTTCATGTAAGTTAATAAAATAATTACATTATATTTTTAAAACAACTGCTTATTAAATGTGTGTTGTTAAAAATTATCTCAAAAAATCATTTTTGAATAAAAATATTATTTTTACAAAATATATGTTGATACATGTATTTAACTGTTGAAATTTAATTTTAATTAAATATGCATAAGTAATATAGTTTTTAATACGAATGCAAATATAACCATGCCAAATATCCCATACCCAAACATTTTTATTTATTAAGTATAGAAGATTGGGTTGGATTGATCTTAATAACAAATTTACTATAAAAAATAACATTATACTATTTTTTTATGTGGATTTACCATATAATAATAATAAAATCAGAAGTCTTACATAAACAAAATATCCAGATGAAAGTAGAAAAAAAAATCACCAAATGATATTTTGTAAAAGAAAAACAAAAAAAAATGAAAAAAAAAATGAAATTTGATCTGACTATTTGGTATGTTCCTAGTCATCAAGTACAACAAAAATGGTTCATATATAATCGGACCGGTTATATCTCCGGCTTTAGATGGAAGAGAACCGGTCAGGTTATGAAATAAGGACACTCTGCCCCCACCAAAAGAAAAAGCTTAGGATTAGGATTACCCATGGGCATGAATGTTTCCTATTTCATGAAAAGGGCAAGTATTTATGCACAAAAATATGATTTGGGTGCAACATGTTAAAACTAACTTTAACTTCTTGTATTTCTTTCTGTGAAAGTTGCTTTCATAAAAGCAAAAGTTTCTCTGGTTTTCTTTTGAGTGGTTTTGTTTTGAATTGTTTTGGTTAAAAGTATAGAATCCTATGCTAAGATAAGATAAAAGAAAGAAAAAGAAGTAAAATACAAGGATTTAAAAATACACTTTTTTAGGTAAATTCCAAGTTATAAGGGTTTGGGAATTTAGGAATTATACTTGAAGAACTAAAATATATTTGATTTTTATATGATTAATGACACCAAGTTGAATCTTAGTTAGAAATTTGGTGTTTTTACACACACAACAAATTGTAAATAACAAATGTAATCAAACATTAAAAAATAAACACATATGTAAACAACTAAATATAAATATATAGCATGTGTTTATAAATGCATAATAAAATAGAAAGAAAGGACAATACTGATACAAAATACAAACTAACATACATCAACATACTATTGTGGTGTAGGTAGTAGTTGAGGAGGCCCTTTAAGTGATAAATATGATGATCTAGAAGCCGACTAGCCTGAACAAGTTGTCAACTGGTCTCAACAAATTCCTTGAGCAAGGTCTCAACTCGAGTAAGAAGTTTTATTGCTCGGTATATGTGTTGTGAATGTCGCAGTGGATTACACTAATGCGGCGGTGGCCTCTCACCTACCTTTGGCCCCTCCGCTTGCTCCACGTGTACATGCTCACGAGCCGAATGCTCATGTTGTCCCATCTAGACGAGATCCCCTTGTACAAGTACCAGATCCAACGGTGTGGAACCCAAATCTAGATTACTGAAGAGAGAGTCTTAATCTGACGCCCAAAAACTCACGCACAATCCACATGTAGGATGATGTGTGGCGATGTAACCTAACAAGGTCGATCAGGGGGTCATCTACTCCTTAGATAAAAGAAACTTTCTTTACATTTTTTATTTTTGGTATGTCTCTATTGATAGAGATATTATTAGGATTACGCTTTTTTATGATTGAAAGTATGTCTTGTGACTTCATTTGTTGCTATGCAAGATGCTCTAACATCATGTATTGATCCTGAGATAGTCTTCTTACAAATTGATGTTCATTCAGATGTTGAGCAAGATCATATTTTTATTCGTTATTCCTCGCCTATAACTTCTAAATAAGATGTTTTTCATCATATGACCCAAACAATTTAAATGGGCATCGATTTTCTTGTTTACATGGAGTCTAAATGCGATTGTGCTCTTGTGTTTGTAAACATGATCACATACAAGACGTATCTTTTTTAACAGGTCACATGTTTTCTTCGATCGCGCAATGATTATATTCTACTTTTTACCCAGGCCACGAACATGTCTTAAGGCATAAAATCCTAAAACAATGGTATGGTTAAACTTATATAAAGCTAAAAAAACTCAAGTGAAGAAGTATCTTACATAGTTGGTATCCCACTGTATGATTACAGTATGGTTAGTATTTGATAAAGACAATACATATAAATGTTAATATATAATACTTGATTAGTATAATAATCACCAAAAATAAAGTGTATATCCGAAAGTAACATCACTAACGAATACGATTGAATTACACCAAATAAATAGGTTATTTATTGGATTTGAATGTGAAAAAATATCAACAATCGTTAGATATATAATAAGTTTTGAGAGAATCTTACATCTTATCATTATCGAATGGGTGAAAGTTGTGAAATATATATACTTCATATAGGCCTATACTTTTTGTATAAAGTTTTCTATACGTCACTTCCACGTATATTGTTATATATGGTGTACTACTTTTTAATCCTAACAAAATCTCGTATAAGAGTCAATTATACTTCATGTATAAGACTGTACGTGGCATATGACAACAAATCATTTGGGAGGCAATGTTTGATAACCATACAACTTGTATAGACTATACGTAGCATATGACCAGTATAATAATATCCATGCATCAATGTTATTACATGGCTTTGCCAAATATGTCGTGGGTGTGACATGTATATGTTTCCATAGACCTATACAAGATGTATAAATTAGTGTGAGATTATAGATTAGGGTGTAAGATTAACACAACTCTTATAATTTGCTTAGAAATAGTTTAATGAAAGAAGTTACATTTTCTTTGATGTAAGTTCTATATTTATATAAAGATTGGTAAGAAATCCTAATGAGCTGATCTAGCTTGAGCCTACTCAGATTAAAAAAAATGGTGAACACCACTATTAGGCGCCCCTCACCGACCAGTCCCAGAGGTAAATCACGTGATCCATAAAAAATTGGGTGATGACGGGCTTTGAACCCTAAACCTTCATTATAGATTTCCACCCCTTACCACTAGGCCACCATCACGGGGACGAGCCTACACAAATTAAATCCATCTGAGTTTGGCCTAACATATTGGCTTTGATATACTCTATTTCTAGTATTATACCTCTTTAGGTGCAAAGAAAATTAAAACTCTAATAAACTAATCTAGTTATTAAGATTAAATTCAATTGAACTATTTATGAGAGTATTATTTTATTTGATTATATTACATAACTAGCCTAAAACCCCGTGTATTACACGAGTTGGATAATTATAAAAAATATATTTATTAATATAAAATAATAATGAATTTTTAATAATTATAAAAATTATATTTTAAGATAAAGTATAATTGAAATATTTTTATAATATTTCATTATATAATTTAATCACTAAGAAGTTATGAATATATATTAGGAGAGAGAGGCGGGAAAAATTTTGTCAGATTGCACCAGAATGCGACATGTGTCCTCTAAAAATACTCATTTATTATAATAGGTAGATTATGACTAGGAGATCGTAAAACAATTTTGTGTAACGATTATCTTTGTGTATCATCATTCATGTCTTTGAATATATAAACCGACATACTTTTTTTTTATAGAAAATAAAGAAAATATGCTAAAAGTACATAAAAAGGAGACATCCTCACCCAATTTTTGTGCATTGAAGAAATGTTCGTAAAGCATTGTAAATTTGAAGGCATTACTATTAGATGAGTAAATTACCGATATTGACCTTATGATCTGCCAATATTTCATTCTTCGTCCCTATATTTTATAAATTACCCATATGATCTCATACTTGAGACATATGTAACATATATAGACCTTAGGTCACCAAATTACATTCATATGATTGACCAAATTGCCCTCACGTAAGTATTATGTGTGCTAGAAATGTTTAAACTTTGGGACTATATGAGTAACTTATAAAACTTTAGGATTAAAAGTGAAATATTGGTAAATCATAGGACCATCTTAATAATTTACTCTTATTAGATAGATGTTTATCTTGTATAAATATGAATTGTTTTCGACTAGGATTCTAGTCTAGTAAATACAATATAAAATAGAGAGAGCATAAAAGGAGAAAAAAAAAAAAACATTGTGACATTAACATTGCCATATAATCGTATCACAAAGTTGTTATCTTTTAGACCTCACTAGGGCGGTGCCTCATGAAGTCTCCATGGTTTAGAGGTTTTTTCTCTAAAAGATGTTTTGTGGCTCCATAGCCATCTTAATTGATTGTTTACTACACCTATACTAACTCAAATTGATATTTATTTTAACTTCTCATTTGATCTTTTACATCAAATTAACATTGATGATGCAAAAATCGTCATCAGTACAAATTGTTGATCGATGTCTTAACTGCTTAAAGAATATTACTTGTTAGAATAGTTTCTTTCAAATAAATTAATCTTTATACACTATAATGAAATGCATGTGTGATATTTTCTCATATTCATATTCAGGCAAATATTTTAATGCTTAGTGTATTTAATTGGCCACTTATAATAAGCATATACGTGATAACATGCCATAAGAAAATAAAAGAAACAGTTAGTTACAACTTAAGGGGGGTGTTAGAACAAAGTGAGACAAGCTAAGGGGTGAATGTGACATTTCTTGAAACTAAAAGGGAGTAACGGAAACAGAAGCAATAAAGTCTGTGGAGCAAAATATCGTGGAGAGAAAATAGATTAACGATAAATTTGAAGACATGGAGTCATCGACAATGAATCCAAACGACAAACCGACAAGATGTGGGGTCAATAAAGTCTCCTCAGGGCTCTATGTTTATGACTTTATAATTTGTTTTCTTGCTTTCTCCACACGAATTAAAAAAAATTTTAAGAGCTAATTATCACGGTTTAAATAAGCACATTGACACCACCATTTAGGGGGAAATCTACACTAGAAAAATCCCTTAATTCATTCTAGAGCATTTTTTTGCTTCAGGTAAGACTCAAACCTAAGACCTCTTATTCAGAAAGTCAAGAGGATACCATTAGACTATAAGTCCTTTGGTCACACGAATTAAATATTCATGAAAATTTACCCAAGATGAATTCATCCGGCGTATTCCTATCGTATTTTTCATGTGTTAAAAGCTATGAGCTATAGTCTTGTCTGAAATTGGTTTAAAAGTAAGTAATATTATGGTTTTTTAATGTAAATATCATGTGTTCGAGTCTTACGTTGAACAATACGTTTCAGATAGACTAAAGCATCAGACGATAGGTTTCCTTTTAAATGATGTATGTATATCACAGGTGTAGGTAACCTTTTGTCGTTAATTTTTCACAAGTAACAATGCTTAAATTATATTCATTAGTCGTTCAAAAAAAATAGTTATCTAAAATAAATTTTACTTTTGAGTTGACTGTTAAGTTAATAACTAAGTTATTTTAGTTGTGTGCTTATTTGTGACAGATAGCCAGGTCATTATGATGCTTTTCTTTAAGATATATATTAATTTACCAGGCGATCTCAAGTGTTTGGCCTGTGTTGTTTAAAAATTTGGATGAAAACTTAAAATACGAGTTAACTGTATATACCAGATTAGTTAAATACAATTTTATATAGAAAGTCTGTTAAATTATAATAATTTATTTATGTAAACTTTGTAGACTTTTTAAATTGTTACACTGTTGATCCATGGGTTATGTCAATTACACCGATAATCCCTAACTTCGAGAAACGTCATTAGTGGTTTCTATTGTCTATAAAAATGTAACATCTATACTTATTGAAGTGAATGGTAGTTAGTCTTTTACATTATACTCTTATTAATACAAAAATACCAATCATTCATCTCCTTCAATTACCCACCACTTCAATGTGCAACTCCATCTCTAGCCCCTTCATATATAGTATAATACCCCAACCCTGTTAAGACTAATGTGTCACTATTACACATGTCAAACCAAAAACATTCTTTATCATATCAATATAACGGTTCAAAGTTTGATGATTCAAATACTTAAAATAAATCAAAGTAACCTAATTGAATGTTTATTTCATTTCAAATATAAAGAAAGTCTTGATCTTCAATTTCTTTACACACTAAACCCCCGTGTTTCCTTGGTTACTGACAAATAAACAACAAAACACCACAAAACAAGCACGGTTAAATGAAACGATGCCTCGTAGCCAATAAATAATAGTAATTATGATAAATGAATAAGCGGAAGCACTATAACAAGATATTAACAAAAGACTATGTTAGTTGAAAGTATAACAAAGAACTACATATGAAGCACAAAACTTAACAAAAATTTAATATTGAATTACACGAGAGAATAAACAAACAAATAAATAGGTTGGGTAATATAAAGAATTACCCGGATTCTAAACTGAATTGAACGGTACAAGATAGCTAGTCAATGCACGAGAGATGGTGTGTGCAGCGTACACACATGATTCCATGCCCATTTTAATTTTACTTTTACTAAATTAGGATATATTCAATCACCTCTCATATGGCCAAGGTACACACTGTTATGAAAAGTGTCATGCCGTTAACGCCATAACGACGTGTCTTAAATGTTCAGGTTACATACCACTAAAACTCAGAGCTATTATAACTTGTTGCTTTAAAAGTTAAACTTATAATAACACAAGTCTAAATTGTACCTTGTATGGGAACGTACAACAACAAATGCAAATTCTAAAACTATTATAAGTTTCAAATAAATAGAACAGGTTAATACTAAATGATGTATAATCATATATATAAATAACTCTAATTGTACTATAATGTAGGAGAAAATACTAGCAAGGGTCATTAGCTAAAATCTCCAACTTACAACCAGTCCAAATATTTGTAATTTGTATTTCATTTTAAGCTAGTTTACTAAGTTTTAAACTCGTATGTTTACTCAGTTTATACTCTTGGATCAAGTTAAAAGTCGGTTGTGTAACCCCTTGTTACTATTTTACATTATTCAAAAAATATCAGAGTTGGGTCCAACAATTTTTCGTTTTCAAGACTTTGTTTAACTTACTAACCTCGTTTAATTATAATATATAAAACAAGGTTTAAAACAAACATTTTAGACAAAGTAGTACGATCAGTTTCATAAGTACTAAGACTTTTTCATTTTGATTTTTTTTTCATATTGAAAAAGTATGAAAAACGGGAGGTGTGAAGTTTTTTATCATCCTGGCATCGAGCTATTTTTCCGCAGGACCTCCCCTACAGTATCGTCACCGCGGTAGAGTTTAACCACCAAGTTCGGGATTGATTGGTGTGGTTCCTCTACGCCTAGGACACCAGAATATCGAACCATGAACGAAGAAATGCATGAGATAAAATAGTGATTGCGAGGCCTCAATTCTGGACACCAAATGACTCTGCCTTCCATCCCTTGGATGATAGAGAGGGAGGGCAGAGCTTTTGGTTTTTTATGTTGTCAAAGAGTTGAACAATATAAAAGATCCCTAAAAGAGTTTTTTTATAGTTATACTTGTTCCATATATGTCTTCTTTGACTCGAATAAATGCTCTGAAGAAACCTCAATTAAGTTATGTTATAGAAAAAGAGGATTCTTACGTTTTTGCCCACCTGCAGAGAAAGCATTTATTTATCGGCTCATTTCTTAGACCAGATCTAGAACCGTTCTCAACAGTTTGTGTAGCCATAAATCCTATTGTATTCATTGAAATCTGTGGACTTTGTATACCATTCCATTGTGGTCTTGAAATGATATAATAATGGAAACAGCAACCCTAGTCGCCGTCTTTATATATGGTTTACTTGTAAGTTTTATTGGGTACGCCTTATATACCGCTTTTGGGCAACCTTCTCAACAACTAAGAGATTCATTCAAGGAACATGAGAACTAATTGAAGTAACGAGCCTCCCAATATTGGGAGGCTCATTGCTTCAATTGCGATAATGAAAAATCATTTCATTTTTTTTATTTTTTAGTTGAAATTTTCGGCGGTTCTCTAAAATTGATTGGGAGGCTCATTACTTCAATTGCGATAATGAAAAATCATTTCATTTTTTTTAATTTTTTAGTTGAAATTTTCGACGGTTCTCTAAAAAAGATGGCAAAAAAAATTATCCCTAGAGTCGAGACTAAAAGGAATGTATAAACCAATGCGTGCTCAGGTGGTTTAGCCAATGGTGGGCCAAGAAATATTGAATGGTAATGTGGGCGGGGGCTTCCGAGGAATACAAATAACCTCTAGTTTTTTTCAGATTTGACGAGCATCTGGAATAACTAGCGTACTGACTTTTCACCAATTGTAGAATGAATGCCCAAATCTCTCTTCTCCCACCCCTTCGACAGCAATTAATGATCGGTTTTCTCTTTCAACAGATATAGTCTTTCGGTGTTTGAATGTAAGCTATTTCCAATGTGTGTTAATAGGATGTGAGGGTGAGGGTTAGGGTGAGGGTGGATTCTTGAATATGATAGTACGGTTCGAACATAATCATGTTCTTGGTGCAGATTTGATCATGGTTTACATTCAAGTCTCTTAAATGATACACTAATTAGACCATTAATGCGTCGGTTGCAAGAAACGAACACGGGATGCACGTGAATAATTGAATATGAAATAAACTACAATTAATCAAAGTATGGACCGTGTTCGGTTGGCTTCTTTTTTTTAACGGCAATTTGGATCACTGACAGGTTATAAACTCATCCAATCATATCCACACCTAATAGAAGGAAACCTATAATTTTGTTCATGCCAGGACTTGAACTCGTGGCCTCTCCAATATTAAAGTCACAAGGTATCTCTCCTCAATCAGTTAAGCTAGGGATCATTGGTGTTTGGTTGGCTTAGGTTTAATTTAATCGAGTAGAGTTGTGTGCATTAATCAAGTGTTATTTAAATAGAATTTTTGTAATTATAAACACTAGGATAAAAATTTAGATTCATCATCATCGTACTGAGTACATTCCACCATTAGCAAAGCTAAGGTAGGGTCTGAGAAGATTAAGATATAGACAACCGTGTCTCTACCCCGTAGGAATAGAGAGGCTGCTTCCAACTAACCCAACGTTTTTAAAATTAAGTATTATAACGTTAAAATTAGTGCAATTTTACTTTTGTCTATCGAGAGTCGACGCATATATTACACTACTAGATTAGTACCCCGTGTGTTACACGGGTTGATTATCAATGAAAATAATTATATTATTTTTTTAAACACTAATTTTTTTAATATTTGTTTCCTTAAACATTTTGTTAAAAAACATTGTTTTTAAAATTTGTATATTTTATAATAAATTGCTTTTTAAAAATGTGTTTATTAATATCAAAATATTTTTAATGTATTAACATGTATTAACAAATATTTTTCTTAATTTTAAAAAATGTATAAAAAGCATATTTATTATTATTATTTAATATGAGGTGTATTTAATAGGAGAGAGAGGCGGGAAATCAAAGTTGAAGCGCTCTAAGAATGCGACATGTGTCCAAAGAAACTTTGATTTATTATAATAGATAGATATGAGCGCACCGCACATAGAGGCTTTAGGATAAAAAATTAGATTGTTTGTTTCAGTTTGTTAGTCAGAAACGAGAGCAAAGGGTAATTAACTAAACGATTATTTCATCCTTCAACCGTGTCTTTATTCGAACTTGAATTTAATTACTTCATTAAATTTTTCAATTTGTTTTTTATTTATTATTATTAATATAGTTTTAATTTTTTTTTATTTTGAGTATTTAACTTGTATGTTTATTTATTTATAGCAAAGCTAGCAAGGAATAAAATTCACCATTTGAGCCGAGGTTCTCTCGGCAATACTAAAAAAAGATTTTTTTTTAGAGGCAACATATAATCTATATTTTATCATTCTAAAACAGTAAATAATAATTTTATAAATAAGATTTTGTGAATATGAATAGTTAGTTGGTTGGTAATTGTCAGTCAAATGGAACCATTGATTAAAATTTTTCAATGCTTAAGATTGAGACAAGCAAGAATGTAAGAAAAAAGTATATAAAAGTGATTGAAAGGTCAAAGTGTGTTGATAACTTTAGTATTATCAAATATTTTTAATGATATTAGGATAAACTTGTCTCTAATTTAAATATTATTATTGTTTATCGAGCTTAAAGATACAGATTGCATATTCATATGATTCATAAAATTTGACGTGTATCGTTATTGGTTTCGTTTGTGCTTGTATCAATCGGGTCTTTCAACTTTTGTTTGGGCTTTTAGGTCGGACGGAGTGGAGCTCGGGAAGAACCTGGGGAGCCGTTCACCGGTCCGGGGAAAATTGGGAACACCGTCCCCCCGGAAGTGGGGTGGGGTGAATCGGGAACTCCTCACCGAATCAAGCCGAATTGGGAGTGGAGTGTGTCGACCGTTGGGGGTTGAATTTGGACCGTTGGCATGTTTTAAAAAAAAAAACTAATTTTTTTCTATTTAAACAACTCCAAAACAATCACAACTCACTCTTTATCATTTTATTCTTTCATTCTACACTCAAATTTTATAAAGTTTAAAACAATGGATCCGTTTACGTTTGAGTTTCCCCCATTTGAAAGTAAATCGTCAAGTTCAGAAGAAGACGAGATCAATATCAAACAACGAAACTTTCAATTTTTGTCAAACATCGTGGCCACGAGTTTAAACGAGTCTGCATCCACTGCATCCTCTTCGAGAAGGTATACACAAATTTTTTAGTATAGTTGTTTTTTTATATTTTTTTATTATGTTTTTTACAATATATATGTTACAATATTTTTAAAAGGTATATATGTCGGGACGATCGTGCCGAATCACACAAGAGGCTTGTTGATCATTATTTTAGCACCGAAACCAACCCAACATTCACCAACGAATTATTTGAAAGAAGATTTCGTATGCTTAGAGATTTATTTTTGCGTATCGTAGAAGATATTGAAATGAATTATTAATACTTTCAAACATCGTTTGATGCAAGAGGTCAACAAAGTTTTACTGCACTTCAAAAGTGCACGTCCGCGATACGACAATTAGCTTACGGTGACGCTCCAGATGCTCTTGATGAGTATTTACAAATGTCTGAAAGAACGTCGCGTGAAAGCCTCGACCATTTTTGTGACGGTGTTATTTGTTTGTATGCAAAAGAATTTCTTCGAAAACCCACTTACAATGATGTTCAGTTGCTATACCAAGCGCATTCTAAAAGACTCAAATTCCCGGGGATGTTGGGAAGTATAGATTGTACGCATTGGGTTTGGAAGAATTGTCCGATTGAATGGCGCGGACAATACACACGGGGTGATTACAAGGTTCCAACAGTGATGCTTGAAGCGGTGGCATCACAAGACACTTGGTTTTGGCATGCTTTCTTTGGACCTCCTGGGTCCAACAATGACCTCAACGTTCTTGATCGTTCGTATGTTTTCAGCAACATACTTGATGGATCAGCCCCAAAGTGCCCGTTTATGGTTAACGGCGTCGAATACAAGCTTGGATATTATCTTGGTGATGGGATTTATCCTAGTTGGGCAACTATAGTGAAATCGTTGCAGCATCCTCCCGAAAATGATTTAAAACGTTGTCGATTCAAGAGAGCACAAGAAGCTGCACGAAAGGATGTTGAAAGAGCTTTTGGTATTTTGAAGGGAAAGTGGAATATATTGCATCGTCCCGCAAAGCAAATGCATCCACGAAGTTTACGAAAAATTATGTATGCTTGTATCATTCTACACAATATGATTTTAAAATGGAATGGGTCAGCAATATCATCAGAGTACATAGAAGACCCTCCTAGCGATGACCAGCCTGAAGAAGACATTCTTTATCAGCTACGATCAAGAACAACGCACGAAAATCTTCGAGCCGACCTTATCGAGCATTTGGAGCATTTATCGCAACAATATCACGCCAATAACCCGAATAATTAGTATTTTCATTTAATGTAATATCTTTTTAATTTAATGTAATATCTTTTTAAATTTTAATGTAATTTTATATTTTATTTTTAATGAATCTATTTAATTATTATTATTATTTATTGTTAAAATAATTAATTAAAAATAAGATTTGAAAATGGGGAAAAGTGGAGAAAAGTGGGACGACACCGTGCAAAATGGGGAAAAGTGGAGAAAAATGAAGAAAGCTGATGTGGCGCTGATGTGGCAACGGGAAAAAGTGGGGATAAATGGGACGACTCCTAGTCCCCTTAGTTTTGGGTTTTTAACTTGGTTTATAATCTAGCTTTGCCTATATACTTAAGTACACATAGAAATTAGGTATTGCAATTTTGAGATGAGTCCATCTAAAAAAAAATTACCTAATTCATTCTTGTTCTCGAAGTCTAATATATTCAAACACTTTGAGGGTTCCATATATCAAAGTAGTTTAATCCGCTAGTATTATCATAATTCTTAGAAATCCAGTGAATTACAAATCTTTGTTTATCAATTAGTTCTTTGGTGTTCATCACAAAACGGGCATGCTTATATACAACAAGGTCAAAATTGACCTTTACGTTTAGATAACTATAATTTTTAACATAAACAACTTTATATAATATATATATATATATATATATATAGGGAAGGGATATTTTAAGAAGGCTAAAAATCATGAGAAGTGTGAGAAGCAACAAGGAAGTGACATGTGTACATTAGGTTTAAGGGTATATATGTCAAAATAAAAAAGGATGTTGCACATGCAAGTCACATGCAACTTTATCCATTTTTTTTAAACGTTCGTAACTATTTTACACGTTAACATTTTTTTTAAAAAATTACACCATAAAATCAAGCATTTTTTTACCTTTTTAACGAATATAATATTGCTATATTAAAAATATTAACAAAACTAGATGTTCATGAAATTTGCGTTTTTATGGTGTTTTTGAACACTACTAGCATAACATAAAACACCACATGGCATTTTATGGTGTTTTTGAATGCAAAAAACACCATAAACACTTAAGTTTAAACCTGGTGTTTTTTAAGTTTCGTTTTATGGTATTATCGAATAAAATATATTGAAAAACACCATAAAACACATTTATGCTTGATTTTATGCTGTTTTTGCTTTATGGATTTTTGTTTATTTAGTGAAAAACATCAAAGTGTTTTATGAGCATTCAAAAAAACACCATAAACACTAAGTTTCATTAACCTACGAAAAAACACCATAAAAAACCAGTTTCTTAAAACATATCAAAAACGCCATAAAATGTCCTTTGGTGTTTTATGTTCTGCTAGTAGTGTTTCAAAAACGCCATAAAAATGCAAGTTTTATGAACATCTAGTTTTGTTAATTTTTTTAAACAATTAATATTATACTCGTTATAAAGATAAAGAAATGCTCGATTTTATGGTGTAACTTTTTAAAAAAAATAATAACGTATAAAAAAGTTATGAACGTTTAAAAAAGATGGAGGAAAATGCATGTGACTTGCATGTGCAGATTTTTTGCGAGATCTTCCCATTCTACCCTTACTGATGGTTTTAACTTATAATTAATTACGAAAATACCACCAGATTAATCTCAACCACAAAACAAATTGATGTAATGGTTGAGATCCCTTCTCACACTTCTCATGGTTTCTAGACTTTCTAGCCAAACCTTATACTATATATATATATATATCATTATTTTACTTCTTAATCAAAGCATTGATAATTATTTATCATCGACTACTTTTACTATTTAAATTTAAAATTTTTAAGTTTTATCTCTATTTTTTTTAGAATATTGCTTTAACCTCCTTAAATTTTTCAACCTTGAAGTTTGTCACATGTGCTTATATTCTGATTTTTCCTCAATAATTTTCTTCCGTTAATTTTAAAAAAATATAAGAATAACCATAGGCTATATGGATTGAAGGAAACATGTTGGTGTCATGAAATGAGACCAACAACTAAAGATTATAATTACCTATGTTTTATCAATGTTCGGTCTGCATACCTGAGTTAAAATTCAATACCCAACTTTCTAAAATGTCCCAAGTCTTTAGAGGTTTGAGTTTATTTCTTGTAGCATATAAATTTTATTTTCCTTCAATAATTTTCATTCACTCATTTTTTTAAAGTTATAAAAATATAATTATATATTGACCAGAAAACATGTTATAATTGTTGGTTAAATTATCTACCATTAGACCATCTGTAACGGGTCTTCTGTGGAATGGGCGGGATCAGGCGGTGAGACGGGGTCAAGCGGGCACACCGCCCCTCCCCCGGCGGCCTCAATCTCGACCGCAGTGCGGCCCCCACTCCCCGTTGAAGACTCCCCTCCTCCCCGCTTTCTCCTCTCTCACATATTCAGTGAGGTGATCACAACAGGGTTTTAAGGTTTTCAGTAAGTTGATTACGTGGCAGAAAAATTCAGTGAAATATCCGACCCAGACCGACTAAGACTACCATGGTTATATATTATTTTAGGATCATCCACACCACACGTACCCGAATCGATAAAGTTTTTTGTTAAATAAACTTGGTCACAGGGTCACACATGTTTACTGGTCAATAACAAAAAGTAGTTTTAATTTTTGTTTATTTATTTATTTATTTATTTATTTATTTCTGAACAGCATTATTAACATAAAATAGTGGGTGGCAATATTGACGGTTTATGTTGTTGTCCGATAAAAAGGGGCCAGAATCCGCCGTCCCAACACGACTTCTTCCATTTTTTATTGACACATAAAGTGTAATTATAGATCACCCGATTACTATTTTTATTTTCTATTTATGACTTTAATTTTTTTTTTAAATAAGTGGAATTTCTCGTACGTTGCCGGGTGACTTGAATTTATAAAAAGTTTAAATAATGGACACCAAATTTAATTTATAGTTGTGTAAGATTAATCGAAAATTTTCAATCTAAAAAATTGCATTGTTGTGTATAATTGAACGTTAAGAAGTGTCTAATTAAATTTATAAATTAAACAAGCAATTATATTATATTTTACCCAACAATTTATATCAAAATTAAATTAAAATAAAAACATTGCAACGGTGTATCTTAAATTTTAAGATAACATTATATTTAAAGAGTCTTGATAGAGCAAAAGATGTTTAAAGCTAATTATAATTATAAAAATAAATTAATTAATTAAAAGTAATAATGGGGAAAAGAAGGTGATAAAATTAACCAAAATCACTAAAAACTAGCCACAAAGGTTTGGTGTGGTTGGGTTAACAGGCTAGCAAAACAAGTTTTATCATATTTAACATGTTAGATTTGACGTGATTAATGCAAATATAAAATATGAAAAAGACTTATTTAACATTTGACTTGATGCTTGATGATTTAAGTGTAATAGTTTTATGCTTTATGTAACATAAAAGAGAAATAATGAAATCTAGTATTCTAATTTTAATTATTTCTAAAAAGTATAAAATTACATAGTTTACCTTGTCTTAAACATGTTTAATCATGTTTAACAAGTATCAATTTCGCCACAATTTGGCTAGAACCATTGAACAAAGGGTTAAATCCTAATTAAACTTTATTTAATTTTGTTCATATGCGAGACGTTAAAGTGGCCGACTTTGTATGTAATGTTTTTGACTTATGACTATTTCAAAACTTATAGATATATTCAGAACTATGAGAATTTCAATCTGTATTTTATATTTTTTAATTTTTGTATCTTTTACATATGATTGTTTATGTTTAAGCATGTAATAAAAGACTAAGATACTTTTTTCATGTGTTTCAAAATTCTTTAATTGTTTATCTAGACATGTATATATAGATAATATAATTTTTATTATTTTTTCAATTTGATGCAAGAAGAATTAATATTTTCTGGTATAATATATCCTGTACATGAATTAAGTATGTATATGAATTAATAAAATATATATATCAGTCAAATATAACCTGAACTACTAGTTGTTCTAATTATAAAAGAAACAAATATATACATCAGCCAAATTAAAACAAAGTTATAGAATTCAGTGGAACAATAAACCACAGCCCAAAATATTTTTGGAAACCAAACAAAAATTTTTTTTTTTTTTTGAACAGCTAAACGAGTCCTCAGACCCAACAACTCACGTGCTGCAACCATAGACTGCTACCAACCTCCGGAAACATTTAAAGCCGGGCGTTGGCGAGTGCCGAATCGATGAACCACCACACCATCTAGGAGGAAACTCACACTGAGAAAACCTCCTAGTTCACCCAGAACATTTTTTGCTCCAGGCGAGGCTCGAACCCAAGACCTCCCATTGCTGGTGGTCAAGAAGTACCACTAGGCTATAAGCCCAACAAAAATGTTTGAATAGTTTATGTTATTCTCACACTTATCTCACATCTTCTGTACATCTTGTATAGGTCTGTGCTAATAATTAGACTCATATACGCCTAGTCTTATACGATGTGTATACGAGGTCATTTATTGTCGAAGTAGGTGTCAGAGTGGGCTATACGCGTCGTACAGACATATATGAGACTTATAGTGTCAGTGGTGTGTTAAAATATAAAAGTTTTATATATTCTTTATAAATGTCTTGGTTGGCTTAGGTATGACTATACAAAAATATACATTATTAATATTGTTAGCTAAATAAAAAGGCCACCCTCGGCCACAAGACATGAACGTTTGTCTTTAAAAAAAATAAATAAATAATAATCATAATAATAAAAAGGTTAACCGTAATGTCGTTCGAGAACCGAAACAATGAGCATGATGGTCAAAGCTGCACTTTTTAACATGGGCTCCACAAAACAGACAAAAATCCAGAAAATCTTACTCGGTTACCACCACCAGATACGACTCCAAACCCACTTTTAGGTTACAACATCCACGCCCCCACTTGACCATCCTTCCGGACCAAATGCAAAAACTGCTGGTGAGTGGTTTCAGTTAAAGGCAGTTTGGTCCCGAGCTGGTAAGTAAATGGACCTCAAAGTTCAAAATACTGATACAAAGGACCTCCTTTTTTAAGTTTAAAACATAACCATATTCTAGAAAGAAAAAAAAAACACTCATTTCAGGCTATTAATTTGACCAGCAAAATATGTCTAAAACCGCTTATATGTGTAAACATCATAAAACAAGTCATACACGACACGACTAACACATATAAGATGACACAATCAACCAATCGTATCTTACTTTAAGCACAAACATGAACATGTTTGTTTATAAATGTTTTGCATGATACGACGCTACCAGACACGAATCATTATAACACGTTTAGGATAAAAAGTTGAGAGAGATGGACGAGAATCTTAGAGAGATGTGGAGCTAGAGTTGGATAGAAATGTTACTCATATAAATAAATATATATTTACTTATTTTAAAGAAAATAAAAAATATTAACAAGTTTAATCATGTTATAAACAGGCCTGTTTAGACGCAAATTTAATCATGTCACAAATGTTTCATATGACATGAAACCTGCTTAACTTAAATTTAAACATGTTTTAACTTGATGCCATGTTAAATTTAAACATATATGTAAAAGAACTGGAAAAAAGAAATAAGTTGTATTAAAAATAGTATGTTATTGGTAAGCTATGCGGATATGGTTGAGTCATGGTTCAATTGGTCTAAACTCTGCCTAGAGTGGCATATCAGTCTCTTTGCAGAACATTTGTAACTTTAAAAAATATATTTATATGCTACCCAAGTATTCATTTACTTTCGCTAATCCAACACAAATTGGCGTTAAATTTTCTTTCCACCTAGATGGTGCTGTAACCCGCGTTGCCGTGTAGATTTAACACACTTGTTTCATCTCACTAACAAACCAAAAAATTGCATTAACAGATAAATAAACATGATTATATAACAAACTTATTATAGTTCATGAAAAATATAAATAGTATAACCAAAATAAAACTATTCGTGTCTTGTCGCTTTTTAGGAACAACCCCAAATGGAAAAAAAAAGATCACTAAAGGATAAGCATGATATGGTTTGAGGAACAAAACCGGGAAAAATAACCAAAAGAAAAAATAATAGTGACAAGATAAATTAAATTAAAGAAAAAAAGGAAGAAAAAAAATACTCTGGATTCCAACTTAGGCTGCCAAATAGAAAAGCTTTAGGGAAAGGAATAAAAACCACATATGTAGCTTCAAAATCCAACAATGATCATATATATCTAAAACTTTCTTGTGACACTAGTCATAACGAGTTGTCATCATTTCTTTTTGTTTAGATAGTAATACTAATAAAAATAAATAAATAAAACTAAAAAAAAAAAAAAAACTTTTGTTTCTTTGTACATTTTGTAGCTTAACTAAAGGAGAAAGAAAAGAGAAAAAAAAAGATACTTCTATGCATAGAATCTGTCTTCAATCTTTATTAAAATGCCAAAAAATATGTTCTGCCACGAGTCATAAATTTATAAGGAGCTGGAACAATAGATCGTAACTACAACCAACATATTTTTTACAGGATCAAACATATGAAATGAATGCTTGGTTCTCAAGTGTACGAAATGATCAAGTAACTACAACCGACAGATTCAGAGGCAAAATCTTTATTGAGAACAATGTGTGTTTGGTTCTTTTCATTGAGGATGTTTGTTTTCACTAGGAGCATGTGGTTCTTGACTACCAGTACAACCCATGATGCATGGCTGACATGATGGTGTAGACACCTCGTCGTCTGATACGCGGATTCTGAATGTCCTATTCTTTTCTTCATTTTCAGGAACATGTAACAGAGCTTCCATGATTAAGATCTCCCAGTCCCGAGGCCGGAAAAATGATAGCCAACTCTCTTCTGTATACATCATCATCATCATCATCACATGTAAGGTTAAAAGACGTATATAATAATAGGAATATGCATAATCTTGGAGTATTTATGTCTAATTATGACAATACAGGTGCATGTAGTGTTTTCAGAGAGATGCACATAATTTTGACAGTGCTTGTGTGTGTCACACTGTCACATAATAAACTAAAGATGTAACACATAAAAGAAACACAAGTTTCCTAAGAAAAATTATACATATGGTTTTTAAGCTAAACAATGTATCTCAGCTTGTTTGAGATGCAAAAAGTTAGAATACGAATAGTGGATACTATATATACCCTAACGTCCTAGATAAATTCTTTTTATAATAACTTTTACAAGCTTAATTGAAGTCAAGTACTCAAGTCCTTAGAATTAACTAAACATTTAGTTTTCAATCTTTTTTCCTTTTTTTTCTTTGAACCTTTTTTTTATTCTTTAGCGCTTTATCTTTCTCTCTTATTTTATTTCGTTTTTTCTCTTCATTTCCCTGTTATATAGTACTTCTAACTACCTAAATCTCAAAGGTTTAATTCTCAAACTTATTAAAATGTCATTTTAACCCCTCTCAAGTTTTATAAATTTTAAGCTTATCCTTACACTCAATATCGAAACTTTTATTTTTCACTTCTAAGCCTTTATTTTCCATCCGTAACTTTATAAGATATCACTTTAACCACCTTAGGTTTTTAAAATTTTAATGCTTATCCCTACATTTGATATCAAAACTTGTATGTTTCACTCCTAAACTTGTAAGTTCCATCCTAAAACTCTGTAAAACATCACTTTAAACTCACTCTGATTTTTTAATTTAAGGTTTACCCTACACTCAATATCAAAACTTTTATGTTTCACTTTTCATCCATAAACTTTGTAAAATGCAACCCTTTCACAATTTGAAGTGTTCGTATCAATTTGCAACCGACCACTTATAATCATTCAACTTTCAAAACCTTTACATTCCACTCCTAAGTTTTTAAATTTATCCCAATCACCACCGACCACTCTCCAACCTTCAAACCTTTTAGGTTTTGCTAAGGAACTTTTAGGTTTTATTCCTTCCCCTCTTAATGTCAAAAATTTTTTAAGTTTCACTCATAAATTTTTATGTTTTCTCTCTAAACTTTGTAGAATATCATTTTCACCCATTTAGGTTTTCAGAGTTTATTCCTATATTTGATATCAAAATCTTTATGTTTCACTTCATTCTTAAACTAAGTAAAATGTTACTTTGACCCCTTCCCCTCTCAGTTTTTAGAGTTTCAAGTTTGTCTCTAGACTCAAGTTGAAGTGTCAGTGACAACTTACTACTTACCACTGATAATCGTCTAACTAGAAAAACTTTGAAGTTTCACTCCTAAATTTTAGGTTTTATCTTAAACTATGTTTGAATGTAAATTATGTTAGGAAACAAAATGAGTCAAATATAACACGTTTTTATCCCTAAGCTACTATACGTTTCAATCATGCTGCAATGTGTGGTAGGTAAAATTTCTAATTTATTGAAATTTACAACAAAACCCAACTCTAGCTAGTTTGATCCGTTTACTAATGAATGATAGTTTATGTTATACAACAAATTAAATGGGCAAAAAAATGTCGTAAAGGGAAACAAGTCAATTGAGTTATAAAAATCAAAAAGAGCTCAAAATGTAACTTAAAATAAAAAATCATGCAGATTTTTTATTAATGAAAATAAAATAAAAAATCTTTGACAAATAGTGTTTTGAGTCAACCTCATGCAGTCATGCATACCAATCCAACATGTTAACCAACCCGTCCAACCTGCAGATTTTCCACCTCTTACATTTACCACAAACCAAAAGCATAATTCTCTTGAAAGATTTTCCATTTGTTACTATTGCTTTTCTCAACTAAGGTGCAACAATATATGAGATGTTAATCAATTTTGCACTCAATATATCTTAGTACAATATGATATAAAACTTGAGTGTACAACTAACCACTAGTTGAAAACAACATGATGATTTCATACCTCCATTGCGAACAGCTCTTAGTTGAAAAATTCCAGTACCATGGGGCCCAGAAACAGGAAAAGTGCAAGAGACAGAATGTCTTCTGTGAGTCACTGCAAGTGATGCATTATACCAAGGACCTCTAGCGATTGGTTCCCCAATTGCCTCTACTATAGCCTGGTTCTTGCTAGCTTTCTCCATGGCTTTGCTAAATAAATTAAAACAACAGAAAGTTGAATTTGTGCCCAAAAGAAAAGGATTATGTGATCATTAGCTAAAAGAACAAACAACAACAACCATATCTAGTAAATCTGACTCATAGATAGTTATTTGTAAGGTTTGGGAAGGGTGGATACAGCCAAACCTTGTCTCTATCCCTATGGAAAGATAGGTAAAAGAACAGAAAAGCTGGTCATTTATTTTCTGTGTGTTTGAAGGTTTTTTATACATATTATAGATCTTAGAATTTTTGATACTAAACAACAGCCACCAAAATTCTATCACAACATTATCACACAACAATAGCGCAATGATGCAAACATACAACTGTGTAAGCAAAAAATACATGCTCAAGACATACCAATTTATGAATATTATTGAACTAACCAATAATAAACTCTGAAGGGAAAAGATAACCATGCAAAATATGCTACTATGCATCAAAACAGAACTTTAAATCCATGTACAAGCAAAATTATGAAAACTTTACCATTATAATTCAATCTAATCTAACCACATTCTTTGGACGGAACACACTTTTACACTAATTAAGTCGATATAACTTCATTCTTTAAATAGTTAGCATTTAACATGATTACAAAACCATATTATTACAAGTTGTCACTGATTTTATAAGAACTTTATGGCTTTAACTCTTGGACCAGATTAATTTTTACACAAGATTAGAACAAGCGCCCAAAATGCTATATCATTTATCAGATAAAGAAACTCAACCTAGGGACTCCACTTTAGGAAATGTGATAGTGACTTCATATATATTCAATCTTATTGACAGCTTTGTTTACCAACACGATCATGATGATCATTTGACAGTTAAATATTGTTAAGGTAAAAACATTGTTTAAGAAAACCAGGTAAATAATTTAGAACGCTTCATAATGTTTCTCAATACTCTTAAGACTTATCAAAAGATATTAAGATGTTTATGATTCATTTGAGTATAAGGGTTATTATTATATGTTAGGCAGAGTGTGTTTGGTAATAAGGTAGCATTCTTTTTATAACATTAGTACCTTGCCATGATATGCATGTCTTATATATTACATGAAAAGAATTGCATGACAACAAACCCTTAACTATGACCCCTCTTATATAATAACTTTAAAACTTATGGAAGAGAGGCTAAAAAAATGTGGTGTGGAGTAATGTAAGTGATATCACATTATAAATTATATGCTTGCATGCACACAAAGAGTTTTGTGGCAATAAAGATCGAAGGCACGCAAGCTAAGCTGCACAAATGAAATATAGTATTTGCTTAACTGATATACAAGTGACGACAATAAACGATGGAAATGGCAAGCTTATATGCTCCTTCATTTAGTCAAATACAATGGGAGTACCTCCAAACAATCTAACCTCATGCTATGTCATGGATGGCTTAGAAAGTACAATTACTCAACTACATTAAGTGAATTGTAATCGATAATCCCTAATGTTTTCATGCCATGGTGAGAATTGCAATCAATCATCTCTAGTGTTGAAACCACTTATGCCACTTCACGCCACATCTTAATCTTGGGATGGATCTATTATAGTGGTTACCGTTCCACCGGTTTTAAGCTTATTCATATTTCTTGCTTTACCTATCTCCAGTCTTTTAGGACACCCTGACGTGCATGTGTTCGCTATGAAGACTAGCATCCTCTAGATCATCTTATGTGGCATACTAGGCATGCATTTGTTTTGGCAAACAACATAGTGATCATAGCAAAGTAAAATCAATATAAGCAATAACATATTTGACAAACCTAAGGATCCTTGGCCCGTAAAACAAAAGAATACAAAATTATTTGGGCAGCCGGACCAACTCATATTTGGCAGCTGCCACAGCTGTTTATTTAGCTAACCCTAAATTCTAATCTCTATACATATTTAGTCATGTAATTGTAATCTTTGAAAACCTAAGTAATAAAAGATAAATCCTAGTTGTAGCCCCTTGAATTTCAAGTAATATGTACATAATGGAATCAAGCAATATATCAACCTGTTCCAATCAATGCTGGCAAATCTTAACGAGACTTTCAAGTAACAAGTATTTTCTCTTGAACCAACTTTTTCAAGCATGACTCACTGCACCAAGCTCTGTACTTACCTAGTTAAATTCTATTTCATGTACATGTTAATAGCTTCTCTTAGATATATTATGGGTGAATCAAAATCAAGAATGATTACCTGCTACAACCATGATAGATCACAAGGTCATCAAGAGCGCTTAAAGCAACACCGCCGGTGACACAAATCAAACCTCCGGAAACAAGTCTCCGGGCAACTGATTTGGGCTTTGCTTCCTCGTCCACCCCCAATGTGACCGAGTTACTGTTGCTGTAAGTCGCATAGTAACAGATTGCACCACAATTTTATCAGTTTAAAGGTTCGGATTAATTCATATCATTGCAATCCAACATCACAAGTTCATTAAATTGATACCTGGAACGAGAAGGATTACGCCTGAAAAACGAAATAAACCTCCTCCCGATCATCGTCTGATGTGCACGCAAACCCTAGTGAGGCCAAACGGTCGTTTCAGGTTTTTGTGTCGGAGAATTTTGGGGTTTTCGGAATGCAATTTTCTTATGAGATCTCTCGGGTCTACCCGTGAAAATTAATCACCCGACCCGGACCAGCCTCTGACAAACCTAAGGTTCATGACAAAGGCCGACGAAGGCGTTTGAGGCCTGACAAAGGCGGCCGATGGTGTGGCGACGGCTGAAGGCTGGTGCGGCGAAGATGGGAGACTCCGGCTGAAGGCTGGTGCGGCGACGACTGAAGGCTGGTGCGGCGACGGGAGCTCCTGCTTGGGGCTGCGACAGGGGCTGAAGATGGAGGCTGAATCGAGGCGAAGATGGAGGCCGAAGATGGAACCTGGGATGACTTCTACGGTGGGGCTAAAGATGGAGGCGATGGAGGCCGAAGATGACTTTTAGGGTTTTGAACAATTTTTTTTTTTAAACGTTCATTCAGATTCAGATTCAGATGCAACCAAACACAAATGTTCAGATCCTCTTAATCATTCAGAACCTCTTAACCATTCAGACATCTTAACCATTCAGCACTTAATGGTTCAGACCCAACCAAACAGCCCCTTCGTTTGTTTATGTTTTTCGGTTAGTTTATGGTTTAACCCAAGAACATATATAACTGAACAAGTTAGGTTCGTGTTAGCCCGGGTAGATTCACAAATTGACCCGTTTAACCTATTTATACGAGCATATTATATTTTAATTGTGATTTATATTTCCCGAATCATCAAGGATGGAAACCAAGTGGCCTTGGATAACTCCAAAGACGTAGGGGTTGTTTGGTAGGGTATGAATGGGGTCATGTCAGAGTATGTCATATTCAGACCGTTTGTTTCAAACATCTAAATAAAAAGAAACGTCTGAATGGTTCAGATATGTGTATATATCTGAATAAGGGGGCTAGCTCCTCTCCAACAACCTCCTCTTATCTCCGATGAAGACTTCTCCTCTCTGACGACATATCTCATTTGCATAGTTGATCAGATGTTTAATCAAACAATTTTAACAGGTTCAGAATTTCTTGACCACTCAGACATCTTATTAATTCAGCGCTTAATGGTTCATAGGTTACCAAACTTTGCTGTAATGCAATAGGAGAAATCAATACTTAGTGAAGTATTACCGTCGGTTCAAATATGTGCAATAACACGTCGAACAAGCATTTCATTTTCTTTATACGGGTCCAAATGTGTCACCACAACACGAATTGTTTGTTGCATTTAACACCTTTTTATAAATTGTTTACCAAAAAATTGCAGAACTATACAAAAATGTATAAAGACACTTTCTTCAAACAATTTTATAATTTATTTAGATAATTAAATCGATTAATTAAGAAGCTTTTAAGAATTTAAGGCCATGGTCATTTTTTCAACGGTCGAGATGGAAGATGGAAACATGGGCAAAATGAAAAATTAACTTTTTATTAGATCTAGTAATCTTAACCTAAAATAAAATAAATATGTTGATTTAGGTAACAATTAATGTAGTTTGTGTTGAAATTTTTAGCACTATAATATACAATGGGTTAAGATCAGTACATCTTAACACAATGTATGCCACGAACTTTTTGAATAAAATAGATTCAAATAAAAAATAATGATCAGTAATATATTTAATGAAAAATCGTTAAAAATTATTCAAAGAAAATATTTGTTTGGTTACAAATCATAACTTGAACTAATTAATATTTTTTAAAAATAACTCATTTAGATCTATATTGTTTTTTGCTTAAAACCCATCATAACACACATACAAATTGAAGGTTTTACTATCCTTGATTTGAATATTGCACTTTCATTATATTATTTCTTTAAAACAACATTTTCTAAAATAAAAAGTCGTTGACAACTTGTAAAATATCGTGCTTGATTATGCAGATAAGTTGAGTCATTTTCATAGACGCCAGATATGTGTGTGTATGTACGTTTTTAGTATTTGTGTGGCTATGGATATAGAATGTGTGATTACACACCCATAAAATATGATTTTTGTGTAATCATAGATAAAATGCATAATTACAATATGTGACTCCACGAAACCATGACTTAGTGTAATATTTATGTATTTTACGTAATTATTATGTATAATTAGTTAATTACACATGTGGATATTCCCTTTAAGAAAAACACAGGTTACAACGTTGTACTCTCATACAAAAAAAAGATTATTTTCTTGTGAAAATCGGACTCTTTGTATAAATAAAATAAAATTGTTACGCAACAATATGATCATTTTGCAAGCATATGGAAATAATGATATACCGATCAAAACTCTTAGTTAATGATTGTTCAACTTATTACACAACGTTAAGATAATTTGCAATAAACCAAGTCAAGTTTTGTAGCTAGACCAACATATCATAAGTTTACTAATATTTTAGTTTTGCAAGACATTGTTTATCCTTTAAAATGGGCGGTCTAGTAAAGTTTTTTATTTTAGAACGATTTTGTGCGTTAAATGTTGGGCTTGTGTCACAAATCCTTGTGTGTGTCGTCTCTCCATCAACGCGAGCCAAATTAAATCTCTCTCCATGTGTTTTCGAGTTAAAACCCCTTTTGGAAGCTTTCTTGTTCATTTCTCCAATCATATGGTCATTATCTGCAAGTTAAACAAACATAAAAACCAATGTATACAACATTAAGAGTGCTTCGTTTTTGTAATACGTCAAATATGTAGTGACAGTGACAAATGCAATAAGTATATGATATAATGTATCCTTTAATGTGGATTATTATTCTTTCAACATGACCTATCATATAATCTTATAAATTTTTTTATGTATTACCAATGTATCTATTTTTTTAAAAATAAATAGTTGCTTAATTTGTGAGAAACCTGTTGATTCAATCAGATAATAAATTTTCGATCATGGTATACTTCCAATCAAATGGTTTTGGGTTCTAGTTCTATAGGTTATACAATGTGATAATTTTACCTATAATATCAAAGAAATGTTATTCAGAAAAAATATTTTGTCTAGTCATAGAGTAATAACGTACCAGGACTAGACAATATTGCACGAGGACGTTGAACTACATGATCAACATGCTTATTTGGATGACTTTTGGGATGTCCCGACCCTAAATCTAGATCAAACATTCATAATAAGTAATCACAAATGAACAAAAATAAATAACATATTATAAGAAATCGCAACCTTTTGTCACAGGAGTATTTGACGTTGCTAAATATGGCAGACAAATTCTTCTAGTGTTTGTAACACAGTCATCCCTAGCTATATTATGTGATCTAGATTCTTTTTCAGTCCCAAATTGGATTAGATAACGAAGGCCTGGCATAAGTTAAACTCTAATAAATACAAAAATATTGAAAAAACACCATGATAAATCATTTTAAAACTTAAAAGTACCGATATTTATGATTTTAAACATACCGAGCGATTCAAAAGAAGAATATAGAGCTTGATCGCGATCTTGGAGTCGAGTTTTGATCATCGCCTTATAACGCACTTTTATTTCCAAAAAAAACGAACATAAACTAAAGTTATATCTTTCAAATATAACTTACAGGACTTTCTGACAATTTAAAATAAATACACATATATGTGTGTGTCATAACACTATTACAGTACTACCACACTCGAGTTAATATCCCTACTTGAAAATATTTAATACATTCCAAGAAGTCATCACATATATAATGTTTCTGATATGATGACAAATATGCAAGTGTTTTGATAGATAATGCTTTGAGATAATTTATTGTGATCTGATTGAAATATCTTTCTTTAGATTGACACAAAACATATGTAGAAGGAGATAAAAACAAATTATTTTTACGTTAGTATCGAACCCAGTAAAAACAAATTCTTTTTAGGTTGACATCGAACCCAATTGTATAAAAAAATGTTACGTTCTACCTTATAAAACTAATGATACATTTTTTTCAATGTAAGAAAATGACTTCTTTTTGTTTCAACAAAACCCACTTTGTTACTTCTAGGTGGGTCTTCTTAGTTTCTTCGTAGTATAACTCTTTTCTTTGCAAAAAAAAGAAAAGAAAAAAATAGCTATGTCATAGATGTAGAAATGTTTTATATCCGAACATTTTAAGCTGGATAATATTAAAAGTGACAAAATAGTGGTTTTATAGCCGTGCAAAAACTTACTTGATGATCGATCAATGGCTTCTTTTCGTTAAATTTCAACGAACTTGAAAGATTGAAATAGGGTTTTGTAAACGAATTACAAATTAAAGGAACGTGAAAACGCAAGTAGTGGATCCAATTCCAAAGCAAAGATGTTATAATTTGAGGTTTATGTTCGTTACTTGACTTATAAGCCAAGATGAATTGATTCTCCAAGCATTGCATGATTCATGTATGGCAAGTGTTCAGTTGTTAGTTACTTTACTTTGGTTCAAAGGCATCAACAAATTTGTCACACCCCGGGCTCTCGGCGACCCAGGCGCTGTGACCCGAATTGGTTTCATGGATATGTCTCGGTCAGAGTTTATTATTCTTTTTCATATGCGTAAATCGGAAGCGTTGTTTCATTAATTCATAATTTTACGCAACGAAAATCGTTAGTTTTCAAACTTCATAAATAATTCACACGCATAGATGTGAAAACCGTTTTCATGATTTATAATATAGTTCATACGCGTGGATATGAAAAACCACATTTTCATCGTTTCTTAATGATTCATACGCATAGGTATGAAAAACCACATTTCGTTATTTGTAGATAACTTTTCAAAAATAACTTTCCAGGGTTTCATAAAATTTCATACGCATAGGTATGAACACCATCATTTCATATTATTGTAAACCGGATTTTCATAAACACATAATTTGAATTCATTTTATAATATCCGGTTTATACATGACTTGGAGGCATAACTCCAATAGCTCCATGGTCTCATCACAAGATCCTATTCAAGGCATCATAGGCCAAAAATTTTTAATCCCCCTTCTCGTTTACATTTCATAATTACCTGAAAAGTTTTTGAAAATAAAACGTCACCATAATGTTGGTGAATACAAATAACAGACTCGATATGTAAGCATAACATGTTCGGTCCTTTAACCATAATTATTATTGGCAATACCACACATTTAGCAGGTTATTTTACTGATCGATACAAGGAGGCATAGCTCTAATAGCTCCATAGTCTCACCACAAGATCCTATTCAAGGCATCATAGGCCAATAATTTTTAATCTTGCTTCTCGTTTACATTTCATAATTACCTGAAAAGTTTTTGAAAATAAAACGTCACCATAATGTTGGTGAATACAAATAACAGACTCGATATGTAAGCATAGCATGTTCAGTCCTTTAACCATAATTATTATTGGCAATACCACACATTTAGCAGGTTATTTTACTGATCGATACAACTACTGTATACACTGGTTTATAACTGTCACCGGTTAAGAACTACAACGCAGCGCGTCTTACGTTTTGTTCCCTCCAGCCCACAGCTGGTCACTGGTTAGGTTGCCTGCGGAGTACGTCTTACGTTTAACCTTCCAGCCTACCTGTACCAGCCACATATGGGAATTTCACCCATATGCTGATACAATTTGCAAATCATACGTATACTAGTAACCTAAATGCTGGTCACGTAGTATCCCTTTATGCGTCAAAGTTTAAACAAACCATGCTAAAAATGCATTTAAATTTAAAAAGAAGTTAAATGTATTCACCTGAATTTTTGGTTGGCTGGGTCACAGTTTAGAACTTCTTAATATAAATTTGAGCAGCGTTTCTGCTTAATCTATCCTTATAACTGTTTGCAATGATGATTCCTGATGCGTTTATTTTAAGTTCCTAAAATAGATTATATATTTAACATAATATTTACATACGTAGGGTCAGATCTTAACTTTAACATTATAAGTTAATAATATACAAGAAACCTTAAATTTACAAATCAAAGTTGAAATACATACCTAAACACTTATTGATTTCTAGACAGAGACTGTTGAAAGCGCAATAAATATTTTCTTCAGTTTATATGAGCTCTGTGTTTTGGTTGAACTAACGAAGAATTTCGTCTACATATATCAATTTCGATGGAAGCATTAAAACTTAAATTGTATTTATGGAGTATTTTAATCAAACCGACTTATGCAGAGCAATCTGAAATCTTCACATTTGAAGATGCAAGTCTTATCTCCAATTTTGCCTTATCACAATCACAATCACACGTGCACTCTTTTTTTTTCTTTTTTTTTATAATATTAATAATTATTTTATTTTTCTAATTAATTTAACTTAAATTTTGTTTTTCTCTTATAAGTTATAAAATATCATTCTTTAAAAAATTATAAATATACGGTATGGACGTACTCATTTTTATGTACGTTTCGACCTAAGTTTCGTTAAAAACAGACAAAGATCAAATATATATAATATAATATATTTTTATTTTTATTATTATTAACATATATACATTTACAAGTTCAATGAATAGTAAAACTATTTTAATAATAATAATAATAATATTAATAATATAATACTAATAATACTATATTAATACTAATAATAATAAAAAATATTATTATTATCATAATATTAAAATAATAATACAATAATAATATTATTATATATTATATATTACTCAATATAATTAAAATGTATGAAAAGAAATAGTGTAAAAAATATTATTATATTGATTGTGAGGCCCATTGATTATTAATATATATATTTATTTATTCAAGATCATATATATATATATATAGATTTTATTATTATATTATTATATATTATATTATTTATGTGTCAGATCCATGTAGTGATGTTTTGAAAATTTAAACTTGAACCATCAGAAAATTTGCTTAAAGATTTGAGTTTTTATTAAATTTGAAATATTTGATTAGATTTGAGTTTTTCTTTTAATTCAAACGAATGGTTGCCGGTAAGAAGGATTTTGTGAGTAACTTTTCTATTATTTTTATAACATATTTGTGAGGATTTTGTATGATTTTATGTTTTTATGAAAATTTTGTATACAGTTCGTGATGAGAGATTTGTTTTTGTTATGCAACTTAATGGTTTCCGTTAAGAAGAATTTGTGAGCAATTTTTCTATTATTTTATAACATATTTGTGAGGATTTTGTATGATTTAATGTTTTTATGAAAATTTTGTATAGAGTTCGTGATGAGAGATTTGTTTTTGTTCGCGAGTGTACTGTGATAACCCGCCGCAAAGCGCGGGGGAATAAACCTGGTATATATTAGAAACCATTGAAAGGAATAGTAAAGTTTTGTTATTTCGATTTTGGTTACTAAAACTTTTAAATAATATAAAGTTTTGTTTTTCTGATTTTTGTCACAAAAACTTTTAAAGTTTTGTTTTTTTGATTTTTGCCACAAAAACTTTTATATAATATAAAGTTTTGTTTTTTCGATTTTGGCCACTAAAACTTTTTAAAGTTTTGTTTTTTCGATTTTGGCCACTAAAACTTTTTAAAGTTTTGTTTTCTTGATTTTGGCCACTAAAACTAAATAGTAAGTTTTGTTTTTTTGATTTTGGTGACGAAAACTTTTATATAATATAAAGTTTTGTTTTTTTGATTTTGGCCACTAAAACAAATAAAGTTTTGTGTTTTCGATTTTGGTCAGTAAAATTTTTTTATTAGTACAGTTTTGTTTTTTCGATTTTAGTCACTAAACTTTTATATAATATAAAGTTTTGTTTTTTTCAATTTTGGCCACTAAAACTTTTAAAATTTGTTTTTTCGATTTTTGCCACTAAAACTTTTATATAATATAAAGTTTTGTTTTTTTGGTTTTGGCCACTAAAACTTTTTAAAGTTTTTTTTTATATTCTGGCCACTAATACTTTTATATAATATAAAGATTTGTTTTTTCGATTTTGGCCACTAAAACTTAAGAGTAAAGTTTTGTTTTTTTGATTTTTGTCACTAAAACTTTTAAAGTTTTGTTTTTTTGATCTTAGCCACTAAAACTTTTATATAATATAAAGTTTTGTTTTTTCGATTTTGGCCACTAAAACTTTTTAAAGTTGCCTTTTAATATATATATATATATATATATATAATAATTCAAACGGTTGGTTGTCGGTGAGATAGATTTTGTAAGTAATTTTGTCTAATATTTTTGTAACATATTTGTCAGGATTTTGTATAATTTTATTTTTTTTGTGAAAAAATGTATAGAGCTTGTGATGGGATATTTGATTTTGCGATGTAACTTATACTTTTGCAAATGATATATAACACATGTTCTCGGAAGTGTACTGTGATAACCCGCCGCAACGCGCGGGTGGGATTAAACCTAGTTATAATAATAATATAATATTACAATAATAATAAATATTTTATAATATTAGTATAATAATAATTATTACAATGAATAGTAAAACTATTTTAATAATAATAATAATATAATATTAATAATATAATACTAATAATACTATATTAATACTACTAATATTAAAAAATATTATTATTATCATAATATTAAAATAATAATATAATAATATTACTATAATAATATAATATTACAATAATAATAAATATTTTATAATATTAGCATAATAATAATTATTATAATAATATTATATAATCTTATTTTTTTAACTGTTCGGATTTATTTAAAATATTACGGCTAAATAAAACTTATATATAATTATGTGATGCAAGTTTAGGTAGTTTTACTTTATCTACAATTACTTTTAAAATGTTATGTGTTTCAAGATTTAAAGTTTTACGGCTAACTCTATGTTAAATGAGTTTCAATTTTTAAGATCATGCTTTTATCCCAGTTAAATATGGGATACCGCCGCAACACGTGGGGTAACCCTTAGTTGTTACAAAAAGAGAAAGCGTTAACATCAAAAAAAGAATACCAAATAATATAGTGATTATATGATAATATTATTAGACCACCCACAATACCCTCCCCGCCCTAGCCAGCGGTGCCCTCCCCCGCGGCGGGGTCCAGCGGGCACACCGCCCCCCTAGCCAGCGGCTCCCGCTCAACCGGCCCCAACGGCTCCCGCTCCCCGTGGAAAATCTCGGTTTGTGATTGGATGCCATATATTACCGTTGTTGAACGGTATAAAATCAAAAAAAAAAAAAAAATCAACTTTTTAAAACTAAATAAATACCCAATTTTTTTTACCCAAAAAACCATCCAAATCTCTTCATCTTTCATCTTTCTCTCTATATTTTTTAAAAAAAAAACACAAACATGAATCCAAGGCCTAACAATCCCAATCCCGAATTCAACCCGTTCTCGTACGATCCCGAATCGCTTAGGAATTTTTTGGCACAACTACAACAAAACCCAAACATCCAACACTTTCAACATCCACCAAACTTCCAATCTCCTTCAAACTTTCAACCCGGTTTTGCTCCCTTCTCTCAACCGAGGTTCGAATCTGATTTTGCAATGTAATTTTTATTTTATTTGGATCTTTATTTGAATTGTTTAATTAAATTCTAAGTTTATTATTTTTTGGTTGCAAAAAAAAATTAAATAAATCAATTAAATTTAAAAAATGTTGATGACGTGGAATAGTGGGGAAGGGTTTTCAGTGGGGTGACCATTGTGGGTGATTAAGGTTTTCAGTGGGGTGATGACGTGGCATGAAATTTCAGTGGGGAAGGGTTTTCAGTGAGGTGACCGCTGTGGATAGTCTTAGTAATAAAAATAATATTGTGCTAATAGGAATTTTTGCCGGGTAGTCGAATTAGTCTCCAAACACGTTCAAAAGTGATTTATGATAAAGTACATTCAACTGCTGCGCATCAACGTATTTTGGGGAATATAATAATAAATATAATACTAATAATATTATATTAATACTAATAATTTTAAAAAATATTATTATTATCATAGTATTAAAATAATTATATAATAATATTATTATAATAAATAATATAATATTATAACAATAATAAATATTTTATAATATTAGTATAACAATAATTATTATAATAATATTATATAATCTTATTTTTTTAATTGTTCGGGTTTCTTTAAAACATTACGGCTAAACGAGACTTATATATAATTATGTGATGCAAGTTTAGACAGTTTTTATTTATCTACAATTACTTTTAAAATGCTGTGTGTTTCGAGATTTAAAGTTTTACGGCTAACTCTATGTTATATGAGTTTCAATTTTTAAGATCATGTTTTTATCCCAGTTAAATATGGGTTACTGCCGCAACGCGCGGGGTAACCCCTAGTTATTATTATTAACAAAACGACGTTTGACTAAATTTAACGATCTTTTAGACATCAAATATTTTTAATATTTGTTTTATCCAACCTATTCATTTAAACGAACGCTAAAAATTTGAACGTTCATTTCTATACTTATACTCTCGAATAATCATTTTTATAAACTAATCTATTGTAATTATTAAATGAGACCTTATGATTAAATTGATCGTTTTTTATTATTATATTTTTAAATAATAATATTTTAATAATAAACAAGAGTATTTTATTTATAATTTCAAACGGAATGTTACAAAATTAAATATTGGTTCGGTTTGGTTCAGTTATTTGAGACATGATTTAACGAGTGTAAATACTCTTGAGAATTCAAGAGGACTTAACAAAGTTACGGATGAATAAACTCTTTCGGTTTAGAATTATGAAGAAGTCAACAAATATGAAGGTTAATAAACATAAATTTATGTTACACTTGAAATAATTTTTAAAAATATAAAAATCTTATTCTAATAAAACAATAACAACATTTAACACATGTTACCAGCTTATGAACTTTAGAAAAAAAATTTACGTCTATCTCTCATGTTAAATATTAATTAATTGTCTTTTATAGTAAATAAATTAAATCTTAATGATTTTGAATAATTAAATTATACTATTAAATATCAAATATATAATTGTTCTTATAAGAATTTTCAATTATATAATATCTTAAAATGTAATTTTATAATTCTAAATTTTTATTATTTGTAATTTATTTTTTTAAGTATTCATCCTTTAACATTTATCAACAATTAATGTTATTAAACATACAAATCTTTATAAAAATATTGTTTATAACATATTTGATTTATTCAACTGGTGTAATACATGGATTTATAACCTAATAACATAATATTTGAGTTTATTTTTATGACATCCCAACATGACAATATATGTCTATATATATGAGGTGTCACTTAGTAGTTAAAACTTAAAAATCAATCCATCTAGTAAGTTAAACTTTACATAATTTGAACTACAATACAAGGCTTATACATTGCATCTATTGAAACTCTTTTAACATTTCTTTTAAACCTATCGAATATTGCTTCGTGTAATCCTCGAATAGCCCTATAACATTGGGTACAACAAAACCAAGTATGCCATTAGCCTATCAAAATGTAATAGTATAGCATACTCTATAATGAAATAGGTGTCACGTTCAATATCATGTTCAGTATTACATCATACTAGTTTCAATAACAACTAAAGCAACAATTTCGGTATAAATGATAAAACAATTTCAACGATAGGTTCTATACCACATTATTATGAATTCATACAATATGTTACGAAGGTAGAAGAAACCTAAACTCGGTATGTACAAGATCCATACCTTGATTAGGAAGTCTTAAATTACTAAAATTTGTAACGTCTTTCGAGTTAATCTTATAACCTAACTACAGATTAATAGATGTTAGTTTTGAAGTGGCTCATCGGCTTCCAATTGCGAGATTTGGTGTCAATTTTTCCAAAACAAGCAACTAATTGATAGGTTATACAGTAACATTGAACTTGCTAACTTAATAGTGTTTGTAGTTAATATATTTTACATATGTATCAGTATATGTTTGTGTGTGTTTAATTTATTTGTTAATAACTAAAATAACTATTTTAGTCAGACTTTAAAGTATATAATAATAATAATAATAATAATAATAATAATAATAATAATAATAATTTTTCTTTACTTAAAATAAAATTGTTTCAAAACATTTTAAATATGTTATAAACTTATAAATGGTTTTTTTAGTTACGTACTTACGTGAATTAAATTATATGCTCATTAACATGTGCTTTCACCAAATGATAGTTAAATAATAATAATTATTCTTTTGTAATTAATAAAATAGTTTTAGCAAATTAATTGAGTTTTCCAAGGCCACCCTGCCAAAGAGAAGAAATCAGGAACAAGCGTGAATCTAGAAAAGTTAGCCTAGTAGTTAAGGCTTGATTATTTTCTTTTGGAGACCAGTGTTCAAGTCTCACTAGTGTCACTTTAATGGATACCAGGTGAGAGAGGAATCTTGAGCATAATCTCGGTTTCTTAACCAATATAGGTGAGTGTTTACTTATTCCACAGGGTTCCCACGCATCAGTGGGTACGGTCTCACGGTCGGCGATCGAGTAATCGATCTTAGTTACCAACCGCCAGGGAGGTACGTCTTATGGTCGGTGATCGATCTTAGTTAACAACCGCCAGGATAACAGAAGGTAGCACGACATACCCTCTGACGTTCAAAAAAAAAGAAACAAGTCACGAAAATGGTCGTCTTCAACGGTGAGACTTACGGTCAACGATACAAGAAGTTTTGATAACTTTTCTTAAGGTAAAATACAATTAGATGTTCCTGAGTGCAATTCAAAAACTAACATGTAATATCTAAAGAAAAATCGACATCTTATCTTGTGGATTGAAGAAAACAATTACTAGCAAATTTCAGTCAGTTTAAAATTTTATGCAGAATTTGGTGGCTCAAATAAAAACATGATTCCATTGCAGATTCCAATTGAGTGAGGCAACATATGACTTTATATGGTTTCAAACGTTTCACTAGCAATTTTTAAACAATGTATATGTTTTTGACGTTTTGTAAGGACATCCTTATCTCTTGCTCCTAGGGAGAAACCACCTTTTATGCTATGTTTTTATGAAAACTTTTTGATCATCTAGAAACAATTGCTCACATAAATATTCGAACCCAAAAATGAACTTAAGAGAAGTAAATAGGGTGTCGTTAGGTCATAATCCTTAAGTTAAACGTGGCACGTCAAGGCAGAGGGAAAAAAAAAAAAAAAAGACCTCAGTCACCATGAAAACCAAAAGATGGACCAATAGTTAGACTTAGAAGAAAATGGCATTGGTTTAATTGAGCCCTTGCACCTGAGTAACCCATGGGAGGCTTTAATTTGTAATGAAACCGAATTTTGATTAATTTACAATTTTTACGAAAGATGTAGATGCAAATTTAGGTTTTATTATATTATTGTTGTTGCGATCGTTGTTTCTTTTGTTGCTGCTGCTTCTATATTATGCGTAACACAATTCACTCAACTTTCACATGCGAAAGTAGCTTATCACAATAAGCTGTTCATAACACGAAATTGCCCACCAATGAATGAAGGTGCCTACATAACTAAAGTATATCATATAACATCTAATTTCTTTCATATTATATTAATGATTAAATCAAAGTTTAACCAAGTTCAAGAAGAAAGTGTAAATAAACAAATTATGGTTCAAAAAATGAAAAATTGCTCAACTTGGTAAACAAGTTTAAGATTTTTACCATTACGAGAAAAAATAACCTATCTTTACCTCCCCATTAATATTGCGGCTATAAGTGTAACGACCCGTTTTCAATAAATCAAACATGTTTGAAATAATCATTTATAAAATGATTATGATTGTTACAAATTGAAAATAGGCGAGAAATGATGAACGTGGGAGAAAACCGTGCGCGAAACGGAGTTACGGATTGTCCGGAATCGCGAAATGAAGAAAATTACAAAATATTATGTTGTAGGACTCTTCGCGGTACACGAAGATGTTTCTGAGGTCCCTTCGCGGTACGCGAAGGAACAAAAATATCTGAGGACTCCGGATTTCTTCACGGTACGCGACGGGTGAGGCGGCTTGCCAGATCCTTATCTCTTCAGAGATTGTGAAAGAAATTTTATTTTTTTTCCTTTCTTTCATTCTCTCGACCAAACACACACATATACGAATTTCCTTCACCCAATCTCAATTTTCAAGCTACCAGAACGTTTGAATCGAGCTAGGGATCGTTTCTACAAGTCTGGATCATCATATTATAACCAGAAATCCGTTTGATTTGGTAACGATTCGTTTTATCTCATTTATTTTGATAATATACGGATTAAATATAGTTTTGAGTATTATATACTGATTGTGGATGGTTAGAAACGAGGAACTAGGTATTTTAACGGTGAAATATTGATTTTGATCCGTTATAATGCCCGTTTGTTATGAAACTCATATTATTGAGTATGATTATTAGTGGGGTGATTAAAGAGTGGTTGTGATGGTCTTGGATCATCCTTTAGAATGATAAATTAACGTGTAAAGTTGAAAGTTAATGATTTTAACGTAAAACGATGTTGTGGTAATTTAAATATGATAAAGAACATGTATAGATTAATTTCTACACATGGGTTAGTGATAAAAACCTTAATGAGGTTTTGATTAAAAATAAAGAATGAAACAGGCCAAATGAATTAGATTATATAAATAACACAAGTTGTGTGTTCATGTTGTTAAATCCTGTTATATGTGAATATATAATAGGAAGAGGAGGTGAATCTAGTTCTAGAATGCCTGGAAAGGAATTGGAGATTGTTGATAACTCTCCAAATCGAGGTAAGTTACCCAACTTACTGTAACATTACATATAAGTAGTAGAAAGAGTCTACTTGAATGCTTGAAATATGTGAATGATGTTAAATATGTGATTGAAATTAATGGATGAGAAATCCTTTAGTTTGTGTTGTGAAGTTTCAATGAGAAACGTGTATGCAATATATTTGCATTAAAATAACCGAATGAACCGGTGATTAATCAATATGATTTTGGTGTTTATATAAATGATTGTGGTTATTGTTGTTGCATGATTCACAAGGTGTGTGAACATGTGGTGATTTACGAATGCGTAGATGTTGAATATGAGGCAAAGACGATGGCTGGAATTACTCAAGGACTATGATTGTGAAATCCTTTATCATCCTGGTAAAGCGAATGTGGTGGCGGATGCCTTGAGTAGAAAAGAAGAGTGTGAACCAATCAAAGTGAAAGCTATGCAGCTTGTGATTACTTCAGGGCTAATTGAGCAGATCAAGGAAGCCCAGACTGAAGCCTTAAAGGAAGAAAATTGGAAACGTGACAGGATTAAAGGGCAAGCTCATAATCTTGATGAAGATAGTCGTGGTTAAAGACTAGGTGGGGTCGAGTGTGGATACCTCCCACTTGTCCACTTAAATCTGCATTGTTGGAAGAAGCGCACAAATCGAAGTACTCAATTCATCCTGGGGCTACTAAAATGTATCGTGACCTTCGGGTAAACTATTGGTGGCCAGGTATGAAACGAGATATTGTTAAACATGTAGCGAAATGTTTGACTTGTATGCAGGTAAAAGCAGAGCACCAGAAACCTTATGGTAAGTTGCAACCATTAGAAATTCCAATGTGGAAATGGGAACATATCACAATGGATTTAATTACTAAACTTCCTAAAACAAGGAAGGGATGTGATACGATTTGGGTCATTGTGGATAGGTTGACTAAGAGTGCTCATTTCTTGCCCATTCGTGAGACCTATTCTTCTGATAAGATGGCAGAGATATATGTACGAGAAATTGTGTCTCGTCATGGTGTGCCTGTAACCATTATCTCTGATCGAGATACTCGATTTACTTCTCGATTTTGGAGAAATTTTCAGGAAGAATTAGGAACAAAACTGTTGTTAAGCACGGCGTATCATCCTCAGACTGATGGACAAAGTGAAAGAACCATTCAGACCTTGGAGGATATGTTACGAGCGTGCATTATTGATTTTGGAGGAAGTTGGGATGATTACCTACCTTTGGCAGAGTTCTCGTATAATAATAGTTATCATTCCAGTATTGGAATGCCTCCATATGAAATGCTCTATGGGAGGAAATGTCGAACTCCCGTCTGTTGGGGAGAAGTTGGGCAACGTGAACTTGCGCATAAAAATGTTGTTAAAGCTACCAATGAACGGATAGATCAGATCCGTGCCCATCTGAAGGCGGCTCAAGACCGTCAGAAATCATACGCTGATAAGCGTAGAAGACCCATTGAATTCCAGGTAGGAGATTTAGTGTTGTTAAAAGTCTCACCGTGGAAAGGTGTTATACGTTTTCGTAAGCGAGGAAAGTTAAGTCCACGCTTTATTGGACCATTTAAAATCATAGCTCGTGTTGGTGAAGTTGCTTATCGCCTAGAGCTACCTGAAGAGTTAAGTGGAATACATAACACGTTCCACGTTTCTTACTTACGAAAATGTTTAGCAGATGAATCTGCGTACGTACCACTGGAAGATATAGAAATTGATGACAAGTTGAATTATGTGGAAAAGCCAGTGGCAATACTTGACCGAAAAGTCAAGCAACTTAGAAATAAATCATTGAGCCAGGTGAAGGTTCAGTGGAAAAATAGAACCGGTTCTGAAATTACATGGGAGTCAGAAAATGAAATGAGAAAGTATTATCCTTTCCTTTTTGAGGTTTAATCGGTTTCGGGGACGAAACCTTTGTAAGGAGGGGAGATTTGTAACAACCGGTTTTTAATAATGAATGTAGTGTGAATAATTGTTAATCAAACGATTGTGGTTGTTGTGATCTGAAAATATGTAAGAGTTACGTCATTAATGGCAAGAGCACATTTGGTCGTGCTTGAAATCCACGAGGATTTAGTAATTTTTGTTATTGGGGATTGATAGTATGTGAAAAATGATGAACGTGGGCGAAAACCGTGCGCGAAACGGAGTTACGGATTGTCCGGAATCGCGAAACGAAGTTAAAAATCAAAATGATGACGCTGGTGACGTGGGGCGGTACGCCTGGCGGGGCGCACCCAGTTGGGGCGATGCGCCCCAGGACTTAAGTCGGCAAAATTTTTTTTTAAAGATCAGATCGCATCGGAAACATCGTTTGTTCAATATTTTCGACCTGTTTGCCCACCAGACGAACATCCATCATCTTCTAAGCCTAAAACCTTCATTTTGAAGGATTTTAAACATCCAGATCGCGTATAGGAACGTGTTTTCAAGTCCTGATCGTTGTTATAACCATAGAAATCCGTCAGATCAGGTAACGGTTTGTTTTATCCTACTAGTTTGATATTGTGTGGATTAAATCTAGTTTTGATTGTAATAATATGATTATGGGTATTGATTATTGCCTAGTTGATAACTAGGGATTGTTAGAAACGAAGAACTTGAGATTTTGACGGTGAAATCTTCGTTTTGAAGCCGGGATAATGTCCGGTTGTTATGAAACCCATATCATAGTAGGATAACTAGCAGGATGGGTTGAATATGATTTCAAATAAATTATGGATTATAATCCATAGATTAAATGATGATTTTGATGAATTGATGTTACCATTATTAATAGTTATGATCTAAAAATAAAAATTGAATAATAAAAAGCGATTAAAGATCGTAACTAATATAATGAACATCAATTATTTGATAAATTGCCTGGGAAGGCATGAAATATGAATAAGTGCGATAATTGACTAGAACTTGCTAAATGTAGTAAGATAGAGTCAGTTATGTGATGAATTGACTTTGAGAAAGTCAAATCAGTCAAGTGTGTTGAACTTGATTATACGTGCTATACGTGTTGAAACTAGTTGTATATATGTATTTTGCAACTAGGTGGTGGTAGTGGAAATCAAACCACTAGTCATAGAGCAGGAAAGGAGCCTGCAGTTGCTAATCCCTTATCTGATTAAGGTAAGTAATCCCACAACTATGACATCACATAATAAATATTGAATTTTGTTGTTGAATGAATTAAATGATAAATATGGCATTGGTAATAGGGAAATGTTGAACAATAAAAGTTCAACAACCTATGATAAATCCAATACCTTGGTGAATAATATAGTGTGGGAATTCTATGATGGAAGTACCGGTTGGGTGAACATCATAGTAATTTGATTGAATTATATATGACTCCACAATGGTGGATAGACAGAGGTGCTGTCAATTGTCTTAGATGGAAGTACCGGTTGGTGAACATCTTAAGACTAAATAAATATGACTCCACAATGGTGGATAGACAGAGGTGCTGTCAATTGTCTTAGATGGAAGTACCGGTTGGTGAACATCTTAAGACTTGAATTATATATGACTCCACAATGGTGGATAGACAGAGGTGCTGTCAATTGTCTTAGATGGAAGTACCGGTTGGTGAACATCTTAAGACTTGAATTATATATGACTCCACAATGGTGGATAGACAGAGGTGCTGTCAATTGTCTTAGATGGAAGTACCGGTTGGTGAACATCTTAAGACTTGATTATTTATGACTCCACAATGGTGGATAGCCAGAGGTGCTGGCAATTGGCTATGGTGGAAGCACAGAAATGTGAACCCCATAGTGTAATATTGATTTAACTATTGTGAGCAATAGTTGATGATTGGTAATGCGATATTTTATATTGTGAGAGTCAATTCAAATAGAAATGACTCAGTTGAATGTTAATTGTGAAAAATGTATTTTTACATTTTATTGTTGAGAAACCATTGGGGTTTACTTACTTAGTTCTTATGAACTAATGGGAATTATTGTGTGATGTTGTAGGTCAAACATGACGTACACGGTTGTAAGGATCGAGGTGGAGCAGGAATCGAACGAACAAACCTTGTTGCAAACGTTTGAAATTTTGGTTTAAACTTACTTATGTAAATAAGTATTGTAAAATGTGTGACACGTTTGCGTTTGCGTTAAACTTTGTTTAATATTATTAAATAAAGAGGGTCAGACAAGGTTTAAAAAAATTGAAAATTTTGCTGGGACCAACTCTGATATTATTTTAAAATGTTGAATAGTAACCGGGGGTTACAGAGCTGGTATCAGAGCATTGGTTTGAGGGATTCAAGTGTTAGAAACACACTTGAACTCAAATCTTATGCTCTTGATATGTGATGAAACGTTCGATTCCAGCCTCGATCATTAAGCCGGAGGTATGAGGTTAGTATTTATGTATTGAATTGTATATGTACACCTTGTTGTGTGTATAAATTGTGTGAACCGAACTTCTCAATTATGAAATGAGATGAGGAAATTAAGGGCACGAGTGTGTGATAAACATGTTATTATGCCTGGCCAGTATAATGAATTGTTTAGGACATAAACGTTTCCTTAATTAAGTCAGATTGTATCATGATTTTGAATATTAGGTAAGGTGATTATGTACTATATAAGTACAAGATTGTTAAATATTGTGAATACATGATATTGATTGTTTAATTATATGATTTCAGCCACGAATGGCTGACGAGCATACATCTGGTGTGAATAGCAGTGAGAAGGTGGAACTCACTGAAACTCAAATAATGGTGAAGGAAGAGGTGGCAAAGGCTTTTGAAGCTGCTTTGCCCACATATATTGATGAAATTAAGTCTTCCTTAAAAGAGTTCCTTCATCAAGAGTTGTCTGAATTTGAAACTGGAGTGGAGATGAAACAATCTTCTAAGACAACTACTTTTAAAGAATTTATGGCTTGTAAGCCAGCTGAGTTTAAAGGGGAGGTAGATCCCTTGATTAGCCAGCGTTGGATATCTGATATTGAAAGTACGTTTGAAACTAGTCATTGTGACCCGACTGATGAGGTCATGTTTGCTGGTAATCAGTTGAAAGGTCGTGCCAAAGATTGGTGGGAGTTGTTGAGGAAGGAAAAAGGCAGAGATGGAATAAAAGGGCTGACGTGGGCCCAGTTTAAAGAACTTTTCTTGAAGCGGTTTTGTCCTCAAGCCGCTATTGATCGTATTACTGAGGAGTTTCTGCATTTACAGCAGAAAGATGAAAGTGTTGATACCATCACTGCTATTTTCTTCGATAAAGCTAAATTTTGTCCAGATCTTCTTCAGACTGAAAGGATGTGGATAAACCGGTATCATACTATGTTGAACACGAAGTACCGGGAATTTCTCACGCCTTCTAAGTGTGAGACACTTAATGAGTTGATAAATTGTGCCCGGGAACGGGAATTGGAATTGAAACGACAAGAAGATCGCGGAGATAAACGAAAGGCTGAAACAGAAACAGGTTCGTCTAAAAAGGCAAAGTTTGCCAAATTGTTTAAAAAGCCTGTTTTTACTAAACCTTGTCCCAATTGTGGGAGGATGCACGCGGGGGAATGTCGTGTTAGGCCTGTTGTCTGTTATAAATGTGGGAAGCCAGGACATTTGGCAACCCAGTGCATGAGCTCTCCTAGTCTGTGCTATCATTGTTATAAGCCAGGTCATAGGAGGAGTGAGTGCCCTGAACTTAAGAGGGCAGCACCGATTAGTGAAGATAGCCGATCGTTTAAATCTCAAGGCTCGGGAAAGAAACCGGAAGCACCCAAACCAAAGGGGAGAGCTTTCCAGATTTCTGTAGAGGAGGCTAAAGTCACATCTGATGTGGTGACAGGTACCTTCTTTGTTAATTCAATACCTGCTTATGTGTTATTTGATTCTGGAGCCAATCGATCTTTTGTGTCTATAAAATTTGTGCATCATCCATCTTTTGTCTTAGAAAAGTTGCCTGTACCGTTAGAAGTAGAGGTTGCTGATTCTAAGAGTTTTCGTGTGTTTGATATTTATCGAAACTGTAAGCTTACGATCGATAACGAGGATTATGTTGTTGATTTAATACCTATGGTATTGGGGGAGTTTGATGTTGTTATTGGAATGGATTGGCTATCTTCTTATAAAGCCAATATTCTTTGTAACCGCAAAGTTATACAATTGATAACCCCGAGTGGTTATGAATTGTCCATCCAAGGAGAAAAACGTGGAGGGGTTGTTTTGTGTTCTTTGGTCAAAGCCATGAAATATATGAATCATGGGGGCCAATCTTTCTTAGCTTATGTTATTGATGCTGAGAAAACAGTAAAGTGTTTGGAGGATGTCCCGATTGTTAGGGATTTTCCTGATGTCTTTCCGGATGATTTACCGGGAATCCCCTCTGATAGAGATGTTGAGTTTAGAATCGATCTTATTCCAGGGGCCAAGCCTATAGCAAAAGCTCCTTATCGTTTAGCACCGTCTGAATTGCAAGAGTTGATGACTCAATTGCAGGATCTTCTCGATAAAGGTTTTATTCGTCCAAGCATCTCGCCTTGGGGTGCTCCTGTTCTTTTTGTTAAAAAGAAGGACGGAAGTTTTCGTATGTGTATTGATTATCGAGAGCTTAATAAAGTGACGGTGAAAAACAAATATCCTTTGCCTCGGATCGATGATCTTTTCGATCAGTTACAAGGGGCTTCTTGGTTCTCTAAAATTGACCTTCGGTCGGGTTACCATCAAATTAAAGTTAGGGAAGAAGACATTCCTAAAACAGCGTTTCGAACCCGATACGGTCATTATGAATTTCTTGTCATGTCTTTTGGGCTGACTAATGCACCGGCGGCATTCATGGACTTGATGAATCGGGTATGTCGTCCCATGTTGGATCGATCTGTTATCGTTTTTATTGATGATATTCTTGTTTATTCCAAGAATGAAGGTGATCATGCGTGTCACTTACGGGAGGTACTTGAAACTCTCCGTAGAGAGAAGTTATATGCCAAATTTTCTAAATGTGCCTTTTGGTTGCATGAAGTCCAATTTCTTGGACATGTGATAAATGCAGATGGCATTCTTGTTGATCCTTCTAAAATTCAAGCGGTGGCCAATTGGAGTCTACCCAAAAATCCAACTGACGTCAGAAGTTTTCTTGGCTTAGCTGGTTATTACCGTAGATTTATTCAAGACTTTGCCAAGATTGCTTCATCTCTAACCAAACTTACAAGAAAGAATGTTAAGTTTGTGTGGGGTGATGACCAAGAGAAAGCATTTCAAGAGTTAAAGTCAAAATTAACTCAGGCACCGGTATTGACATTACCAGATGGTCCTGATGATTTTGTGGTATATTCTGATGCTTCTTATCTTGGTCTGGGTTGTGTTCTTATGCAACGAGGCAAGGTGATTGCTTATGCCTCAAGACAACTGAAAACCCATGAAATCAATTATCCTATTCATGATTTAGAACTTGCAGCAGTCGTATTTGCCTTAAAAATATGGAGGCATTATTTGTACGGTGTAAAGTGTACCATTTACACTGATCATAAGAGCTTGAAATATTTCTTCACTCAGAAGGAATTGAATATGAGGCAAAGACGATGGCTGGAATTACTCAAGGACTATGATTGTGAAATCCTTTATCATCCTGGTAAAGCGAATGTGGTGGCGGATGCCTTGAGTAGAAAAGAAGAGTGTGAACCAATCAAAGTGAAAGCTATGCAGCTTGTGATTACTTCAGGGCTAATTGAACAGATCAAGGAAGCCCAGACTGAAGCCTTAAAGGAAGAAAATTGGAAACGTGACAGGATTAAAGGGCAAGCTCATAATCTTGATGAAGATAGTCGTGGTTTAAAGACTAGGTGGGGTCGAGTGTGGATACCTCCCACTTGTCCACTTAAGTCTGCATTGTTGGAAGAAGCGCACAATCGAAGTACTCAATTCATCCTGGGGCTACTAAAATGTATCGTGACCTTCGGGTAAACTATTGGTGGCCAGGTATGAAACGAGATATTGTTAAACATGTAGCGAAATGTTTGACTTGTATGCAGGTAAAAGCAGAGCACCAGAAACCTTATGGTAAGTTGCAACCATTAGAAATTCCAATGTGGAAATGGGAACATATCACAATGGATTTAATTACTAAACTTCCTAAAACAAGGAAGGGATGTGATACGATTTGGGTCATTGTGGATAGGTTGACTAAGAGTGCTCATTTCTTGCCCATTCGTGAGACCTATTCTTCTGATAAGATGGCAGAGATATATGTACGAGAAATTGTGTCTCGTCATGGTGTGCCTGTAACCATTATCTCTGATCGAGATACTCGATTTACTTCTCGATTTTGGAGAAATTTTCAGGAAGAATTAGGAACAAAACTGTTGTTAAGCACGGCGTATCATCCTCAGACTGATGGACAAAGTGAAAGAACCATTCAGACCTTGGAGGATATGTTACGAGCGTGCATTATTGATTTTGGAGGTAGTTGGGATGATTACCTACCTTTGGCAGAGTTCTCGTATAATAATAGTTATCATTCCAGTATTGGAATGCCTCCATATGAGATGCTCTATGGGAGGAAATGTCGAACTCCCGTTTGTTGGGGAGAAGTTGGGCAACGTGAACTTGCGCATAAAAATGTTGTTAAAGCTACCAATGAACGGATAGATCAGATCCGTGCCCATCTGAAGGCGGCTCAAGACCGTCAGAAATCATACGCTGATAAGCGTAGAAGGCCCATTGAATTCCAGGTAGGAGATTTTGTGTTGTTAAAAGTCTCACCGTGGAAAGGTGTTATACGTTTTCGTAAGCGAGGAAAGTTAAGTCCACGCTTTATTGGACCATTTAAAATCATAGCTCGTGTTGGTGAAGTTGCTTATCGCCTAGAGCTACCTGAAGAGTTAAGTGGAATACATAATACGTTCCACGTTTCTTACTTACGAAAATGTTTAGCAGATGAATCTGCGTACGTACCACTGGAAGATATAGAAATTGATGACAAGTTGAATTATGTGGAAAAGCCAGTGGCAATACTTGACCGAAAAGTCAAGCAACTTAGAAATAAATCATTGAGCAGGTGAAGGTTCAGTGGAAAAATAGAACCGGTTCTGAAATTACGTGGGAGTCAGAAAATGAAATGAGAAAGTATTATCCTTTCCTTTTTGAGGTTTAATCGGTTTCGGGGACGAAACCTTTGTAAGGAGGGGAGATTTGTAACAACCGGTTTTTAATAATGAATGTATGTGAATAATTGTTAATCAAACGATTGTGGTTGTTGTGATTGAAAATATGTAAGAGTTACGTCATTAATGGCAAGAGCACATTTGGTCGTGCTTGAAATCCACGAGGATTTAGTAATTTTTGTTATTGGGATTGATAGTATGTGAAAAATGATGAACGTGGGCGAAAACCGTGCGCGAAACGGAGTTACGGATTGTCCGGAATCGCGAAACGAAGTTAAAATCAAAATGATGACGCTGGTGACGTGGGGCGGTACGCCTGGCGGGGCGCACCCAGTTGGGGCGATGCGCCCCAGGACTTAAGTCGGCAAAATTTTTTTTTAAAGATCAGATCGCATCGGAAACATCGTTTGTTCATATTTTCGACCTGTTTGCCCACCAGACGAACATCCATCATCTTCTAAGCCTAAAACCTTCATTTTGAAGGATTTTAAACATCCAGATCGCGTATAGGAACGTGTTTTCAAGTCCTGATCGTTGTTTTAACCATAGAAATCCGTCAGATCAGGTAACGGTTTGTTTTATCCTACTAGTTTGATATTGTGTGGATTAAATCTAGTTTTGATTGTAATAATATGATTATGGGTATTGATTATTGCCTAGTTGATAACTAGGGATTGTTAGAAACGAAGAACTTGAGATTTTGACGGTGAAATCTTCGTTTTGAAGCCGGGATAATGTCCGGTTGTTATGAAACCCATATCATAGTAGGATAACTAGCAGGATGGGTTGAATATGATTTCAAATAAATTATGGATTATAATCCATAGATTAAATGATGATTTTGATGAATTGATGTTACCATTATTAATAGTTATGATCTAAAAATAAAAATTGAATAATAAAAAGTGATTAAAGATCGTAACTAATATAATGAACATCAATTATTTGATAAATTGCCTGGGAAGGCATGAAATATGAATAAGTGTGATAATTGACTAAAACTTGCTAAATGTAGTAAGATAGAGTCAGTTATGTGATGAATTGACTTTGAGAAAGTCAAATCAGTCAAGTGTGTTGAACTTGATTGTACGTGCTATACGTGTTGAAACTAGTTGTATATATGTATTTTGCAACTAGGTGGTGGTGGTAGTGGAAATCAAACCACTAGTCATAGAGCAGGAAAGGAGCCTGCAGTTGCTAATCCTTATCTGATTAAGGTAAGTAATCCCACAACTATGACATCACATAATAAATATTGAATTTTGTTGTTGAATGAATTAAATGATAAATATGGCATTGGTAATAGGGAAATGTTGAACAATAAAAGTTCAACAACCTATGATAAATCCAATACCTTGGTGAATAATATAGTGTGGGAATTCTATGATGGAAGTACCGGTTGGGTGAACATCATAGTAATTTGATTGAATTATATATGACTCCACAATGGTGGATAGACAGAGGTGCTGTCAATTGTCTTAGATGGAAGTACCGGTTGGTGAACATCTTAGACTAAATAAATATGACTCCACAATGGTGGATAGACAGAGGTGCTGTCAATTGTCTTAGATGGAAGTACCGGTTGGTGAACATCTTAAGACTTGAATTATATATGACTCCACAATGGTGGATAGACAGAGGTGCTGTCAATTGTCTTAGATGGAAGTACCGGTGGTGAACATCTTAAGACTTGAATTATATATGACTCCACAATGGTGGATAGACAGAGGTGCTGTCAATTGTCTTAGATGGAAGTACCGTGTGAACATCTTAAGACTTGAATTATTATGACTCCACAATGGTGGATAGCCAGAGGTGCTGGCAATTGGCTATGGTGGAAGCACAGAAATGTGAACCCCATAGTGTAATATTGATTAAACTATTGTGAGCAATAGTTGATGATTGGTAATGTGATATTTATATTGTGAGAGTCAATTCGAATAGAAATGACTCAGTTGAATGTTGATTGTGAAAAATGTATTTTTACATTTATTGTTGAGAAACCATTGGGGTTTACTTACTTAGTTCTTATGAACTAATGGGAATTATTGTGTGATGTTGTAGGTCAAACATGACGTACACGGTTGTAAGGATCGAGGTGGAGCAGGAATCGAACGAACAAACCTGTTGCAAACGTTTGAAATTTTGGTTTAAACTTACTTATGTAAATAAGTATTGTAAAATGTGTGACACGTTTACGTTTGCGTTAAACTTTGTTTAATATTATTAAATAAAGAGGGTCAGACAAGGTTTAAAAAATTGAAAATTTGCTGGGACCAACTCTGATATTATTTTAAAATGTTGAATAGTAACCGGGGGTTACAGAGCTGGTATCAGAGCATTGGTTTGAGGGATTCAAGT